>OZ020605.1:46921444-47285698 GCA_963971545.1 Philophylla caesio
CACCTATTTCCATTGCTACCGTTTTGTTCCCTTTATCTGCTGTTAATATTCGAATATTGTCATTTTTTCTTAGAAATTTCCGTGTCCGTCCCACTGTATCTATTATTGCGCGATCCATTTCACTTTCTCTGTTTGTTGTTATGTGATTTTTTACCAATATGGAGAAATTGGTACGAGCTTCTTCTTGCTGTTCTTTGCTTTTAATAGTTTGTATCAAATCCTCTCCATCCGCTATGTATTGGAAAAGAGGGAGTTTCTTGTTTTCAACCGGCAGTGCGAACTTTGGACCCTTCGACAGTAATGATTTTATGTCAGGAGGAAACTCAGTTCTTGTTGTGTTTACAAACCAATCCTCTTGTTTGTTTTTATCCACAAATATGTTGTTCCGTTTATTCCGCAGTCTCTCGTGTTTCTGTTCCTGTTGTTTCTTCAGTGATGTTGTTAGTTTATTCGCGACATTTCTCTCAATCTCCATAAATGTTTGTTAGTCATTTTCGTTCAGCTGTTTTTTTAGGTTTGTTGTTATTTCCTCCATCTGTTGTGTTTTCCTTTTTAATATGTTGTGTTTTTGTTTAATAAGAAGACTTAATATTTTAGATTGATATACGTGTGTGTATCTCGTTAAATTTCTGTTTATGTCAAGGTGTGCGTCACAGTCAAATACAAATAATTTATTACATCGGGTGGAATTTTTAATAAAATTATTAATAAGTTTTGATTTTCGGCACTTTAAAAGGAATTTAATACTAAATTTAAGTTTTACCAATTTTTTAGATGTAGTTTGATATTTGTTGATCAATGCCTTATTGTTGTCATTATTTTCTTTGATATTTGCATATCCCACTTTTTGTTGGTGCAAGTTTACGGCGTGCCTTCCGTCTTTATAAGATGATATTTTTGGCGACCTTTCCATTTTAATTAAATTTATTGTGTTAGCCGGCTCAAGGTCAATTGAAAACTCAAATTTTGGTTTTTATAATCCAATATATTTCGATTGCTCTTCGGCAATCGTCTTCAGGGTAACTATTTAATAATAACAACGTATAAATACAATAAACAATAATTAATATTTTAGAATTTTTATTGAGCTCAAAGCCAGTTTATGGAAGATGTTTTGTGAAAAAAAAACAACAGCTTTTAATGGTTGAAGTTATAGTACTATTTCGGAAATCACCACATTTCCTCATCAGACTTCTTTTTGATTATTAAATTAAATTATTTTTAATTAAATTTTCATAACCACTTCTCTCAGGCTTTGAACCCGGGAGCTCGGAGTTGCAGAGCCAATACGCTACCTATTGTGCTACGCTAGCCGAGTTGGCTGTTGTGTTTATTTCATCTTCCTTAAACAAACCAACTACAAACAAGAGCAACTGAGCTGCCGCTATTTAACTTGTTTGTGTGGTTGTTGTTTTGTGTTTTTTTGTTTGCAAATTCTGTATAATGTGTTTTTTACATTATATTCTAATGCATTTTTAAGGCGTGCTCATCCTTGTATACAATGGTTGTTCATTTTTCTGTTGGCCTAGTAAATGTTAATATTTTAGAATTTTTATTGAGCTCAAGGCCAGTTTATGGAAGATTTTTTGTGAAAAAACAACTACAGCTTTTAACGGTTGAAGTTATAGTACTATTTCGGAAATCACCACATTTCCTCATCAGACTTCTTTTTGATTATTAAATTAAATTATTTTTAATTTAATTTTCATAACCACTTCTCTCAGGCTTTGAACCCGGGAGCTCGGAGTTGCAGAGCCAATACGCTACCTATTGTGCTACTCGTGTATCGGTACCTAAAACAGAGAAAAGTAACATTATTTATAAAATCCCGTGCAACGGTAAAGACAATGAAATATGTCATAAGGTTTACATAGGAACAACGAAGTCAAAATTAAAAACCAGACTGGCACAACATAAGTCGGATTTCAAACAATGCCATAATACCGACTTCCAGAAAACAGCACTCATGGCCCACTGTGCAGCCAGCGGTCACTCTCCGAATTTAAACGACGCCAGTATATTACAACAAGAACAACACTATGGCAAACGCTTTATTTTAGAAATGCTTCACATAATCAACACACCGACAAACATAAGACTGAACTACAAAACGGACACTGATAATTGTGCTCACTTGTACAGGCACTTATTGACAACAAATTTAGTACGAAACTCCACGTTAAACAGCGAGGACGTGTAAAAAAATGTATGTATGTTTGTAATTGTTGTTATGCATATTTATATGTACGTTATTGTCAAAATTATTGTTAATTGTATTTATACGTTGTTATTATTAAATAGTTACCCTGAAGACGATTGCCGAAGAGCAATCGAAATATATTGGATTATAAAAACCAAAATTTGAGTTTTCAATTGACCTTGAGCGGGCTAACACAATAAATTTAATTAAAATGGAAAGGTCGCCAAAAATATCATTTTATAAAGACGGAAGGCACGCCGTAAACTTGCACCAACAAAAAGTGGGATATGCAAAAATCAAAGAAAATAATGACAATAATAAGGCATTGATCAACAAATATCAAACTACATCTAAAAAATTGGTAAAACTTAAATTTAGTATTAAATTCCTTTTAAATTATTTGTATTTGACTGTGACGCACACCTTGACATAAACAGAAATTTAACGAGATACACACACGTATATCAATCTAAAATATTAAGTCTTCTTATTAAACAAAAACACAACATATTAAAAAGGAAAACACAACAGATGGAGGAAATAACAACAAACCTAAAAAAGAAGCTGAGCGAAAATGACTAACAAACATTTATGGAGATTGAGAGAAATGTCGCGAATAAACTAACAACATCACTGAAGAAACAACAGGAACAGAAACACGAGAGACTGCGGAATAAACGGAACAACATATTTGTGGATAAAAACAAACAAGAGGATTGGTTTGTAAACACAACAAGAACTGAGTTTCCTCCTGACATAAAATCATTACTGTCGAAGGGTCCAAAGTTCGCACTGCCGGTTGAAAACAAGAAACTTCCTCTTTTCCAATACATAGCGGATGGAGAGGATTTGATACAAACTATTAAAAGCAAAGAACAGCAAGAAGAAGCTCGTACCAATTTCTCCATATTGGTAAAAAATCACATAACAACAAACAGAGAAAGTGAAATGGATCGCGCAATAATAGATACAGTGGGACGGACACGGAAATTTCTAAGAAAAAATGACAATATTCGAATATTAACATCAGATAAAGGGAACAAAACGGTAGCAATCGAAATAGGTGACTATGATAATAAAATGACAAATATATTGGGCGACTTGACTGTATACAGAATACAAAGGCGAGATCCGACATCTAGACTACAAACCAAAAACAACGATTTAGTAGACAAACTTTTTAAAATGGGACTAATTTCGAAATTGGAAAAAACAAAACTTACCACAACGACGGCATTACCACCAAGGCTATATGGGTTACCCAAAATACACAAAGAAGGTATACTACTCAGACCGATATGCTCATCAATTGACTCACCATCGTACGGTCTGTGCAAATATATTGTGAATATATTAAAAAACATCACTGCTACATCTACTTATAATATCCATAATACAATGGAATTCAAGAACAGGACAAACAATAGTTACATTTGTGACGATGAAAAACTTATTTCTTTCGAAGTGGTTTCACTTTTTCCAAGCATTCCAATACAGCTGGCACTTGACACAATACAAGCAAAATGGACAACAATAGAAGAACACACTAAAATACCAAAAAAACTGTTCATGGAAATAGTGACGTTTTGTATAAGAGAAAATAGATATTTTAAATTTAAGGACACGATATACACACAATTAAAAGGAATGCCAATGGGATCTCCTGCCTCTCCTGTAATTGCAGACATTATAATGGAAGAGCTGCTGGACAACACGCTGAAAAAATTAGGACGAACACCAAGATTGCTCACAAAATACGTAGATGACTTATTTGCTATAGTAAACGAGAATGAGGTACAAAACACACTTGACGCACTTAATTCTTTCGACAAAAACATAAAATTTACAATTGAGCTAGAAGAAGACGGAAAATTACCGTATTTAGATTCCATAATAACCAGACGAGGAAACCAGTTGAAGTTAAAGTGGTATAAGGAACCAACATCATTTGGACGAATCATCAATTATAATTCCAAACATCCCAGGACGATGATAATAAATACAGCAATGGGCTGTATACGACGAATGTTAAACGTATCGGACGAAATTTACCACAAAGAATTTAAAAAAGAAATACAAATGACATTAAAAATCAACGACTTTCCGAGGCACATAATAGATAAATTATTAAAAAAATCGCGATCCTCAAACCAAAAACACCGCCTTGACAAACCTATTAAATTTAAAGCAGCAACTTATGTACCTCAAATATCAGAACGCTTAACGAAATCAAATTGCTACAATAAAGATGAAATAAAAATAGCACATAAACCTAACAATACTTTAAAAAATTTATTCAATAAAACCAAATCAACGATACCTAAAACAGAGAAAAGTAACATTATTTATAAAATCCCGTGCAACGGTAAAGACAATGAAATATGTCATAAGGTTTACATAGGAACAACGAAGTCAAAATTAAAAACCAGACTGGCACAACATAAGTCGGATTTCAAACAATGCCATAATACCGACTTCCAGAAAACAGCACTCATGGCCCACTGTGCAGCCAGCGGTCACTCTCCGAATTTAAACGACGCCAGTATATTACAACAAGAACAACACTATGGCAAACGCTTTATTTTAGAAATGCTTCACATAATCAACACACCGACAAACATAAGACTGAACTACAAAACGGACACTGATAATTGTGCTCACTTGTACAGGCACTTATTGACAACAAATTTAGTACGAAACTCCACGTTAAACAGCGAGGACGTGTAAAAAAATGTATGTATGTTTGTAATTGTTGTTATGCGTATTTATATGTACATTATTGTCAAAATTATTGTTAATATTTATACGTATAAAAACCAAAATTTGAGTTTTCAATTGACCTTGAGCCGGCTAACACAATAAATTTAATTAAAATGGAAAGGTCGCCAAAAATATCATGTTATATATAATTATTATAATATATTCCGATTAATATATTTACAGCCACAAAATCTGTGTTACATATCCGAGAAAAGCACGAATAACGTTTAACTTAATGCAAGTTTTAATTTTTTGGCTGTAGTATAATGTACCCTTCGGAGCGCACGATTGCCAATGCACTGGCGAAAAACTAAGCACTAAGTCAAAAGTAGAAACATTAAGTTAAAAGTTATTCGTGTTTTTTTTCGGACATGTAGCGCGGTATTCGTCTAAACGCGTAAATGCCTCATAACTGCGGAAACCTCGTAAATAAACCAAAATTGGAAAGTAGAAAACTTCAGAAGCAGTAACAAATTAGGAAATACTACTCAACCATATTTGTATATTTGTCACAAGCATTTATCATCAAGTGGCAAATTAGATATTTGGTAATTTGCGTAATTTTTATTTGGCTTAACTAGCAGCGTTGCGTTTACTCGATTTAGCCACCAAGACTGTTTTTGATTTGCCACAACAAGCCAATAACTTGGCTCCTCTGTTAAATGACAAATGAAATTTAGCGTTCACACGGTTTGTCTATGAATTTGACAAATTTTTAGCCAAATGAACAAATCGTCTGATCCCAGCTTTACAGTACAAACGATAACTTCGAAAAGTGGAAAAAATATATGTCTCATAAAATCAACCTAAAAACAACATATTTAATTTTTATCAAAATACAAAAATATGACCTGCGCAGACCGGTTGATTTGACAAGGGAACGGTCAGTAATCGGTGATTTATAATTTTTGAGTTTCATTTCGATTAATACGCATTCAATTAATTTTCACAGGTTTCATAACGCGACAATTTTGATAGTTATATTTTATTTAAAAACGTGAATCAGTTAATAAATGTTTATTAATTGCTACCACTGCAATTACAATAATTACAATTAACAATTGTTTAACTGCTTATTGCTACATCATTTATAAGAGTGAGCAAGTTCTTGCGTACGCCAATGACTATGATATTATCAGGCAATCTGGATAGTGAAGCGAAACGAATGGGTCGGGAGGTGAAAAAAAAGTCGATTACCACATTTGATGTGATTAATTTTTCGAGCGTAGCGGTTGTGGGCGGGGACTCTACACTCGCAAATCAATTTCAACAGCTACATGCCCAAATAGACGAGCTCCGACGACCCAGAACATCGCGAAGTTACATCAAAGATGTAAAAACTCGCGAGAGAAGCAAATCGCGCCCACGTTTTCTGTTTTATAAGTACCACAGGCGCTTTGGTGGGAATGCAAGAAAATGCATCGAGCCGTGCCAATTCAAAACGCTTGACATGGCAGGAAACTGAATGAAGCTCTGTTAGCAGAGACGACGCACAGAGCCAACCCAACTGAAAGTCGTCGTCTTTTTATAAACGATCGCAAAACTAACCGCCGCATTATTATTGATACTGGTGCCGACTTTTCGGTTGTTCCACCGCAACATTTCGACAAGCCAATTCACAACACCATATTTAAGCAGCAAACGGTTCACCAATCAAGACGTATGGAGCAAAATCATCCAAGTCGACTTCGGACTTAGAAGAGTAATGGACTGGAGTTTTGTAATTGCAGACGTCACCAGACCAATAATTGGAGCGGATTTTATGATCTAGCTTGGAATGATGGTAGACGTAAGAAGAAAGAAATTGATCGACACAACAACGAAACTAGAGGTAAGCGCTATGGCTTGTAAATTTTTGTGTGAACAAATATACAAAGTAGCTCCAAATCTGCTTGATTTAATAAAGCGCATGTTACACGAGTACAGAGATTTAACAAAGCCCTTTTACATGACGCAAACCTTTTTAAAGACAAAGGAAAGACATCGCATTGGAACGACAGGTGCTCCTGTTTTTTCTCAAGCACGTAGGCTTAACCCAGAAAAGCGTGCAATTGTAAAAAAAGAATTTGACTACATGGTGATACAAAATATTTGTCGGCCGAGCAGTAGCCAGTGGGCAAGCCCACTTCAAATGGTTCCCAAAAAAGAGGAAGGCAAATGGCGCCCGTATGACGACTATCGCAGTCCCAACCCCATAACGCAACATGGTAGGTATCCAATACCACACATACAGGATTTCACGCAAAATTATATGGTAAGTCTGTATTCCCCATAATAGACCTAGAGCGTGCGTACTTCCAGATACCCTACAAGACGGAGGTAACCAAGGCGAATTAGAGACCAGGACGGAGACTTATTCTCTTCTTCTCGAGACTCACTTTCCTGTAAATCAGGTGATGGTTACGCCTTCTTCTCCCTCAACAGGGGAGAAAGGGAATGCGAGAACCACCGCGACGAGGTATGACTGGTTTGTTGCCCGAACTGTGGCGAGGGAAGATGCCATAAGATATCCTATTGAGTCTTTTGACAGTTTGAAATCGCCCGGTCCGGATGTCATCGCACTTACGCATTCGTAGGGAGGCGCTGTCATCACATCCTCTGCCTTTGCATCAACATGCCTATCAGGCGGGAAAATCCTGTGAGACGGCTTTGCAAAATCTGGTTGCCAGAATTGGCGAGGTCGTCGATTGGAAACAGTTCGCCTTGGGCATTTTTGTAGACATTGACAGTGCTTTTGACAATACCACCTTCGATTGCATGTGCACTGCTGCTCTACGGCATGGGGTAGATCCTTCGCTGGTAAACTGGATTCGTTCAATGCTGGCGCAGCGGATTATCAGGATTCAGGCAAAAGGGGATCAATACCTAAAGTGCGGAGTAAATAAGGGTTGCCCTCAGGGCGGTGTGCTTTCCCCTTTGCTCTGGTGCTTGGTAATTGACTATCTTCTTGTCACTCTTAATGACTAGAATATCTACGCTCAGGCCTATGCGGACGATGTGGCCTGTCTAGTCACGGGCCCATCTCTGTTGAAGAAGGTTGGATGGAGAAGGAAGGATGGCCTCATTCCCTCACACTTAAGGGAGTCACAATTCAGACTTCTGCCGAAGTGAAGTATCTAGGAGTAATTCTGGATGCAAAACTCTCGTGGAAACCTCACGTTGAGCAAAAGACCTTTAAAGCATTGGCTGCCTTCTGGCAGTGTAAACGGGTCTTCGGCAAAACGTGGTGTCTATAACCAAAGGGTATCCTCTGCATATATACCTCTATGATCAGACCCATAATCAGCTATGCTTCAGTGGTAAGGTGGAGCCGACTCTCCGTTAATAGCGTGGGGGACCTGCTTGCTTAACTTCAGAGAACAATCGCAGTGTGCTGTACAGGAGCATTCTCTACAACACCTGGCGCTGCTCTTGACGCATTGCTGCACTTACCGTCACTTTGTATTTTCATATGTGGGGAGGCCCTAAAGGCCACCTGCAGACTTCAAAGAAACGGATGTTGGTATAAAACGGAGTGGGGCGAGGCGGAAATTGCTGGCGGCGGAGGTTTGGACACTTGCGTCTTCTCAATGCCACAGGATGGTACGCCACCGTTCCCTTTGCTGATGAGACTCTATAACGTTGAGTTCCCTGAGGCTGAATGCTGGTTTAATGCCAACACTGAGCCCAGTCTTACACGTTGTCGAATCTTTACTGATGGCTCTAAAACTGACTCTGGGTCAGGAACTGGAGTTTTTATAGAAGATAATGGTGATAGGCTTCACTTTTCTCTTGGGGAATATGCCTCGGTCTTCCCTACCGAAGTATTTGCAATTCTCAAGGCCATGGACTACGTGGTGGAAAATAGGTGGAGGGGGAGGAGTATACATACGTGTCTGCAGTGACAGCCAAGCTGCACTCTAACTACTTCCAAACTAGTTGGGCAATGCAAGTCTCGACTAAACTATGTTGGTAAACATAATGAACTTGCTTTACTCTGGGTGCCTGGCACTCAGGAGTACCTGGTAATGAGACATCTGACCATTTGGCCAGAATTGGCTCGGATCAGGTGTTCCTTGGCCTTCAGCCAGCTATAGCACACCCACCTTCGGCCATCGATGCCACCATTAGAAACTGGGTAATACTTCGCTCAGCAACGACTGGGAGGCGTCGAGAGGTTGCAGATGGGCAAAACTCATGTTACATTAAAACTGACAAGGACTATCAAAACACTTGCTCTCGCTTAACAGGCGAGACTGCAGGCAACTTGTTGGACTGTTGACCGGCCACTTCACGTGGCATAGACAACTGACAATGATAGGCGCCTTTATTTTATTAATTAAAATATTAATATTTTGGCTTTTATTTCAGCAGAAGCAACGCGGAGGATATTTAAAGGTATGTGTAGATATTTGGACACGTACATACATTTTCACTAATTTTATTCAATTTTACAGGTATTGGGCACCCAAGCCGGCAGAAAATTCTCCGGAGAAGATGGCTGCAGAGGCACCATTGGGAAAAGTAAGTAGAGTGAATTACTTTTAAGGCCTAGTGAAGTGCAGTGAAAATATTTGTTGAAAGGAAACGAAGAATGTCCATATCCATTCAAGTTCCAAATCATAGATACAAATGTCCAATAAGCGCTTCCACAATGGAACTCATTTAATTATTTTTTATATTTAAATAACTATTGTAAACTTTGCCTGTGAAAATATATGCATTTTCTTTCAACTGCTGTCAAAAAAGTAAACAAAAAACCGCTGAATTTCGTGTAAAGAGTTGGTAACGCTCATTCAAACTTAGCGCAACAGTTGGCAATGCAAACTACGAAAACGTCCGAATTGCTGATAGCATTTTTCCCGAATTCTTGGCGGGAGATTTTGTCACGACGGGAGTTCATTCGGAATCAGTGATTGGGCTGGTAAATATTAATTAGAGAGTACATTAATATACTAATGTTCTATCCATTGTATTGTTATTTAAATTTAGAACCATTATGTGCAATGTGCGTTTGCTTCTTATAAGCCTTAAATCGCTCGAGAAGAGAAGGACAGTTCTTTCACTTTCTTTTGTGTATGGTATAATTAATGGCACTGTTGACTGTCCGTCTTTGCTCCAAAGTATTAATTTCCTTGTGCCATTTAGGACTTTACGTAATTTCAATCCATTCTATCCGGATAAACTCAAAACCAATTATGCAAGAAACGCCCCTTTGTCACGTGCACTCTGCGAATTCAACGAGATCTCGAATTCTGTCTTCCTCGATTTTTCTTTATGTAAAGTTGAGTTTCTCTCATTAATATATTCTGCCTTGTGAAATTTGTTATTGTTAATTTATTTTCTGTTATCGTTAAGTTGTAGCTCTAAGTAGTCAGTAAGAACTTTGTTTATTGACTTATGAAATAAATAAATAAAAAAAAAAAGATTTAGAGGTTCTGTGAAAACTACAAACATATACATACATATGCATTGGAGTTGTTAACCAAGTCTTATTTTTTAAAAAATGTTTGATAGTTGCAAATGGAAGTTGTTATTACCGAAAAGAATATTAAATTACCTTCCTGTCCATTATATTTTCATTTACATAAATTAATATTTTATATTTAAATCTGCAAGGTTTGCGAATTGTATTAGTGCATGTACTGGAAATAGAAATGCAAATCATTAGTAAGAATAGTCAAATATCTTTCTGTTCAAGTTATATTCTTTTGAAAATATTAATATTTTGTATGAAAATTTTCAACTTGTAAATATTGCCTAATTGCATGTGCAGAGTACATACATATACCGCATTTCACAAACTTGTAAGTCAAGTATAAATTTTTTGAAAATAAAAATGGATGCTATTAGAAAGATTAATCAATTATCTTTCAGTTCATTATAGTTTTTTAAAATTTAATAAATATTTTTTATGAAATTTTCAAACTTTTGAAAATTGCCTTACTGCATGTGCACAATACATATGTACACATAAATGTACGTCATTTCACATAAACAAGTATAAATATTTTGAAAACTTTCGAAAATTTCAAATAAAAATGGATGCTATTGGAAATAATAATCAATTATCCTTCTGTCCATGTTATTTGTTTGCAGAACCACTTCCAACTTATGATTTATACTTTTTTCCTCTTTTTATATCTTAAGCAAAATTTCGGATCGGTATGGACTTCACATGGAAGGATGACGTTCCTTGGGACACCAACGCTTATTCTATATATGAGGACTTTTGAATATATAAATATAAGTTATATATGTAGATAAATTAGAGTTAAGTAAAAATTAAAAATTAATTGTTTTGTATATGTATGATTTTTCTTAAAACTGAAAATGTAAATATTTAAAGTGGTATAATTAAGATTATTTTCAACTATTATTAGTTAATTTTTATGCTATTATCTTTGGTATTTTAAGTTGATAAAGTGTACTTTATATTACGAAATTGTTAATAAGTACTACATGTTTAAATATTGTAATTTGATAAATATTGTAAAAAAAGTACTTAAATAAAAAAAAATATTTTTAAATTAAAAAAAAAAATTAAACTAAAGGTATCCGTTAGCTGTAACTGTTTCCAATAACAAGAAGCTAACAATAAGGGTAACAAGTAAAAGTGGTTAGCAATAACAAGTAACTAACAGAGCCGGTAACTAATAAAACTGGTACTGCTAACAAACAACTTCCAGACTAGGTAACCGACAACGTTAGAGCGAGAGTAGAAAAAGATATGTGTAAATGCCATGAGTAAGAGCGAGTATGAAGATCACACCGTTGCGAAACAGGGAGGGAAAATGGTTATTTTTTTCCCACGGCTAGAACAAATGTGACTAATTTGGTAGCAATCGAACAAGTGAACGCTAACGCTTAGCAACTTTGTTTGCTAACTATTACCCGTCTTGTAGGATACCGATCGAAGAAGAGGTCCGATGCAAGACGGGAAGAATAAAACCCTTCGGGTTATACGAGTTCAATGTGATGACGTTTCGCCTACGTAATGCGAGACAGACGTTTCACCGAGTTATAAACGAGATGTTCCAAGATATGGAATACGTAGTCGTTTATATAGAAGACATATGTGTTGCGTCAGCTACGGCAGAGGAACAGTTCTGCAACGTTTGCAGAACCTCATAATCAACATTTCTAAATGCCAGTTCGCCAAGCAAGAGGTTGTTTTTCTAGGCTACCAAGTTTCAAAGAACGGCGTTACACCCCCAGCGGAGAAGGTGAAAGCCATAGCAAATTTCAAACAGCCAGCTGTCGCACACGAATTGAGACAATTTGTCGCAATGCTAAACTTTTACCGGCGCTTGTTGCCAAATGCTGCTCGTACGCAGGGCATACAACTAAAACTAATAAAAGGTAACAAAAAGAAAGATAAAACGTCGATCGTTTGAAACGCTGAAGCGTGCGATGCTTTTGCACAATGTAAACACGACTTAGCGAACGCAACGCTACTTGCACATCCATCGCCGAATGCCAAGTCGGTACTCTACGTAGACGCTAGCGGTTATTGTGTGGGTGCCGCGATTCAGGAGTTAAGAGATGGTGCATTACAGCCTCTAGGTTTTTTTTTCTAAACGCATGTCTGAGACGCAAAAGAGGCAAAGCACGTATGACCAGGAGCTCCTCGCGATTTACCAGTCTGTAAAGTATTTCCAATACCTCAATGAAGGCCGTCAGTGCCCGGTATACATCGACCACAAGCCGCTGACGTTTGCCTTTCAGCAAAAACCAAGTAAAAGCACAAATGCGATACCTAAGTTTCATTAGTGATTTTACTACCGACATACGACATATACCCGGCAAAGGTAACGTTGTAGCAGACCTGCTGTCCCGTGTTGAATCGATTTTCAGTGGTGAACAAATTAATTTTGAAGAACTTGCCAAATAACAGGAAAATGACACGGAGCTTTAACAGCTAATGCAAAGCATCTCGCTTCAAATCCAACCGATCAAGATACCTGGTACTAATTCAACGGTACTGTGTGATGTCTCAACAAAGCACATTTGACCATACCTATCGGAAATGTTTTGCAGACAAGCCTTTGACAACGTACACAACGTCAGCCATCCAGCGAAAAGGTCAGCAGTCAGGTTAATGACGGAACGCTTTGTGTGTGCCACGAATGAAGCGGCAAATCAGCAACATGGTCTCTTCATGTCTACAGTGCCAGAAGTCAAAGACGTTAAAGCGCAATCGCGCAGCATTAGATGTTGTCCCGGTGCCTTCTAAACGGTTTTGTCACATCAATATTGACATCGTAGGACCCTTTCCATTATCCACTGCCATACCTGCATAGACCGATTTCTCGATGGCCAGCGGCAAGACATTAAGGCTGAAATAGTTTCCAAAACATTATTACATGGGTGGATCGCGCACTTCGGCGAAGACAGCCATCAAATGTCACGCAGACAGCATATGGGTTGACAGTCTCCCTATAGTGTTGTTAGGACTTACTTCGCACAGTCTATAAAGAAGACTTTGGAGCAACGCCAGCAGAGTGAATACCAGGTGAAAACCTTAAGTTGCCTGGGGAATTCTTCTCCAATCAATCTAGCGCATGCACATCCGACGACTTTCTGCGAAGCTTAAAAGACATAATAACAAAACTGATACCAGGGTCATCCTCAAATCAAGCTGCGAGCAAAGTTGTTGTGCAACGCAGTGAGACCACCTCTCAAACAGCAGTACGACGGTCCGTTCAAAGTCGTTCGACGATTTCCTAAATACTTCAACATCCTAGTGAAAAACAGAGTCGTAAGAGTCAGCCTAGGTAGACTCAAAGCAGGTCATCTTACCACAGATTGTAGTCACACTAATGTCGAACAACTAAAAGCAGAGGTCACAAGCCAAACGCAGCAATCGGCCCAGCGAACATTGCCTACGCAGCAGAGTATCTTAAAAAACACTTCAGAGTCATCAGACGGAACCAAAGATGCGATTGCAACGCGAGTTGGCCGAAAAGTTACTTGTCCAAAACGTTTCACGGACTTCATCTAACGATGAACCTGATTTGAAAGTCCGGTAGCTCGGTCTTCGCGTATTTCATTTTATTTTACATTCTTTTGCAACATTATCTCGAGTAAAAATCATAGCATTTTTTATGTATGATTTTGTAAAATATATACCAATACCGCTGTTCGTTAAATTATTCGATTCGATTCTGACTAGTAAATACGAGCGCTACTCATCGGACCTGACACACGGACCATCCACATTTCCAGATGATTCTCTTCTCTGACTTTGAGTCAGATCCTACAGCTTCCTCTTCTATAGGAACCGATTCTTACACTGTGAGAAATATAAGTCTTCTTCTTTCTTTCATTGGCTCGATAACCGCCTATGCGATTTTGGCCGAGCTTAGCACAGCACGCCAGTTATTTCTCTCTTTCGCTAACTGGCGCCAGTTGGAAATACCAAGCGTACCCAAGTCCTTTACCGCCTGGTCTTTCCAACGCAGAGGAGGCCTCCCTTTTCCTCTGCTACCACCGGCGGGTACCGAGTCGAAGACTTTCAGAGCTGGGTCGCTTTCATCCATTCGAACGACATGACCAAGCCAGCGAAGCCGCTGAATCTTAATTCGCTGCACTATATCTACGTCGTTATAAAGCTCGTACAGCTCATCGTTCCATCTTCTCCGGTATTCGCCATCGCAAAGGCGTAAAGTCCCATAAATCTTTCGGAGAATCTTTCTCTCGAACACTCCCAGAGCCTTCTCATCAGATATCTTCATCGTCCATGCTTCTGCGCCATACATCAGGACGGGCATAATGAGAGACTTATAGAGCGTAATTTTTGTCCGTCGAGAGAGGACTTTACTGCTCAGTTGCCTACTCAGTCCGAAGTAGCACTTGTTGGCAAGAGTGATCCTCCTTTGGATTTCGAGGCTGACATTATTATTGATGTTAATGCTGGTTCCTAAGTAAACGAAGTCTTCTACTTTTTCAAAGTTATAACTGTCAACAGTGATGTTTGATCCCAGTCGTCAATGTGCCGACTGTTTATTTGATGACAGGAGATACTTCGTCTTGCCTTCGTTCACCTCCAGACCCATTCGCTTTGCTTCTCTATCCAGTTTGGAGAAGGCAGAACTAACTGCGCGGTTGTTAAGGCCGATGATGTCAATGTCATCGGCGTACGCCAGCAGCTGCACACTCTTATAAAAGATAGTGCCTGACCGATTTAGTTCTGCGGCTTGAATTATCTTCTCCAGCATAAGGTTAAAAAAGTCACACGACAAAGAGTCACCCTGTCTGAAACCTCGTTTGGTATCAAACGGCTCGGAGAGGTCCTTCCCAATCCTGACGGAGCTGGTGGTGTTGCTCAACGTCATTTTACATAGCCGTATAAGTTTTGCAGGGATACCAAATTAAGACATTGCGGCATAAAGGCAACTTCTTTTTGTGCTGTCGAAAGCGGCTTTGAAGTCGACAAAAAGGTGGTGCGTGTCGATTCTTCTTTCTTGGGTCTTTTCCAAGATCTGGCGCACTGTGAATATCTGGTCGATAGTAGATTTACCAGGTCTAAAGCCACACTGATAAGGTCCAATCAGTTCATTGACGGTGGGCTTTAGTCTCTCACACAATACGCTCGACAGAACCTTATATGCAATGTTAAGAAGGCTTATACCACGATAGTTGGCGCGAATTGCAGTATCACCCTTCTTATGGATTGGGCAAAGTACACTTAGATTCCAATCAGTAGGCATGCATTCGTCCGACCATACTCTACAGATAAGCTGGTGCATGCGCTTTACCAACTCTTCTCCACCGTATTTGAATAACTCAGCTGGCAGCCCGTCAACTCCGGGCGCTTTGTTGTTCTTGAGCCGTGCTATTGCTATACGGATTTCATCGCAGTCGGGTAACGGAATATGAATTCCGTCGTCATTGATTGGGGTTTCGGGATCATCATCTTCTCCAAGGTGGTCTCTGTCACTACCACTAAGTAGTGTGGAGAAGTGCTCCCTCCATAAACTAAGTATATTCTGAACGTCAGTTACCAGGTCGCCGTTGTCGTTCTTACAGGAATTCGCCCCGGTCTTAAAACCTTCTGTTAGTCGTCGTACTTTCTGAAAGAATTTTCGGGCGCTTTTCCTGTCGGCCAGCAATTCAAGCTCTTCGCACTCACGCATTTCGGCCTTTCTCTTCTTCTCTCGAAAAATGCGTCTCGCTTCCTTTTTCAACTCACGATATATCTCCCGCAAGGCTCGCGTTGCGCCCGATCGCAACGTGGCCCTGTAGGCAGCATCTTTCCGTTCCGTGGCAACGCGACGTTCCTCATCGTACCAGTCATTTTTCCGGGCTCGCTGGAAACCAATAGATTGTTCAGCGGCGGTACGTAAAGAGCAAGAGATGTGGTTCCATTGCTCTGAAATATCGCTGTGTTGATTAGAGCTCTCAGAGAGCAGGAGTGCGAGTCGAGTAGCGAAGTGCGTGGCTGTCTGTTGTGATTGCAACTTTCCGACGTCGAGCTTTCCTTGTGTGCCTTTATGCACGCTTTTTGACGCGCAGAGGCGCGTGCGTATCTTGGCTGCGACAAGATAATGGTCCGAGTCGATATTGGCTCCTCGGATCGTGCGCACATCTAGGACACTGGAAGCGTGCCTTCCGTCTATCACAACATGGTCGATTTGGTTTCGTGTCTTACCATCTGGAGACAGCCACGTAGCCTGATGTATCCTCCTATGCTGGAACCTGGTACTACAAACTACCATGTTTCGGGCCCCGGCGAAGTCGATCAGTCTCAATCCGTTGTCAGACGTTTCCTCGTGGAGACTGAATTTTCCGACTGTGGAACCAAAGATGCCCTCCTTACCCACCTTGGCATTAAAATCGTCTAGCACGATTTTTATATCGTGTTGGGGGCAGCGTTCGAACGTGCGCTCCAGGAGTTCGTAGAAGCAATCTTTGGTCCCATCGTCCTTCTCTTCCGTCGGGGCATGGGCGCAAATCAGGGAGATGTTGAAGAATCTCCCCTTTATGCGGATTGTGGCGAGACGTTCGTCCGACAGTACTTTACGGCGAAGTCTCTCTCCCACCACAAATCCGACACCAAATTTGCGCTCCTTTACATGGCAGCTGTAGTATACGTCGCAAGGGCCTACCGTTTTCCTCCCTTGCCCCGTCCATCGCATTTCTTGGATGGCGGTGATGTCAGCCTTCACTCTACCGAGGCCATCAACCAGCCGGGCAGAGGCACCTTCCCAATTAAGGGTTCGGACATTCCAGGTGCATGCCCTCAAATCATAGTCCTTAAAACGTTTGCCGTGGTCGTCATCTAAAAAGGGGGGTCCTGTCCGAGGCTTTGCTTTGCTTTTCATTGGAAGTTGTTTTTTACGTGGCGGGTTCCAAGCCCTGCGCACAACCCATTGCTGGGGGTTGATATTTTAAATTCGTTTATATAGCGAGCCGCTTGCTCCAAGACAGACGCCCGCTTGCAGCCGCACCTCCTGGTGAACAGACGCTGCGGACTTCAGTGGACCCTTAAACCGAATATGTCGGAGTGGCTCCACTAAAGCTCCCTCTCTATTAGCCGTGACCCATGGCTCCACACGGGTTGGTTACCCCATTGCACCATTGTTATGAGAAATGTGATGTCAGGGGAATATCACAGAACATGTTAGAAGTTTTGTTGCATTCGTTACTAAAAATCTTCTTAGTACAAGTAAAGAAGCAATTAATTTTTTAAGCATTCCCAGTGGAGAATTTTTTTTCTTAGGTATTCAAAAATAATTATTTTCATCTACGTTCGAAGTTTTAGATATAAAAAGGAGTTTAAATTAATGTAGGGGAAGGTGAACTAAAAGTGTTCAAAAGTTCGAACATAGTTTTGTGGCTTATTCTTTTGGCAATTGTAGGCTTTCCTAAAGAAAGTCCTCTTATGATAGCCATTTTCTCAGGTTTTAAAGCCCGAAAGTGTGGATACTCTACGGCAGACTTTCGTGCAAAAGTAACGCTTATTAAAGAAAATGGCATCAAAGTGGGTCCAAACCAAATTATGTTGGGACTTAATGTTCGCTTTTTCGTGTGCGATTGTCCAGCCAGGGTGTGCGTGACAGGTGCCCTATCTCACTATAGTAAGAAAGGTTATCCCAAATGCGATCAGGAAGGACAATGTAAAGAAAGTGTGTGTTTTTTGAAAGAGATAAAAGGCACAAGGTCAGATACTTCACTTGAGCTTAGAACCGACACACACCACCACATAGAACAATTTAGAAGTTTATGGGAGGAATCAGGAATCGGTGTGGTTGCACAGTTTCCCTTGGATAGTATGCATTTTGTAGATTAAGTGTTGACTAACAAATTACTTAAACTCTTTGTTACGATGGTAACTGAAGCGCTAATATTTCCTACCTAGAAGCCCCTCCAGAATATAACTCCTAAATTTAATTTTTTACTCATATGTCCGTAGGGTAGGTTACTCTCTTAAGTATTACAATAGGAACTTGGGTTCTATTAATACCAACAGTAATTATAAAACGTACTTGATCATAGATTCCCGTGTAATTTGAAAAAAATTCAAGTTATGCACAAAGAACAAAGAAATAAAAGGAACAATGAAATAAGGAAGGCACATATTTGCATTATTAGGGACTTGACAAAATAACTTTAATGCTTAAGGCTAGTTTCTCACATCCCCTCCCCCCTGAATGGCCTACCGACTACGGTTCACCAGATTCCTCTAAGACATTTAACACGGCTAGTTTTGAAACTAGTCGGCTTAGCACTCCGCTGCTCGTATTCACGTCTCCTGATCTGGCGTATGAGACACCTAGTGTTTAATGTCTTTGATGGGCGATTCCATTTCGTCCGACGAGTTAGCTCATATTTTGCAAGGAAACGTCATTGCCTCCGCAGTGAGCATAAACGATGTTCATATGGCGCTGGAGTTTGCGTTGAATTTAAACAACCAAGTAAAAAATTAATAGGAGTGGTTCGGGCTCTTTCGGTCACAGGTAGCTGCGAAAGTGGCATTAAGTTTGCTATGTTCTCCGCCTCGGATTTGGGATCTACTATCACAGACTACAATGAAGATACTATACTTACCTCCAGTCAGGAGACAATGAAGTCTACCCGGCATTACCAAGTAAGCCAGATGTACAAGCCGGGATCGCTAAGCTAGGAGCTGTCTACCGCGGGGCAAAATTCGAGGTGGTCGACTGGAAGGACACTCCACTAACTTAGTTATATGCAATAGGAGCACCGACGGAGCACCGATGGAGCACCTGGCGTTGAGGATGTCATCGAGACTGCCGAACTAAAAAAAAATCTTGTCACGCGCAACAAACCCGATCGGGTCTATGCAAAGACAGCATGGCTCCTGGGCAATAATGGGAAAAGAAACGGTCAGACTAGATCTATACAGCGATAGTTAGACCGATTCTCTTCTACGGATTTTTGGTATGGAGGGCTGCCTTGAGCAGAGCTGCTAAGCTTAATCTACTTAGCAAAGTGCATAAGGCCAGTATGATCTGCATTAGTACCAAACGACGTCTTGAATGTCTTTCTGGACTTTCTACCACTCAATAAGTGGGTAAGCAAGTGGCGGCTCTTGCCGCGCTTCGACTAAGAGAGACATATCAATGGGAGTCTAGCCTATGTAGGCACTCAAGCATACTGAGTAAGTATAGCTTCCTTCCGGACTGCACTGATCGCTGCGTCGATACCATGGTCCCAGACAGAAACTATACCCCACCTGGAAGTATTACGGTTTTCACAGATGGTTCGAAGCTGAATGGCAGAGTGGGAGGAGGGGTCTTCTCGCGAGACTTATCTCTGAGCTGTTCTTTTAGGCTGCCGGATCACTGTAGTGTTTTTCAAGCTGAGGTTTCAGCCATTAAGGAGGCTGTGGACAGGTTGCAAACCGTCTTCAAAGCCAACAACGTTTTTATATTTAGCGATAGCCAAGCGGCAATTAGAGAAGCAGGCTACGCTTTCTAGGGGTACCACTTTTTGGAGACCTCGGAGAATTATTTTCTATAGACCCAAGATGCTTGGCGAGATTCGTCAAGAGCTCAAAATGGTTCAGCAAAGGGGAATGAACACTTAGCTAGTGGTATCACAACGGGCCTCCAATCATGGCCTAAGTGGGTCGCTGAAGCAACGGTGACAGCCACATATACCTACCTACCTAGTGAAGTCATGTTTAAGGTTAAGAAATCATTTAACGGCTGCTACAGGTCAAAAGTATGGCACCCATACAAATGCGCATGTTAATTCGTGATACTAAAATGCTTTTTAAGAACTCTCTTCTTTGTGTTATCGATAGCTCCACGTTCACACTTTTGTTAATATAAATGCAAATTTATGTCGAACGAAGTTTATTGTACACATACACTCAAGCCTTACTGACTTATACCCCTATTATGTATGCAGACTAGCAGAAGACTCGTAGCCGCTCGGCAAGCATACCTAAATTTGCATAACGCATGGCAACCCGCTACTGGCCACCAACTACTGAAGGTATGTAAATATTTCTCTTTCAAAACGATATTTATATTCATTTGTTACGTTTATTATCATTCACAATTGAACAAAGTGGCTTATTAAAAATGTACTTGCCAGAATGGTAAAACAGGGATGTTGTCTGCGCTTTTCTGTTTGCTGAGATCAATCGCTATATGTAATACGAAGCACGGTTTCAGTTACCGTAGCTAATAGACCGGCAACTATACACTTGTCTCCACGACGCTTCCAGTGTCCTAGATGTGCGCACGATCCGAGGAGCTAACATCGACTCGGACCATTATCTTGTCGCAGCCAAGATACGCACGCGCCTCTGTGCGTCAAAAAGCGTGCGGAAATGGACACAAGAAAAGCTCGACGTCGGAAAGCTTCAATCACAACTGACAGCCACGCACTTCGCTACTCGACTCGCACTTCTACTCTCTGAGAGCACTAATCAACACAGCGATATTTCAGAGCAATGGAACCACATCTCTTGCTCTTTACGTACCGCCGCTGAACAATCTTTTGGTTTTCAGCGAGCCCGGAAAAATGACTGGTACGATGAGGAATGTCGCGTTGCCACGGAACGAAAAGATGCTGCCTACAAGGCCACGTTGCGATCGGGCGGAACGCGAGCCTTGCGGGAGAGAAGAAGAGAAAGACCGAAATGCGTGAGAGCGAAGAGCTTGAAAAGCTTCAGAAAATTATTTTAGAAAGTACGACGGCTAACAGAAGTTTCAAGACAGGGGCGAATTCCTCTAAGAACGACAACGGCGTCCTGGTGACTGACGTTCAGAACATACTTAGTTTATGGATGGAGCACTTCTTCACACTACTTAGTGGCAGAGACCACCTTGAAGAAGATGTTGTTCCCGAAACCCCAATCAATGACGACGGGCTGCCAGCTGAGTTATTCAAATACGGTGGAGAAGAGTTGGTAAAGCGCATGCACCAGCTTATCTGCAGAGTATGGTCGGAAGAATGCATGCTTACTGATTGGAATCTAAGTGTACTTTGCCTAATCCACAAGAAGGGTGCAATTCGCACTTCGGTGCAATTCGCGGCGCCAACTATCGCGGTATCACCTGTCTTAACAGCGCATATAAGGTTCTGTCGAGCGTATTGTGTGAGAAACTAAAGCCCACCGTCAATGAACTGAACAATGGACCTTATCAGAGTGGCTTTAGACCTGGTAAATCTACTATCGACAAGATATGCACAGTGCGCCAGATCTTGGAAAAGACCCAAGAAAGAAGATTCGACACGAACCACCTTTTTTCGACTTCAAAGCCGCTTTCGACAGGTATCCCCGCAAAACTTATATGGCTATGTAAAATGACGTTGAGCAACACCACGAGCTCCATCAGGGTTGGGGAGGACCTTTTCGAGCCGTTTGATACCAAACGAGGTTTCAGACAGGGTGACTCTTTGTCGTGCGATTTCTTTAACCTGATGCTGGAGAAGATAATTTGAGCCGCAGAACTAAATCTGTCATTGACATCATCGGCCTTAACAACCGCGCAGTTAGTACTGTCTTCTTCAAACTGGATACAGTAGCAATGGTTCTGGAGATAAACGAGGGCAAGACGAAGTATCTCCTGTCATCATCCGGCCTATTCACGACTGGGATCAAACATCACTGTTGACAGTTATACCTATGAAAAAGTAGAGGACTTCGTTTAGTTAGGAACCAGCATTCACATCAATAATAATGTCATCCTCGAAATCCAAAGGAGGATCACTCTTGCCAACAAGTGCTACTTCGGACTGAGTAGGCAACTGAGCAGTAAAGTCCTCTCTCGACGGACAAAAATCACACTCTATAAGTCAATGAAAGAAGAAGAAGCATAGGTAGCAGGCCATTTTGTAGAAATTTGTGCGAAAGAAGAGCAAACATTTCAGCAACAGTGATCGTTGAAAGTCGCTTTAGGCAAAAGAAATCGTGTTTACAAACAAAGAAGGAAGTTCTACTTAATGACATTCGTTATACCTGATTTACTTATTCCGTTTTATTATTTCTGCAGAACAATATTCCCGAGCGAGCAGTGGAACAATATTTCTCAGAAAAAGAGAGAAGACGTAATGCGTGAGTACGAACAGCTGGCCGACAGGAAAAGCGTCGGAATATTCTTTCAGAAAGTACTACGGTGAACAGAAGATTTCTAGGCCGAGGCGAATTTCTATAGCAATTACAACGGCAACCTGGTAACTGATGTCGACAGCATATTAAAAAGATGACGAAACCGAACCGCCAATCAATGATGATGGAATCAACGTACCATCACCGGACTATGATCAAATCGTGAAAACGATAACACGGTTGGAGAACAACAAAACCCCGGGACTGTTGGGTTGCCAGCAGAGCTAATCAAAGCAGCGGAGAAGCAGGTTAAGTACATGAAGAATATGAATATGAACGGAAGAACGCATACCACGAGGGTGACCCTGCAGTTTGTGCCAGCTATCGCATCAGTGTTGACAGGAGAGTTTTGTGCACCTTGAAACCCGCATTAACGCCAATATCAACTGCAGCCTTGAAATCCAACCGAGAGTATCGCTTGCCAACAAGTGCTACTACAGACCGAGTAAGCAGTTTAGCAGTAAAGTCCTCTCTTTACGGACAAAAACACACTCTATAAGCATGGACGTTGTCAATATCAGATGAGAAGGCTCTTGGAGCGATCGTGAGAGAGATTCTCCGAAAGATTTATGGGTCTTACGCCTTTGCGATGGCGAATACCACAGATGATGGAACGGTGAGATATAGTGCAGCGAATTAAGAACCATTGGCTCCCCTGGCTAGGTCATGTTGTTCGAATGGATGAAATATCTCCAGCGCAAATTAAATAAGTAATCATAACTGTACATACATATAAGAAAATGAAAGAATTTAAGGAAAATAATTTAATTAAATTCGAGCGTCTCTCCAAAATGTGAAAATTTTTCACATACGTGAAGTGTAAGGAAAAGTGAATTACGTTTCTAAATTCGGGTCTTTCAGGGGTGCTTTGTAAACATATTTTTAAAACTTTATACGCGATTGAAACATTCATAGAACTTCTGGTAAAGTTTTTTATGAGTGATTTATTTGTTTATATTATCAACGATCAGAAATTCTTACAGACTACACATAATACAAAGTATTACATACTATTATAAAATATTACTGACATTACTTAAAAAGGATTCAAGTCGACTACGGCAAAAACTCTTCGACATATAGAGATCCAGCTCTAGAGAACTGGAAATCGTATTAAATTCTTTCAAAGTTCAATTTTAGAAACAGAAAAGAAAACGATTACGCAACGATATTAAATTAATTAATTGACAATGGGAAAAATTCGGATGGGTTGGCGGTTCGCGAAAACATAGTCAGCAGACCTCTCGATCGAGATGGCTATGGGTAGGTGGCCTAATGCGAGCGATATCATCGGTGGCCACCAGAGAACTGCAACGAGTGCAGAAATTGTATGTATACTCGCGCATGTAGCCGTATTTTGCATGCTTTGTTGTTTTCGTGTACAAACCGTCGCTTGTCTGTTTGCTCATAGATCAATACGATCATGACGATGCATACATGCTCGCTACATTATCCGTCGGACAAATTTGCGTCAGCATACAAAGTTGCATGTATGTAACACACTCGCCGGCGTCAAACGCTCTCGACACTCGAGTGTTGTTTCCGAGCCACTCGGGTTACCCGTAACAATATTTTTCTTTGCAAGCAGTAGTTGATTAGCGATCTTAAGTGTGTTTTCTATCATATTTTTTGTATTGTTTTTTTTTTACGTGAGATGGCAGATACATAGTGTAAGAGAGTTTTTGAAATGTGATTTTTGTTCCTATAACTTTAATTTTCTATCTAGCAGGTTAAGAACTTTGAAATTAAATTAAGTCTTATGAAATGTTTATTTTTATTTTAAATTTAACTCCTACTATACAAAAATTTTTTAAATACAAACCCTACATGTTGGATCTCATAAAATGTTTTTGTTAAATAAATGTATACAATACATATTAATTAAAATTAACTAAGTCGTTTCTTTTATCTGTAAATAATAGGATAAATACTTATGGCGTTTTCTTTTCTACAGAAAATGTTGCCTTAACATTGCCCTCTGCGCACGTACACACAAGAGCGGGGCAATGAAGTGCAACATTTTTTGTAGAAAAGAAATCGCCATTAGTAGATGCCCGAGTGCACTCGAGTGTGTACATGCGCAAGTTTGCGCCTTCACATGCACGGCCAATCATGTGAACTACCACACTCGAAAATGTAATGATATATCCCGCACATGTCAGCCCTATGTTTATAAGTGAGCATGAATGAGCGCACAGCAGCAGACGGCTGAGCTTGCTTGTATCAAATTTTAGGGATGATGAATATGCACACTCGAGCGCACTCAATGCCGTTCTCTGGTCGCCACGTTTTGCTTTTTATCAGACCTGCGCTAGCTTTTGTGAAGTCAGGCGAGCTGCAACAACTACCCGTTATCCTGGTGGGTGCGTCGTGTATCTGCTTTGCTAATATGTTTCCTCCACGATCATTTGGTATGCTTGAATACCATAGATTGTGATGAGCGTTAAAGTCTCCGACTACCAATCGACAGGGCGTTCTACAGCCGGGCAGCAAAAGATACATATCCAGATATTAAAGATTTCGAGCTCGACATTCCCTGACCGGACAGCTTTACCTAACATTCGAGGATGGTGTCCCTTGGGTGAATGCCTTCATCGATAAGACGATACGGCACTTTGTGGTGAAATATGAACGCTAGGCCGCCACCATTGTCTCGCTCGCGATCCTTGCGATGCACATTGAAACTGTCACAGCTCGTAAAGTAAAGCTACTTTCTTGAACCGCTGCAATAAAAAGCCCACGCCGAGTTAAGAAGGAAATCTCCTCTTCAATCTTGCTCGAAAGTTCGTTGCAGTTCAGTTGTAAGACTCTCGTCTCTCTCGGTGGAGTCGTCACGTTCGGGGAATCTGGCGACCAACCTGACACGAATTACACACCTCACCGACAGCAGAAATAGGTTTCCGGACCAGGGTTGGGTTCAATGCCTGTACTGGCCAAAAAGATGAGGAGCAATCCAGCTGCGAGGGATCCCTACGTTTGATGGCGTCGGTCAACCTTTCTCATTTAAAGGCACAATCACGAAATATTCAGCCCTATTCTGCATTTCGACTCGGATCGAAATTTTCTACGGTTGGCTACTTTGGCATTCTGTGTTCCGTTCCCGTTCGATCGAACTTCGAATCTTTCGATTTTGCCTATTCTGCATTTCGATCGTAGCTCCGTTTTGTTAAGTTGCAATTTTGGTGGCGGAGGAAATTCAATTTTTTAATTTTACGGTCGTATAATATTCATAAAAATGTAAGTAAAACTGTTTTTGATAATTGTAAAAGTGACCATGATGACTTTTTTTTTGTTTTTTCTGTGCTTTAATGACTTTTTATGTGCTTGCAGCCCCCATACATGCGAGTCGTGATTGCATCCTGGATATCGAGCATCAATGCTTTTTATGCGTAATCTATTATCGCATACCTGAAAATAAATTGATAAAAGTAATAAATTTAAATTGTGTCACTGATGTAAGAAAGTATAATCCATACCACCATAGCATTGATGCTAAAAAATCCTTTTCTATTATAGTATAAAAACCCCTCTTCTGACGGTTTGATTATCCTTATATGCGTACCATCAACGCACATGATGACTCCTGGGAAGCCTGCCTTCGCATAAAACTCCTGTTTTGCTTGCGTTTTTTTCTCCTCAGTCTGGTCAAAATGTATTCATTCACGGCAAAGCTTGTGTTCCATGATGTCGAGAAAGTTTGAAAGTGTCTTTGACACTGTTGACTGACCCATTCCAACGTTGTAGTCCGCACCAACTTCATGTTGATAACTGCCTTCGGCAAAAAATCTCAATGCAGCTACTACACGATTGTGCGGAGACAACGTCGTCGAAGTACTTGCTGGAGCTTCAACCACAAAAGTATCTAGGACATACTTGAAAGCGTCCTTGTTAAGTCTAAAGTTTTTTTTTAATCTTAATAAGCAAATAAGTTATTTTAATTAATAAATTTAACCAGTTTCAACTAAACTTCTTACAATTCGTCACACATCTCAAAAGGATTGCACATATCTCGCAATCTTCTTCTTTCAATCCTTGCCACAGCATTATCGAATGCATTGTCCTCCTCCTCAATTAAAAACGCTGCAGCTATAGAGTCCATTTTAGTTATATATTTTATTTAAAACACCGTATAATTGTTTTATTTTCTGTAATTTTGCTTTGTTGTGTTTCAATTTCACCCGTTTCAAGGCAAACAGCTGATTTTCAAAAGAATTACAGCTCTTCCTCTTCTTCTTTCGATTCAATCGTAAAGCAGAATACCAACTTTCGAACATAGCGGAGCGTAGAGCGGGAACGTAATCGAAATGCAGAATAGGGCTGATTATCTTTTAAAGGTGGCCTCTTTACATGTGAAAGAAAAGTAGTAGCTTTACATATGTAAAATATATAACGTGAAACAGGCCTTTAAACGACCACAATTTTCGTAAGTTCAAAATCTAATTATCAGTCCATGCAACAATAGGAGTTGCCTACACTTCACATTCAACATTCGTTGCCGCGTATGCCTATTCCCCATTTAAAAGAACGGTTCCTTTCTGTCGTAAAACCAATCTAAAGACGAAAAGCTTTGGGAATTTCATAACTTCCCCTTCAGAACTTAATTCAATCAAGTGTGTCTGTTTTGCTGATATTTCCACTTTACTTTGTAGTTGTACAATTGCTATTTAATAGAATTTACAAACTTAGATAACGTGCACGATCAGCTTAGATTAGATTTCATAGACTGCACTGCCATCATAGGGTCTATTGTGCTAGGTCTAGGTCTACTGGTTAGGTGTTGCTGTGAGCTCCGGGGAGCCGTGGAGGCAGGGGGGGTGCGTTGAGGCAACGGCGCGGGGGGCGCAAAGGGGGATGCCGTGGAGGCTTGGGGCGCTTGAGAGCGCAAGCAACACTGGCCCACATAGGTTGTGGACCCCTCCCTGGTTTTCTTAAGGCCTGAGCAGACCTTAAGATGGCACCATCCGTTGCACGAATAACACCTCACCGAAGTGGAATTCGGATGGAGCCTTCTCTGGCAGAAGCAGCAGAAATATGTTTCTGGGCCAGGGTTAGACTCGACGCCCGCCCTGGCCAGAAGTATGAGAAGCAAACCTGCTGCTAGGTATTGCACCCAAGAGGAGATAAGATTTTTGGGCGTCCGGCAGCCTAAATGGGGTTAGGTCGCCGAAACAAGTCTTTGGTCGGATGAAATCCGAGTCACTTTGGTAACGTAGAACCGACTGTCGTGGAAGTGAAGTTTCTATTGCTGGTCCCGTTTGCTGTGGGCATCAATTTAACCCTAAATACTCAAAATCACAGATTTCGTCAAAATTTCATTAACTGCCCAAATTAGCATATTTAAATATTTCTTGTTTATTAATTAGTTTAAATAATATAGTTTTCCCTTTAGAAAGCTAGTAAAAAAATGTTGCGCCTACTCAAAATATGTGCATCAAAATTTGCAAAAGGTGTAATTCCGAGAAATACAAAAGCACAGTCGTTGTGAGACTTTAAAGGCCAGAAACGGCTTATTGGCGTTCAAACGTAAAATCGAAAGCAATAATAGTGTTAAAGTGTAGAAATTCAAGCAAAGAGTACAAATAAACAATAGGCAATTTTCTATCAACTTCGTGATTTATTCTCGCTATACATTAATCGTTAAATTCGGGTTTCAAACAATTTGAATAAACCACCAGACAGAGCTAAGGAGCCGCCTCCAAATATCCCATTACTGCAACAATGTGATACTGGTCGAGTTATAGCACTACCAACTCGAACACAGCGGCCGGACCATTAAATATGCCTTTTTTAATTTTGGCTGTCGATATAGCTGGGAATGTTTGTTTTAAAAATTCAGATGCTGGTCCATCGCATGATAGGGTTTTTACAAGATTTTATTTTATTACTATTCATGTACATATAATGTTTAGAAAATTGTTTGTCCAGTTCATCAGATCTGCGCCGTCCGTTCGATTATCAGAAATGAAACACCTTATCCTGTAGATTTGCAATAAAATTTTATTACTACAAGTTAGAACGTTTTTAAGCAAAACAGGGTGGTTGCGAGACTTCTCTTCAATCAAAAACGGCTTATTGGATTTAGCCGAAATTGGTCATATATGTGCATCGCTAATAACTCTGACAAATATTTTGAATACTCATATTAGTTGAAAGGGTTGGCTCCTGTTAATTAAAATTAAAATTAAATTTGATGTTTAACTACTTTTAATATTGTTAAATGAAATTATGAAACATACTTTGGATCGTTAGCATAAAATGTCAACGGGCCAGATGTAAGGATCCATATTGCTATTATATATTTGGAACATATTTCCTATTTTTTTCAAGAATATGATGTATATCTTTAAACGCTGACTCCAGATTGTCCACAAATTCTTTTCCATCGCGTTGTTTTTCGTATGAGGAAACTATTGCACCGCAATAGTCGTCTTGAATTGAATAGCTTTTACAAAAAATATTAATTAGATATGTGGTAAATAATATTCAATTATTCATACACTCACCCAATACCCAATCCATCTCGAACCGCAGGCCCAAAAGCACCTACTAGCAAAGCATTTGAAGATAATGTTGAAGTACTTATAATGTTGTGATTCATTTTTTCATAAGCTTCGCTATAATATATTTCTGGTAAGCGTTTGCCATGAAGAAAAGCTTGCTGTTTCAAAGCAAATAGGTGTCTGTCAAAGCCTTGCCCTAAAGCAGCCTCTTTTACTATCTTACTATGCGCTTGGGAGCATTGTTTTATTGATTTATATAAATCTCTGGATTCAGGTTGCCTATTTTGTGATTTCAGAAGACTTTCGCAAAATTGCTTTGTTACCATTGTGCAAGGGCGCACTGTCTCGGTACGACCATGTCGAAAAGCAGCAGTACTACAGGATTCATAAGTACCAACATAGTTATTAAATGCACGTTTGTATGCAAGCTGGAACGAAAGTTGCATTATCGCATCAGGACTTATACCATGGTGCTTGCATAACACCTTATTTAGTCCCGGATATCGGACCATGTCAATATTAAGCTGTTTCAGTATTTGGTTGTTGTGAAAAATCGATTTTTTTACTGACTCTTCTATTAGTTTGTCGGTTTTCAGTTTGATAGGTCTCACTGAATTTGAGTGTGCTGAGCTTTGGAGGTCCAAACAAGGATTTACAAAGGGATTTTCAATGGTTTCTTTGTAGATATCATTGAAATATCTCAATACGGCAACTCCATCACCCCATGAGTGTTCAAAGTTTATTGCAGCCGTACCATCCGAACTGAGTATAAACGACACAGATTTATCGAACCACCTGAAAATAAAAAGAGTAAATTAATAAATTGATAGTTAATAAGTGTGATACAACCAAAATAGTTTGTTAAGACATTAAAAGGTGCTTAAAAACGGTTGATTTGTTTGAAAAATCGTAACTACAAAAACATAGTCGGTATATACAACAAACGACGCCAGCTTAAAAGTTGACAGATTACACTGCAGCTATTAAATGCGTCGAGTGACAATTAAAATGACGGCTCCCTGCAAGTTTCTACTCATCAGAAAATTTTATTTAGAAAAACTTGTTAAAGTTTATGCTTCCGTATTTCTAGTGCCTTTATTTATATTTATAAATATATATTTATATTATACATATGTGTGCATGTTTATATTCTAACATATTTCTATTATTATTACTTTACACAACATATTATTATTATTATTAGGACATAGTAGCACTGCGACCTCACAAGTTCTATTGTGCTATCCCTTTAAGTTGCCACTCCATCCTTAGGCTATATTATGAAATTAAGCACCTTGGATGGTGTGGTTGTCTATGTTCGGGATGAAGATAATAGCCGCTTATACTTGGGCATTCACACAGTATACGCTCAGAGATCTCCGCATCTAAGCCACAAATCCTACAGTTTGCAAACTCAGAGAGCCCTATTTTGAGAATATGGTATCTCAGCCTACAGTGACCTGTCAAGTACCCGATGAGATTCTAAGACCCTCTTTGCTGAAATTTAGAAGTTTTTCAGAGGCTTCACGGGATGGACTTATGAACCTATTAGATTGTCTATTACCCTTTGACGATCGCCACTGGGATGCGTTTCTTGAGTCCTCCCAATAAATATAAAATATTTAAGAAATTGTTTATCCAGCTCATCAGATCTACACCGTTCGTTCGGCTATCAGAATTAGGCATCAAATAAAAGAGCTCCTGAAGATTTGCAATGAAATTTTATTTGTTCAAGTTAGAATGCTTTTTAAGCAGAACAGAGTCGTTTCGAAGGTTTTCTGAAACAAGAAATACGCAGTCAAGTAAAAATAGCGGCAGATCAGCCGCACTTCATAGAAGTAAGTTGTGAAGGGAAAAGAAGCCAAGAAGAAAGAAGTCCGATGAGGAGATATGGTGATCACAGAAATAGTATTACAACTTCTACCGCTTTGAGTATTGCTGTTTTTTCCTTATAATTTTTCCGGAAACACCAATCGGCCTTAAGCTCAAAAACAATTTAAAAAAAATTAATTTTGTGAGTCTTTCTAGCGTACAGAATAGAGCTACAAGTTTTGATGTGCTTTAAATGTGCGTGTGTGCGATAAAGCTGTTTATTACTGCATCTATGCAAAAAGAATAGAAGGTATGCATTTTTGAATTTACTACTGACGTCAATTTTGGGCATATTGTTGATCCCAGGATTTTCGAGTTTGAAAACGAAATCCCACGACAATCTCGGGATCCCGAATTTCACGAAGTTTTGATTCGTAATTTTTAATTTGCCAAAAAATGTAACACGTCTGTTACCTTTGTATTATAGAAGTATACAAAATAACATTAATAAAACAAAGAAGAACGATTTGTTGTAAATCATGTATGTGTTTTTTTGGTATTTTCAAGAAAAAAAGGAAATAAACGTAAAATGTGACACATACAAAAAATTTATACTTCAAGTACAAATATACATATTTGGTACAGAAGAAGCACTGCTGCGCCTCAACACTTGTTGGTTGGATTGTCGACAATAAGTTAAATGCTCTCTGTAGAACATAGCTTTTATCGCCTCATTACAAAAACTATCAATTTCTTTTACCAAGCCTTCTGATCAATCGTATGCCTTTCGATTACTAGACAATTGCGAGCTGCTCGTTAAAACTTGATGCAATTTACCCTGCCTTATCCACTTCAGGCCCTCATTGATAGTTCTGTTAACATCGCTTTCATAGTAAGGCTCATTTTCTACTCGATTAGGAGAGTCTCCAGCTTTTTTATAATAGTAAAACAAAGCCTTAAAAAAGTTAACAAGCAGTGTTCTTTGTCGATTGTGAACTCTCTAAACGCTTTGTTTTATCCTTGAAAGGGGAATTTTTAAGAATGATACAAATTTTGAAAAATAAATGGCTATTAAATTCCTTGTTTTCTACAATTCCGGGATTTGAATAGACTTATCCCGGGATATTCGGGAGCTAAAATTGGCCGGGATCCCGTAATAGACATGCCCAGTATGTACATATTTTGTATTGTGGGGTATGTAATGTCCCCAATACTGGGTTGTGCGTTGTGAATTCGCAACTCGCTTGTAGTTTTTATATGTCGCAATGATGTATTGGATTGTACTTCGACTCCCATTTAAAATTTTTGCGATTTCACCATAAGATTTGCCTTATTTATACGGGTTGATTGCAATTTCACGCACTGCGATGGATGTTTGCTTAATTTTTGCGAAAAATTCGAAAAAATCACATAATTATAACATAAACATTTAAAAAATACTATGTATGGTAACACTCTAAACAAGTACAAATCAGATCACTGCACTAATTTTTATGAAGCGAAATTACTTGAGATTACCCGAATTCAAACAAAGAAGCTGCTGTACGATTTTCAGTGACGCCTACTTTAGCGTGCTCTATGCAATGTTGCCAATTTTACACAAAAAAAGAAAATATTTATAGAACGATTGTTATCGTATTTTACAATCATCATTTTGGCGTAACATACAAGTTGCTAATCATTTTTGTAACTGTTATAAGGAAAGAAAGAGTTTAGTAATATAATCCTGATCTCTGCTGTACGATTTTTAGTGACATTCACTGCAGCTCAGTGTTTGGCCGAGCTTGTCCTACCATTTGTACTGTGCGTCTTTATATTCTACCACAAAAGTTGGGACCTACAGTTTTGTGTCAACTCCGAATGGAAGATGTATTTTATGAGAAGCTGTTTCATAGCAGAAATACTACAGAGGTTTGCCATTGCCTGCCGCGGGGTCACCCCTATTAGAAATACACTTTTCTATGATTAAGATTTTACTGAGTTTCGAACCTCGAACCCAGCGACATATCGACTAATAGCACGCACCGCCACCCACTCGACCACATCGGCCACCTCAATTGGCAGCGTTTTTATATTGCAGCACAAATGGAGGGATCTACGGTTTTATGCCGACTCCTAAAGGTAGAGAGGCGACCGATTTTATGAAAAACAAAACAAATTGTTAAGATTTTTGTTGGCCATTTTGAAATGAGTAAACATTCACAATTTTATTGAGCTGGAGGCCAGTTTGTGAAATATTAAACATACGGCCACAATGGCTGTAATAAGAATATGGTTCAATTTGTTTTAAATTAACTCACCGGTTTTTCCCGTCTCCAATAAGTAAGTGCTTTAACAAAGGTACAAAGCTTTCCTCACTATATACTGGGTCTTCAGGCGAGTCTAAACACAGACAAAATAGTGCGGAATCCACTTCCGTTTCAAGTAAACGCTTGTTGTCTTCTCCTAAATTTCCAGTTAAATGCTGGCGCATTGCGGCCCATTTATTGCGGTTTATAGATGTCAAAGCGCCAACTGGTACAGGTGAGGGTCCATTATTTTTATCAATATGTAAAACAGCGTGTAAACGTCCCAGAATTATATTAGGTAATTCTATGTTTCCGTCTTTATCCAACACATCCACAGAATACATATTTCCTTTACTCATAACTAATATATGTGTTGAGTTTGCATGTTGAACCAACAAATCTTTTTCTTTTCCTGGAATTCTAGACACACCAAACAATCGATTGTACTGACTCATATCTAATGGATAAGCCTTAAAAGCATATGCTGCATATGTCGCTATAGCACGCGGCATAAGTCGCATAATATTGCGAAATCCTCGGGTATCACTTTTTTTAGCATTTAAATGAAAGATTTCAGGTTCTAAAGTATCTGCCTGCAATGAACGCCAAAATCTCATTGAACTTATTACTAAGTTTGTAGCACGAAGAAGCTGATCTTGATATTCATTTCGCGTATCATGCTTCATAACAAGCAAAGGATTATAGTTAAGAGGCAATGGGCGGCGATCGCTTAGGTACATATCAAACCTGTATAAGAAAAATTTATATAACATAAAGATCATTTTCAATTTTCGGTGTTTTGTGCTATATTCAGTTTAATCATAAATTACATGTACTACTTATGTAACAAAACGAGCGATGACATATTTCAAGTAACAGAAAAAAAAGGATTTGAAGAAAAGTATAACGAGCAAAAACTATTTTTTAGTGAGAAACGCATTTTAATATTGGAAAATTGTAATTGAAGAAAGCGATTTAATAAAAAAAAATAATAGTAAAAAATGGGCTGCGTTGGAAGTTTTAGCAAATTTTAGATTTTTACTTTACTAGTGAATCGTAAAAATAAGCAAAATTAATATAGTGGTACCACGAAGTGCGTCACCTCTATCACGTTGCATCGTTCATATGTAAGTAGGGTAAAGCACACGATTCATAGTGACAGGGGTGTAAAACATACAGTAATAAAATACTATTTAAAATGATATTTATCTTTAAACCACATAAAATATCTTCCAAATTAACTAAATATAAACAAGCACTTTTAAACAAAAACAAAGTAAGTGTATATGCTCCCAAATATATAGGACTGCCGGAAACGCATGATACAATGATCGACAATTATGATTTTAAATTAGACAAATCACAAATCAGCAATTTTTGCAGCATTAGCGTTAGTTATGTATGTTTCCTATTACCTATTATACATGGTTTCTGGCCTTGTTACACGTAACGAGTACAGTGGCGAGACAGTATTCTGGCCGAGTATGATACTCGGTCAAGAGAGTTGCGTTGGCGAGTAGAGGTTTACACGTATTTTGTTCATCTAGTTAGACAGTGAAGTTTTTCAAAGTTTTATTTACAATGTTTGGTAGAAAAAGACATTTTAAAAGAGTTTTTAATGAAGTTCTACCGCATCTCATAAAAGAGTTGTGGGATTTATTGGAAGCAGAAAATAATAGAGTGTGGACAAGACCGTGGATATTGAGGCGATCCGCTATTGGTGCAACAAATACCCTCTTTAGAGAATTGGAATCAGAAGATCCTGAAGAATTCAGGGCGCTTTTGCGCATGAATATGACTATGGCAAGAAGTGCAGCCTCACGTTTGTGTTTGTTTTTATAATCCGCAGATGAAAAATTCCACAAGCATTGGTGCAATTTATAATTTTGAATAAATTTCACAGTTGTATCATAATTCCACTTATTTGCCATTTCAATTCTTTCACAATGCAAAATGCAATTGAAACCAAATAAACAACATAAAAATCGACCGAGTGCCGAGTGAAGACCGAACGCGTGTTCACATGCAACGAGCGAGTCAGTGATTAGCTCAGAAGGGGCAAAAGAGTGAAGAAAAAAGAAGCACTCGGCCTAGTAAACAAAATGTGATTCTAGTGACTCTCTCGCCACTATACTCGCCCACTGACTCGGTTCATTACTCGCCTTACAGTTTAAACGAAACGAGCACTCGGCCGAGTCACTGTCTCGCCGCTGTACTAGTTACGTGTAACAAGGCCATTCGTGTGCAGAAGTCCACGAAAGTGGGAAAAGTTTATAATCGATAACGGATTGAGATTGATCGACTTCGCCGGGGCCCGAAACATGGTAGTCTGACAAACAATAAAGTAACATGGCTGTTCCCAGTTGGTAACCGACCATGTTGTGATAGGCGGAAGGCATGCTTTCAGTGTCCTTGATGTCCGCACGATCCGAGCAGCTAACATCGAATCCAAGATCCGTAACTGCACGGCAAAACATAAGGAAAACTCGATGCCGGTTAGCTGCAATGGGACCACACCCCTTTCTTTGTACGTATTGTTGCTGAGCAATTACACACATTTAAAAAAAATTGTTAAAATCCATAAACTTTTACCAAAGTTATGCTCGTTTCAAAAGAAAGTTCCCGCTACAAGAAAAATCGATTGTTAAGTAGGGATGACACGATTTGTACATTTGTACACAAAATGCCAAATTTAGATTTGTCCGCATTTGCACATTGGGATATCGATGTACAAATGATTTGTTTTGCGATCAGACGATTTGGCTGCAAATGATTTGTCACACAGCAGTAAAGTGACAAATATTGTCCACATTTATTCACATACATACATATATTCAAAGGCAAAAAAACTCGAAGCGATTATATACATTTTATATTATATAAAACAGGAAAAAAGTCTTGAAAAGATAAAATCTAGAAAGAAAAGATATATGATTTCACCAAGAGTTTGGGTGCACGAATGGCTCCGTAAAAGGTGCACTGACGGCGCTTACGAAAAAACTTTGCGCCAGTTCCGGGAAATAAATATTCAAAAATATTTGTTTAAAAATTACTTACGTATGGACGAAATACTTTTAACGAACTTCTTGAAAAGTTTCTTCATTTATAAAAAAAGAATGATACAAATATTATTAACAAAAAAATTTGATTTTAGATTATCTATTTTTTAGGTTTCATCCAACGAAGATCAATGGATTGAAGTGCTAGAAAATTCAATGAAAAATGGAATTTCCCCAACTGCATTGGAGCGGTCGATGGCAAGCACTTCGTAATGCCACCTCCGCCGCGATGCGGAAGACCCTACTTTAATTACAAAGGTACTCATAGCATAGTCCTAATGGCTATTGCAGACGCAGAGTATAAATTCTTATATATTGACGTTGGTTGCAATGGAAGAGTTTCCGATGGTGGAGTTTTTGGCAAATCTACTTTCCAGCACGTCTTGAACATGCATTATCTAGGACTACCTGCATCTAGGCCATTGGCAGGCCGTGAACTTAATGTACCATTCGTTTTAGTGGCAGACAATGCCTTTCGTATGCAAAAGCACTTATGTAAAAATTTGTCAGCCGGCCAGCGCATATTTAATTATCGTTTATCAAGAGCGAGACATATTGTTGAAAATGTGTTTCGAATAATGGCCAAGCGGTTTCAAGTATTTTCCCGACCAATTTATTTGAATCCTACTAAAACAACAAATGTCACCATGGCTTGCTGTGCTTTGCATAATTTTTTGATAACGAAGTCGTTGAATTATATGGAAAGCCAAACTGATGAGGAAGGCAATCTAATTCCAATTGAATTTAACCAAGTTTTACTTCTACCAGTTGAACAAGGAACAGTACAACAGCCAAACAATTACATTAGCAATGAAGCAAAAGAAATAAGGAAATAATTTGAAGAATATTTTATGTCTGGCAATAGTGAAGTACCATTCCAATACAGACATTTATAGTAAACTTGGTCTAAAACGCGACCAAAAGCAATTCGTATTTTAATTAATTACGCAGACCTGCTAAATTTAACTTTTTTCCGTGTGTTTTTTTTTAGATTTTTCTTGTGGGAGGTGCCACAATTAAAATTTTATTAACACAAAAATTAAAAGTAATTCTTTTGAAATAGAAAAACAATATACATAAGTATGCATATAAAATATAATTCCTCTAAATGTTCAAACTATATAACTTAGCCGATTTTTTGGGCATCGCATTATATCAAGAGATATATATGTTATTAGCATTCATAAGACAGATCTTGCCAATTTTTTGAATAGTTATATATAATTATTATAATATATTCCGATTAATATATTTACAGCCACAAAATCTGTGTTACATATCCGAGAAAAGCACGAATAACGTTTAACTTAATGCAAGTTTTAAATTTTTGGCTGTAGTATAATGTACCCTTCGGAGCGCACGATTGCCAATGCACTGGCGAAAAACTAAACACTAAGTCAAAAGTAGAAACATTAAGTTAAAAGTTATTCGTGTTTTTTTTCGGACATGTAGCGCGGTATTCGTCTAAACGCGTAAATGCCTCATAACTGCGGAAACCTCGTAAATAAACCAAAATTGGAAAGTAGAAAACTTCAGAAGCAGTAACAAATTAAGAAAATGGCAATACTACTCAACCATATTTGTATATTTGTCACAAGCATTTATCATCAAGTGGCAAATTAGATATTTGGTAGTTTGCGTAATTTTTATTTGGCTTAACTAGCAGCGTTGCGTTCACTCGATTTAGCCACCAAGACTCTTTTTGATTTGCCACAACAAGCCAATAATTTGGCACCTCTGTTAAATGACAAATGAAATTTAGCGTTCACACGTTTTGTCTATGAATTTGACAAATTTTTAGCCAAATGAACAAATCGTCTGATCCCAGGTTTACAGTACAAACGATAATTTCGAAAAATGGAAAAAATATATGTCTCATAAAATCAACCTAAAAACAACATATTTAATTTTTATCAAAATACAAAAATATGACCTGCGCAGACCGGTTGATTTGACGGTCAGTAATCGGTGATTTATAATATTTGAGTTTCATTTCGATTAATACGCATTCAATTAATTTTCACAGGTTTCATAGCGCGACAATTTTGATAGTTATATTTTATTTAAAAACGTGAATCAGTTAATAAATGTTTATTAATTGCTACCACTGCAATTACAATAATTACAATTAACAATTGTTTAACTGCTTATTGATACATCATTTATAAGGGTGAGCAAGTTCTTGCGTACGCCAATGACTATGATATTATCAGGCAATCTGGATAGTGAAGCAAAACGAATGGGTCGGGAGGTGAAAAAGACAAGTCGATTACCACATTTGATGTGATTAATTTTTCGAGCGTAGCGGTTGTGGGCGGGGACTCTACACTCGCAAATCAATTGCAACAGCTACATGCCCAGATAGACGAGCTCCGACGACCCAGAACATCGCGAAGTTACATCAAAGATGTAAAAACTCGCGAGAGAAGCAAATCGCGCCCACGTTTTCTGTTTTATAAGTACCACAGGCGCTTTGGTGGGAATGCAAGAAAATGCATCGAGCCGTGCCAATTCAAAACGCTTGACATGGCAGGAAACTGAATGAAGCTCTGTTAGCAGAGACGACGCACAGAGCCAACCCAACTGAAAGTCGTCGTCTTTTTATAAACGATCGCAAAACTAACCGCCGCATTATTATTAATACTGGTGCCGACTTTTCGGTAGTTCCACCGCAACATTTCGACAAGCCAATTCACAACACCATATTTATGCAGCAAACGGTTCACCAATCAAGACGTATGGAGCAAAATCATCCAAGTCGACTTCGGACTTAGAAGAGTAATGGACAGACCAATAATTGGAGCGGATTTTATGATCTAGCTTAGAACGATGGTAGACGTAAGAAGAAAGAAATTGATCGACACAACAACGAAACTAGAGGTAAGCGCTATGGCTTGTAAATTTTTGTGTGAACAAATATACAAAGTAGCTCCAAATCTGCTTGATTTAATAAAGCGCATGTTACACGAGTACAGAGATTTTACAAAGCCCTTTAACATGACGCAAACCTTTTTAAAGACAAAGGAAAGACATCGCATTGGGACGACAGGTGCTCCTGTTTTTTCTCAAGCACGTAGGCTTAACCCAGAAAAGCGTGCAATTGTAAAAAAAGAATTTGACTACATGGTGATACAAAATATTTGTCGGCCGAGCAGTAGCCAGTGGGCAAGCCCACTTCAAATGGTTCCCAAAAAAGAGGAAGGCAAATGGCGCCCGTATGACGACTATCGCAGTCCCAACCCCATAACGCAACATGGTAGGTATCCAATACCACACATACAGGATTTCACGCAAAATTATATGGTAAGTCTGTATTCCCCATAATAGACCTAGAGCGTGCGTACTTCCAGATACCCTACAAGACGGAGGTAACCAAGGCGAATTAGAGACCAGGACGGAGACTTATTCTCTTCTTCTCGAGACTCACTTTCCTGTAAATCAGGTGATGGTTACGCCTTCTTCTCCCTCAACAGGGGAGAAAGGGAATGCGAGAACCACCGCGACGAGGTATGACTGGTTTGTTGCCCGAACTGTGGCGAGGGAAGATGCCATAAGATATCCTATTGAGTCTTTTGACAGTTTGAAATCGCCCGGTCCGGATGTCATCGCACTTACGCATTCGTAGGGAGGCGCTGTCATCACATCCTCTGCCTTTGCATCAACATGCCTATCAGGCGGGAAAATCCTGTGAGACGGCTTTGCAAAATCTGGTTGCCAGAATTGGCGAGGTCGTCGATTGGAAACAGTTCGCCTTGGGCATTTTTGTAGACATTGACAGTGCTTTTGACAATACCACCTTCGATTGCATGTGCACTGCTGCTCTACGGCATGGGGTAGATCCTTCGCTGGTAAACTGGATTCGTTCAATGCTGGCGCAGCGGATTATCAGGATTCAGGCAAAAGGGGATCAATACCTAAAGTGCGGAGTAAATAAGGGTTGCCCCTTAAGGGCGGTGTGCTTTCCCCTTTGCTCTGGTGCTTGGTAATTGACTATCTTCTTGTCACTCTTAATGACTAGAATATCTACGCTCAGGCCTATGCGGACGATGTGGCCTGTCTAGTCACGGGCCCATCTCTGTTGAAGAAGGTTGGATGGAGAAGGAAGGATGGCCTCATTCCCTCACACTTAAGGGAGTCACAATTCAGACTTCTGCCGAAGTGAAGTATCTAGGAGTAATTCTGGATGCAAAACTCTCGTGGAAACCTCACGTTGAGCAAAAGACCTTTAAAGCATTGGCTGCCTTCTGGCAGTGTAAACGGGTCTTCGGCAAAACGTGGTGTCTATAACCAAAGGGTATCCTCTGCATATATACCTCTATGATCAGACCCATAATCAGCTATGCTTCAGTGGTAAGGTGGAGCCGACTCTCCGTTAATAGCGTGGGGGACCGGCTTGCTTAACTTCAGAGAACAATCGCAGTGTGCTGTACAGGGACATTCTCTACAACACCTGGCGCTGCTCTTGACGCATTGCTGCACTTACCGTCACTTTGTATTTTCATATGTGGGGAGGCCCTAAAGGCCACCTGCAGACTTCAAAGAAACGGATGTTGGTATAAAACGGAGTGGGGCGAGGCGGAAATTGCTGGCGGCGGAGGTTTGGACACTTGCGTCTTCTCAATGCCACAGGATGGTACGCCACCGTTCCCTTTGCTGATGAGACTCTATAACGTTGAGTTCCCTGAGGCTGAATGCTGGTTTAATGCCAACACTGAGCCCAGTCTTACACGTTGTCGAATCTTTACTGATGGCTCTAAAACTGACTCTGGGTCAGGATCTGGAGTTTTTATAGAAGATAATGGTGATAAGCTTCACTTTTCTCTTGGGGAATATGCCTCGGTCTTCCCTACCGAAGTATTTGCAATTCTCAAGGCCATGGACTACGTGGTGGAAAATAGGTGGAGGGGGAGGAGTATACATACGTGTCTGCAGTGACAGCCAAGCTGCACTCTAACTACTTCCAAACTAGTTGGGCAATGCAAGTCTCGACTAAACTATGTTGGTAAACATAATGAACTTGCTTTACTCTGGGTGCCTGGCACTCAGGAGTACCTGGAGACATCTGACCATTTGGCCAGAATTGGCTCGGATCAGGTGTTCCTTGGCCTGCAGCCAGCTATAGCACACCCACCTTCGGCCATCGATGCCACCATTAGAAACTGGGTAATACTTTGCTCAGCAACGACTGGGAGGCGTCGAGAGGTTGCAGATGGGCAAAACTCATGTTACATTAAAACTGACAAGGACTATCAAAACACTTGCTCTCGCTTAACAGGCGAGACTGCAGGCAACTTGTTGGACTGTTGACCGGCCACTTCACGTGGCATAGACAACTGACAATGATAGGCGTACATGAAAATTCCATATGCCCATCCTGTAATGAAGAGGATGAGACGGCGGAACACTTTCTGTGCTTCTGCCCCGCCTTTGCTAGAACTAGATATGAGGCATTTGGTCGCGACGTGTTGAGAGACGAACAGCTGAGCTCTTTGACACCACAAAATCTGCTAAGATTTATTCGTAATTCCTGCAGATTTAAAACAGATTAAAAGGAACATGAAAACAGTAAAATGGACGGCATGTAGTCTGACTGCTGTTTTCTGCACGCGTTGTTTCGTGCCTGATTCCAACAAAAAAAAAAAAAAGGGGAATTAAATTCACTAATACCAATACAACTTTTCCAACTATTACCAACACACTCGTATTTTGATATTTCGTTGAGCACAGCCATGTTAACGAATCGCAAAATACGATCACTTTGTTGTGAAACTTCGTTTTATTTGCGGTAAGTTGCCTTTATTTTATTAATTAAAATATAAATATTTTGGCTTTTATTTCAGCAGAAGCAACGCGGAGGATATTTAAAGGTATGTGTAGATATTTGGACACGTACATATATTTTCACTAATTTTATTCAATTTTACAGGTATTGGGCACCCAAGCCGGCAGAAAATTCTCCGGAGAAGATGGCTGCAGAGGCACCATTGGAAAAAGTAAGTAGAGTGAATTACTTTTAAGGCCTAGTGAAGTGCAGTGAAAATATTTGTTGAAAGGAATCGAAGAATGTCCATATCCATTCAAGTTCCAAATCATAGATACAAATGTCCAACAAGCGCTTCCACAATGGAACTCATTTAATTATTTTTTATATTTAAATAACTATTGTAAACTTTGCCTGTGAAAATATATGCATTTTCTTTCAACTGCTGTCAAAAAAGTAAACAAAAAACCGCTGAATTTCGTGTAAAGAGTTGGTAACGCTCATTCAAACTTAGCGCAACAGTTGGCAATGCAAACTACGAAAACGTCCGAATTGCTGATAGCATTTTTCCCGAATTCTTGGCGGGAGATTTTGTCACGACGGGAGTTCATTCGCAATCAGTGATTGGGCTGGTAAATATTAATTAGAGAGTACATTAATATACTAATGTTCTATCCATTGTATTGTTATTTAAATTTAGAACCATTATGTGCAAAGATTTAGAGATTCTGTGAAAACTACAAACATATATGTACATACATATGCATTGGAGTTGTTAACCAAGTCTTATTTTTTAAAAAATGTTTGATAGTTGCAAATGGAAGTTGTTATTACTGAAAAGAATATTAAATTACCTTCCTGTCCATTACATTTTCATTTACATAAATTAATATTTTATATTTAAATCTGCAAGTTTTGCGAATTGTATTAGTGCATGTACTGGATACTTATACGACAGTTCCTAAAGTCGCAAGTAAGGTATACATTTTTGAAATATGTGTTATAATTTTTATTTGAAACGGATGTATTTAGAAAGATAAATCAATTATCTTTTAGTCCAATCTATTTTTTTTTTTAATTTAGTTAATTTTTTTTGTTAAAATATTCAATTTTTTTTGATAATTGTATTTTTGCATGTAAATTATACAAATACGGCACATATGTAGTTCTAAGTTATGTACTGATTTTTCAAAAATGTGTATTAATTTTAAATAGAAATGCAAATCATTAGTAAGAATAGTCAAATATCTTTCTGTTCAAGTTATATTCTTTTGAAAATATTAATATTTTGTATGAAAATTTTCAACTTGTAAATATTGCCTAATTGCATGTGCAAAGTACATACATATACCGCATTTCACAAACTTGTAAGTCAAGTATAAATTTTTTGAAAATAAAAATGGATGCTATTAGAAAGATTAATCAATTATCTTTCAGTTCATTATAGTTTTTTAAAATTTAATAAATATTTTTTATGAAATTTTCAAACTTTTGAAAATTGCCTTACTGCATGTGCACAATACATATGTACATAAATGTACGTCATTTCACATACTTGGAAGTCAAGTATAAATATTTTGAAAACTTTCGAAAATTTCAAATAAAAATGGATGCTATGGGAAATAATAATCAATTATCCTTCTGTCCATGTTATTTGTTTGCAGAACCACTTCCAACTTATGATTTATACTTTTTTCCTCTTTTTATATCTTAAGCAAAATTTCGGATCGGTATGGACTTCACATGAAAGGATGACGTTCCTTGGGACACCAACGCTTATTCTATATATGAGGACTTTTGAATATATAAATATAAGTTATATATGTAGATAAATTAGAGTTAAGTAAAAATTAAAAATTAATTGTTTTGTATATGTATGATTTTTCTTAAAACTGAAAATGTAAATATTTAAAGTGGTATAATTAAGATTATTTTCAACTATTATTAGTTAATTTTTATGCTATTATCTTTGGTATTTTAAGTTGATAAAGTGTACTTTATATTACGAAATTGTTAATAAGTACTACATGTTTAAATATTATAATTTGATAAATATTGTAAAAAAAGTACTTAAATAAAAAAAAATATTTTTAAATTAAAAAAAAAAAAATAAACTAAAGGTATCCGTTAGCTGTAACTGTTTCCAATAACAAGAAGCTAACAATAAGGGTAACAAGTAAAAGTGGTTAGCAATAACAAGTAACTAACAGAGCCGGTAACTAATAAAACTGGTACTGCTAACAAACAACTTCCAGACTAGGTAACCGACAACGTTAGAGCGAGAGTAGAAAAAGATATGTGTAAATGCCATGAGTAAGAGCGAGTATGAAGATCACACCGTTGCGAAACAGGGAGGGGAAATGGTTATTTTTTTCCCACGGCTAGAACAAATGTGACTAATTTGGTAGCAATCGAACAAGTGAACGCTAACGCTTAGCAACTTTGTTTGCTAACTATTACCCGTCTTGTAGGATACCGATCGAAGAAGAGGTCCGATGCAAGACGGCAAGAATAAAACCCTTCGTGTTATACGAGTTCAATGTGATAACGTTTCGCCTACGTAATGCGAGACAGACGTTTCAACGAGTTATAAACGAGATGTTCCAAGATATGGAATACGTAGTCGTTTATATAGAAGACATATGTGTTGCGTCAGCTACGGCAGAGGAACAGTTCTGCAACGTTTGCAGAACCTCATAATCAACATTTCTAAATGCCAGTTCGCCAAGCAAGAGGTTGTTTTTCTAGGCGACCAAGTTTCAAAGAACGGCGTTACACCCCCAGCGGAGAAGGTGAAAGCCATAGCAAATTTCAAACAGCCAGCTGTCGCACACGAATTGAGACAATTTGTCGCAATGCTAAACTTTTACCGGCGCTTGTTGCCAAATGCTGCTCGTACGCAGGGCATACAACTAAAACTAATAAAAGGTAACAAAAAGAAAGATAAAACGTCGATCGTTTGGAACGCTGAAGCGTGCGATGCTATTGCACAATGTAAACACGACTTAGCGAACGCAACGCTACTTGCACATCCATCGCCGAATGCCAAGTCGGTACTCTACGTAGACGCTAGCGGTTATTGTGTGGGTGCCGCGATTCAGGAGTTAAGAGATGGTGCATTACAGCCTCTAGCTTTTTTTTCTAAACGCATGTCTGAGACGCAAAAAAGGCAAAGCACGTATGACCAGGAGCTCCTCGCGATTTACCAGTCTGTAAAGTATTTCCAATACCTCAATGAAGGCCGTCAGTGCCCGATATACATCGACCACAAGCCGCTGACGTTTGCCTTTCAGCAAAAACCAAGCAAAAGCACAAACGCGATACCTAAGTTTCATTAGTGATTTTACTACCGACATACGACATATACCCGGCAAAGGTAACGTTGTAGCAGACCTGCTGTCCCGTGTTGAATCGATTTTCAGTGGTGAACAAATTAATTTTGAAGAATTTGCCAAATAACAGGAAAATGACACGGAGCTTTAACAGCTAATGCAAAGCATCTCGCTTCAAATCCAACCGATCAAGATACCTGGTACTAATTCAACGGTGCTTTGTGATGTCTCAACAAAGCATATTTGACCATACCTATCGGAAATGTTTTGCAGACAAGCCTTTGACAACGTACACAACGTCAGCCATCCAGCGAAAAGGTCAGCAGTCAGGTTAATGACGGAACGCTTTGTGTGGCCACGAATGAAGCGGCAAATCAGCAACATGGTCTCTTCATGTCTACAGTGCCAGAAGTCAAAGACGTGAAAGCGCAATCGCGCAGCATTAGATGTTGTCCCGGTGCCTTCTAAACGGTTTTGTCACATCAATATTGACATCGTAGGACCCTTTCCATTATCCACCTCTCAAACAGCAGTACGACGGTCCGTACAAAGTCGTTCGACGATTTCCTAAATACTTCAACATCCTAGTGAAAAACAGAGTCGTAAGAGTCAGCCTAGGTAGACTCAAAGCAGGTCATCTTACCACAGATTGTAGTCACACTAATGTCGAACAACTAAAAGCAGAGGTCACAAGCCAAACGCAGCAATCGGCCCAGCGAACATTGCCTACGCAGCAGAGTATCTTAAAAAACACTTCAGAGTCATCAGACGGAACCAAAGATGCGATTGCAACGCGAGTTGGCCGAAAAGTTACTTGTCCAAAACGTTTCACGGACTTCATCTAACGATGAACCTGATTTGAAAGTCCGGTAGCTCGGTCTTCGCGTATTTCATTTTATTTTACATTCTTTTGCAACATTATCTCGAGTAAAAATCATAGCATTTTTTATGTATGATTTTGTAAAATATATACCAATACCGCTGTTCGTTAAATTATTCGATTCGATTCTGACTAGTAAATACGAGCGCTACTCATCGGACCTGACACACGGACCATCCACATTTCCAGATGATTCTCTTCTCTGACTTTGAGTCAGATCCTACAGCTTCCTCTTCTATAGGAACCGATTCTTACACTGTGAGAAATATAAGTAGTTATGAGAAATGTGATGTCAGGGGAATATCACAGAACATGTTAGAAGTTTTGTTGCATTCGTTACTAAAAATCTTCTTAGTACAAGTAAAGAAGCAATTAATTTTTTAAGCATTCCCAGTGGAGAATTTTTTTTCTTAGGTATTCAAAAATAATTATTTTCATCTACGTTCGAAGTTTTAGATATAAAAAGGAGTTTAAATTAATGTAGGGGAAGGTGAACTAAAAGTGTTCAAAAGTTCGAACATAGTTTTGTGGCTTATTCTTTTGGCAATTGTAGGCTTTCCTAAAGAAAGTCCTCTTATGATAGCCATTTTCTCAGGTTTTAAAGCCCGAAAGTGTGGATACTCTACGGCAGACTTTCGTGCAAAAGTAACGCTTATTAAAGAAAATGGCATCAAAGTGGGTCCAAACCAAATTATGTTGGGACTTAATGTTCGCCTTTTCGTGTGCGATTGTCCAGCCAGGGTGAGCGTGACAGGTGCCCTATCTCACTATAGTAAGAAAGGTTATCCCAAATGCGATCAGGAAGGACAATGTAAAGAAAGTGTGTGTTTTTTGAAAGAGATAAAAGGCACAAGGTCAGATACTACACTTGAGCTTAGAACCGACACACACCACCACATAGAACAATTTAGAAGTTTATGGGAGGAATCAGGAATCGGTGTGGTTGCACAGTTTCCCTTGGATAGTATGCATTTTGTAGATTGAGTGTTGACTAACAAATTACTTAAACTCTTTGTTACGATGGTAACTGAAGCGCTAATATTTCCTACCTAGAAGCCCCTCCAGAATATAACTCCTAAATTTAATTTTTTACTCATATGTCCGTAGGGCAGGTTACTCTCTTAAGTATTACAATAGGAACTTGGGTTCTATTAATACCAACAGTAATTATAAAACGTACTTGATCATAGATTCCCGTTTAATTTGAAAAAAATTCAAGTTATGCACAAAGAATAATGAAATAAGGAAGGCACATATTTGCATTATTAGGGACTTGACAAAATAACTTTAATGCTTAAGGCTAGTTTCTCACATCCCCTCCCCCCTGAATGGCCTACCGACTACGGTTCACCAGATTCCTCTAAGACATTTAACACGGCTAGTTTTGAAACTAGTCGGCTTAGCACTCCGCTGCTCGTATTCACGTCTCCTGATCTGGCGTATGAGACACCTGGTGTTTAATGTCTTTGATGGGCGATTCCATTTCGTCCGACGAGTTAGCTCATATTTTGCAAGGAAACGTCAGTGCCTCCGCAGTGAGCATAAACGATGTTCATATGGCGCTGGAGTTTGCGTTGAATTTAAACAACCAAGTAAAAAATTAATAGGAGTGGTTCGGGCTCTTTTGGTCACAGGTAGCTGCGAAAGTGGCATTAAGTTTGCTATGTTCTCCGCCTCGGATTTGGGATCTACTATCACAGACTTCAATGAAGATACTATACTTACCTCCAGTCAGGAGACAATGAAGTCTACCCGGCATTACCAAGTAAGCCAGATGTACAAGCCGGGATCGCTAAGCTAGGAGCTGTCTACCGCGGGGCAAAATTCGAGGTGGTCGACTGGAAGGACACTCCACTAACTTAGTTATATGCAATAGGAGCACCTGGCGTTGAGGATGTCATCGAGACTGCCGAACTAAAAAAAAATTTTGTCACGCGCAACAAACCCGATCGGGTCTATGCAAAGACAGCATGGCTCCTGGGCAATAATGGGAAAAGAAACGGTCAGACTAGATCTATACAGCGATAGTTAGACCGATTCTCCTCTACGGATTTATGGTATGGAGGGCTGCCTTGAGCAGAGCTGCTAAGCTTAATCTACTTAGCAAAGTGCATAAGGCCAGTATGATCTGCATTAGTACCAAACGACGTCTTGAATGTCTTTCTGGACTTTCTACCACTCAATAAGTGGGTAAGCAAGTGGCGGCTCTTGCCGCGCTTCGACTAAGAGAGACATATCAATGGGAGTCTAGCCTATGTAGGCACTCAAGCATACTGAGTAATTATAACTTCCTTCCGGACTGCACTGATCGCTGCGTCGATACCATGGTCCCAGACAGAAACTTCGCGATGTTGATTCCAGGTAGGGAGGAGTGGTCTAAAAATTTCTATACCCCACCTGGAAGTATTACGGTTTTCACAGATGTTTCGAAGCTGAATGGCAGAGTGGGAGGAGGGGTCTTCTCGCGAGACTTATCTCTGAGCTGTTCTTTTAGGCTGCCGGATCACTGCAGTGTTTTTCAAGCTGAGGTTTCAGCCATAAAGGAGGCTGTGGACAGGTTGCAAACCGTCTTAAAAGCCAACAACGTTTTTATATTTAGCGATAGCCAAGCGGCAATTAGAGCAGTGAGCTCAGCTGCGATAACTTTAAAGATTGTACTGGACTGCCGCCGATCTCTTCAGGAGATGGCTAAGCAGAACACACTAAACCTCATCTGGGTTCCAGGCCACAGGGACAACCAAGCATATTCTTCCTGGAAAAGAACGCATTGGTATGCCCTTTAGTACTTGCAGGATGCTCTTAAAAGAATATGCTTATGCTCGTGCGAATGAGAGGTGGGCACAGACCACGACTTGTAGGATATCTAGGCAGACTTGGCCTAGATGGGATCGTAAACGGTCGCGTGGTCTGTACACCTTAAAACGGGATGATATATCTCAGGTCATTGGAGCCCTTACGGGGCACTGCCTCATAGGCAACCACGCGGGGCGTCTCGGTGTACCCTTTCACAGATGCTGTAAAAGCTGCAAAAATTATGAAGAGGAGGAAACTGTTCTTCACCTTCTATGCAATTGTCCAGCGCTAGCAAGAAGCAGGCTACGCTTTCTAGGGGTACCACTTTTTGGAGACCTCGGAGAATTATTTTCTATAGACCCAAGATGCTTGGCGAGATTCGTCAAGAGCTCAAAATGGTTCAGCAAAGGGGAATGAACACTTAGCTAGTGGTATCACAACGGGCCTCCAATCATGGCCTAAGTGGGTCGCTGAAGCAACGGTGACAGCCACATATACCTACCTACCTAGTGAAGTCATGTTTAAGGTTAAGAAATCATTTAACGGCTGCTACAGGTCAAAAGTATGGCACCCATACAAATGCGCATGTTAATTCGTGATACTAAAATGCTTTTTAAGAACTCTCTTCTTTGTGTTATCGATAGCTCCACGTTCACACTTTTGTTAATATAAATGCAAATTTATGTCGAACGAAGTTTATTGTACACATACACTCAAGCCTTACTGACTTATACCCCTATTATGTATGCAGACTAGCAGAAGACTCGTAGCCGCTCGGCAAGCATACCTAAATTTGCATAACGCATGGCAACCCGCTACTGGCCACCAACTACTGAAGGTATGTAAATATTTCTCTTTCAAAACGATATTTATATTCATTGTTTACGTTTATTATCATTCACAATTGAACAAAGTGGCTTATTACTTAAAAATGTACTTGCCAGAATGGTAAAACAGGGATGTTGTCTGCGCTTTTCTGTTTGCTGAGATCAATCGCTATATGTAATACGAAGCACGGTTTCAGTTACCGTAGCTAATAGACCGGCAACTATACACTTGTCTCCACGACGCTTCCAGTGTCCTAGATGTGCGCACGATCCGAGGAGCTAACATCGACTCGGACCATTATCTTGTCGCAGCCAAGATACGCACGCGCCTCTGTGCGTCAAAAAGCGTGCGGAAATGGACACAAGAAAAGCTCGACGTCGGAAAGCTTCAATCACAACAGACAGCCACGCACTTCGCTACTCGACTCGCACTTCTACTCTCTGAGAGCACTAATCAACACAGCGATATTTCAGAGCAATGGAACCACATCTCTTGCTCTTTACGTACCGCCGCTGAACAATCTTTTGGTTTTCAGCGAGCCCGGAAAAATGACTGGTACGATGAGGAATGTCGCGTTGCCACGGAACGGAAAGATGCTGCCTACAAGGCCACGTTGCGATCGGGCGGAACGCGAGCCTTGCGGGAGAGAAGAAGAGAAAGACCGAAATGCGTGAGAGCGAAGAGCTTGAAAAGCTTCAGAAAATTCTTTTAGAAAGTACGACGGCTAACAGAAGTTTCAAGACAGGGGCGAATTCCTCTAAGAACGACAACGGCGTCCTGGTGACTGACGTTCAGAACATACTTAGTTTATGGATGGAGCACTTCTTCACACTAATTAGTGGCAGAGACCACCTTGAAGAAGATGTTGTTCCCGAAACCCCAATCAATGACGACGGGCTGCCAGCTGAGTTATTCAAATACGGTGGAGAAGAGTTGGTAAAGCGCATGCACCAGCTTATCTGCAGAGTATGGTCGGAAGAATGCATGCCTACTGATTGGAATCTAAGTGTACTTTGCCTAATCCACAAGAAGGGTGATACTGCAATTCGCTGCGCCAACTATCGCGGTATCAGCTGTCTTAACAGCGCATATAAGGTTCTGTCGAGCGTATTGTGTGAGAAACTAAAGCCCACCGTCAATGAACTGAACAATGGACCTTATCAGAGTGGCTTTAGACCTGGTAAATCTACTATCGACAAGATATGCACAGTGCGCCAGATCTTGGAAAAGACCCAAGAAAGAAGATTCGACACGCACCACCTTTTTTCGACTTCAAAGCCGCTTTCGACAGGTATCCCCGCAAAACTTATATGGCTATGTAAAATGACGTTGAGCAACACCACGAGCTCCATCAGGGTTGGGGAGGACCTTTTCGAGCCGTTTGATACCAAACGAGGTTTCAGACAGGGTGACTCTTTGTCGTGCGATTTCTTTAACCTGATGCTGGAGAAGATAATTTGAGCCGCAGAACTAAATCTGTTGGCGTACGCCGATGTCATTGACATCATCGGCCTTAACAACCGCGCAGTTAGTACTGTCTTCTTCAAACTGGATACAGTAGCAATGGTTCTGGAGATAAACGAGGGCAAGACGAAGTATCTCCTGTCATCAAATAGACAGCCGGCCTATTCACGACTGGGATCAAACATCACTGTTGACAGTTATACCTATGAAAAAGTAGAGGACTTCGTTTAGTTAGGAACCAGCATTAACATCAATAATAATGTCATCCTCGAAATCCAAAGGAGGATCACTCTTGCCAACAAGTGCTACTTCGGACTGAGTAGGCAACTGAGCAGTAAAGTCCTCTCTCGACGGACAAAAATCACACTCTATAAGTCAATGAAAGAAGAAGAAGCATAGGTAGCAGGCCATTTTGTAGAAATTTGTGCGAAAGAAGAGCAAACATTTCAGCAACAGTGATCGTTGAAAGTCGCTTTAGGCAAAAGAAATCGTGTTTACAAACAAAGAAGGAAGTTCTACTTAATGACATTCTTTATACCTGATTCACTTATTCCGTTTTATTATTTCTGCAGAACAATATTTCCGAGCGAGCAGTGGAACAATATTTCTCAGAAAAAGAGAGAAGACGTAATGCAGTTTGTGCCAGCTATCGCATCAGTGTTGACAGGAGAGTTTTGTGCACCTTGAAACCCGCATTAACGCCAATATCAACTGCAGCCTTGAAATCCAACCGAGAGTATCGCTTGCCAACAAGTGCTACTACAGACCGAGTAAGCAGTTTAGCAATAAAGTCCTCTCTTTACGGACAAAAACACACTCTATAAGCATGGACGTTGTCAATATCAGATGAGAAGGCTCTTGGAGCGATCGTGAGAGAGATTCTCCGAAAGATTTATGGGTCTTACGCCTTTGCGATGGCGAATACCACAGATGATGGAACGGTGAGATATAGTGCAGCGAATTAAGAACCATTGGCTCCCCTGGCTAGGTCATGTTGTTCGAATGGATGAAATATCTCCAGCGCAAATGAAATAAGTAATCATAACTGTACATACATATAAGAAAATGAAAGAATTTATGGAAAATAATTTAATTAAATTCGAGCGTCTCTCCAAAATGTGAAAATTTTTCACATACGTGAAGTGTAAGGAAAAGTGAATTACGTTTCTAAATTCGGGTCTTTCAGGGGTGCTTTGTAAACATATTTTTAAAACTTTATACGCGATTGAAACATTCATAGAACTTCTGGTAAAGTTTTTTATGAGTTATTTATTTGTTTATATTATCAACGATCAGAAATTCTTACAGACTACACATAATATAAAGTATTACATACTATTATAAAATATTACTGACATTACTTAAAAAGGATTCAAGTTGACTACGGCAAAAACTCTTCGACATATAGAGATCCAGCTCTAGAGAACTGGAAATCGTATTAAATTCTTTCAAAGTTCAATTTTAGAAATAGAAAAGAAAACGATTACGCAACGATATTAAATTAATTAATTGACAATGGGAAAAATTCGGATGGGTTGGCGGTTCGCGAAAACATAGTCAGCAGACCTCTCGATCGAGATGGCTATGGGTAGGTGGCCTAATGCGAGCGATATCAACGGTCGCCACCAGAGAACTGCAACGAGTGCAGAAATTGTGTGTATACTCGCGCATGTAGCCGTATTTTGCATGCTTTGTTGTTTTCGTGTACAAACCGTCGCTTGTCTGTTTGCTCATAGATCAATACGATCATGACGATGCATACATGCTCGCTACATTATCCGTCGGACAAATTTGCGTCAGCATACAAAGTTGCATGTATGTAACACACTCGCCGGCGACAAACGCTCTCGACACTCGAGTGTTGTTTGCGAGCCACTCGGGTTACCCGTAACAATATTTTTCTTTGCAAGCAGTAGTTGATTAGCGATCTTAAGTGTGTTTTCTATCATATTTTTTGTATTGTTTTTTTTTTACGTGAGATGGCAGATACATAGTGTAAGAGAGTTTTTGAAATGTGATTTTTGTTCCTATAACTTTAATTTTCAATCTAGCAGATTAAGAACTTTGAAATTAAATTAAGTCTTATGAAATGTTTATTTTTATTTTAAATTTAACTCCTACTATACAAAATTTTTTTAAATACTAACCCTACATGTTGGATCTCATAAAATGTTTTTGTTAAATAAATGTATACAATACATATTAATTAAAATGAACTAAGTCGTTTCTTTTATCTGTAAATAATAGGATAAATACTTATGGCGTTTTCTTTTCTACAGAAAATGTTGCCTTAACATTGCCCTCTGCGCACGTACACACAAGAGCGGGGCAATGAAGTGCAAAATTTTTTGTAGAAAAGAAATCGCCATTAGTAGATGCCCGAGTGCACTCGAGTGTGTACATGCGCAAGTTTGCGCCTTCACATGCACGGCCAATCATGTGAACTACCACACTCGAAAATGTAATGATATATCCCGCACATGTCAGCCCTATGTTTATGAGTGAGCATGAATGAGCGCACAGCAGCAGACGGCTGTGCTTGCTTGTATCAAATTTTAGGGATGATGAATATGCACACTCGAGCGCACTCAATGCCGTTCTCTGGTCGCCACGTTTTGCTATTTATCAGACCTGCGCTAGCTTTTGTGAAGTCAGGCGAGCTGCAACAACTACCCCTTATCCTGGTGGGTGCGTCGTGTATCTGCTTTGCTAATATGTTTCCTCCACGATCATTTAATATGCTTGAATACCATAGATTGTGATGAGCATTAAAGTCTCCGACTACCAATCGACAGGGCGTTCTACAGCCGGGCAGCAAAAGATACATATCCAGATATTAAAGATTTCGAGCTCGACATTCCCTGACCGGACAGCTTTACCTAACATTCGAGGATGGTGTCCCTTGGGTAAATGTCTTCATCGATAAGACGATACCGCACTTTGTGGTGAAATATGAACGCTAGGCCGCCACCATTGTCTCGCTCGCGATCCTTGCGATGCACATTGAAACTGTCACAGCTCGTAAAGTAAAGCTACTTTCTTGAACCGCAGCAATAAAAAGCCCACGCCGAGTTAAGAAGGAAATCTCCTCTTCAATCTTGCTCGAAAGTTCGTTGCAGTTCAGTTGTAAGACTCTCGCCTCTCTCGGTGGAGTCGTCACGTTCGGGGAATCTGGCGACCAACCTGACACGAATTACACACCTCACCGACAGCAGAAATAGGTTTCCGGACCAGGGTTGGGTTCAATGCCTGTACTGGCCAAAAAGATGAGGAGCAATCCAGCTGCGAGGGATCCCTACGTTTGATGGCGTCGGTCAACCTTTCTCATTTAAAGGCACAATCACGAAATATTATCTTTTAAAGGTGGCCTCTTTACATGTGAAAGAAAAGTAGTAGCTTTACATATGTAAAATATATAACGTGAAACAGGCCTTTAAACGACCACAATTTTCGTAAGTTCCAAATCTAATTATCAGTCCATGCAACAATAGGAGTTGCCTACACTTCACATTCAACATTCGTTGCCGCGTATGTCTATTCCCCATTTAAAAGAACGATTCCCTTCTGTCGTAAAACCAATCTAAAGACGAAAAGCTTTGTGAATTTCATAACTTCCCCTTCAGAACTTACTTCAATGTACTGTGTCTGTTTTGCTGATATTTCTACTTTACTTTGTAGTTGTACAATTGCTATTTGATAGAATTTAAAAACTTAGATAACGTGCACGATCAGCTTAGATTAGATTTCATAGACTGCACTGCCATCATTGGGTCTATTGTGCTCTTGTCAACTTTCTACAATACTTCAGCCAGCCCCAGAAAGCCCAGAATGGCTCAAGGGGATGGAAGTATGTATGCTGTTCGCCTTACTATGACCGCCCTAGCACCCTCTCCGGCCTTTGTGCCACGGCCTCACTCTCCATTAGCAGGTTCTGTGGCGTCTCTCCATGACAGAGTAACAGAACCGACAAAGTTCACTCGACTATATCTCCATCTTGTGCAGGTGACCAGTCTGCAGTTTCTCCTTGGGGAGGTGAATGAGAAGCCTATATCTTCAACGATTTAGATTTGAGATTTTTTTTATTTTTGTTAAAAGTATAAGTTCTTTAATTAGAAAGTTTAGTTTTATCCTTATACAGTAGGCCGGGTCGATTTGTGGGGAGGCAAAAAAAACGCCCATTGCTCTGTGAAAATCATATTCCCTGATGTCCGCCAATTTGGGTCGAACTTTTGGGTATGATGAAGGTATCACTGTGACACAATTGCAGATCGTAAAATTGCTTGTGTGCGTTTTTAAGCCACCACAAGACACAGCAGGTAGAATTGAAATTACAATTTCATTCTTATTCCCTCGTCTCGTAGACCATATATATCGTAAGATTTTGTGAAAGCATTAAGTCGTTGTGAAGAACTCAAAGTGTGAAGTGCTAATTTCAGATAAAAAATATTTCAAAAAAAATAATAAGTGAAGTGAACATTCCAAGTCAAAAAGTTTACAATGAATCCACCATCCTCTACACCGCAAGATGAAGCAACTACATCAACAACTATCGAAAACCCAATGAGTCATATACCCAAGCATGATGTTACTGTTTTTGGTGTGTCTACTGATTTAACTGATCTTAATTTACCAACCCATCTGGATATCTTGAGATATTATTTTTACTTAAGCGAACGTGCTAAAACAGAACAAAAAAAGTTTTCCCATAACTCATTCACTATTCAAGTACAAGATAAGTTGATTGGAATTTGGGAAAAACTTGGTATGCTGAAAAAAGTGTATTTAATAAATTGCTTGACAGGTATCAAGAGCAAATCAAGAGAAGAAACAACACCAACAATTTACAGAGTATGTAAAATCTCTGGAAACAATTTTTTACATTGGAACATGTAAATGCGATTTGAAGGCAGCTCCATGTGCATGCGGCTGGGTTCCCGAACGCCTCAAAGAGTTCATGCACGATCAACATAATCAGAGAAGACTAACAATGGATGCATTTGTGATGGAAACTGAAGAGCAAGGAGCAACGTCTATGTCATCAATGCCAACATACCAATATCCCGATGATTCAACATACGCACCGCCACCGGTTCAAGAAGATATGGGTAGAAGCACAAGATCGCAATACACAGAGACAGAGATATACGATTGTTTTAACTTTGCCTTGGTATGTGACAGATTTGGTGTGCCTGACAGAGTAGCATCAGAATTGGGAACCGCTCTTTTGCAAGATTTTAAAATTAAAGATAAGCATGGGAAACCTCTCATCATGGATAAATCGAAAGTTCGCAGAGAAAAACCTCCTCGCAGTAATCCTCTTCTGGTGTACGAGCTCTGCTACGGGGCAGGTCTTTCAGTTCCCAAAAGGCTGCAAGCTGTCTGTCCAGCGTCACCTCATTGTAGAATGAGACGCATGATGTCGTCGGCTTGGGTGAAGTCGTCCTTCCCGTCAGAATCCATCCGAAGACTGTCTCCTGAGCCAGCAGCGAGCCAAGAAAGTCCTTCCGTAGACCGCCGAGCATTACTTTCGGAAAAACGTCGCCCCCCCCCCAAAACAAGATCGAATTGTTCGTTCGCGAAGAACCGTTTATCCGCCAAAATCAGCCCCGGGAACGAATGTTGTACAGCAGCATCGATATCGCAGGTCTGCAGATTTCCCGTCAGTTGAGGTAGCACTAGCGCCGTTGTCTGAATCACCTCCAAAGGATCGACCGGGGATCCCAAGGTTATGGAACACGCCTGGCTGGTTTGCGCCGACAGCGTGTTGTTGATTCCAAACACCTGTGCATTCACTTTCCCCGTTGGCAGCTTAATCCGACGTCGAAGTCGTTCCGTCATGAACGAACACTCAGATCCAGAATCTATGAGCGCTCTGGCCGAAAAAATAGACCCATGGTGTCTAATGTTGACTTGAGCTGTTCCCAGTAGAACCCCTTTGTTCGTGTTCGTAAAACACGACTGTACTTGGGTGGGAGGCTCAGTATTACCACTGGAGGAACTGGTACCAGAACTGGTCCGGTTGGAACTAGTTCCGGACCCACTTGCAGAAGAATTCGAGAAACCGCTTTTTCTCGAAGTAGTTTGCTAAACTGGGTTCAAATGCAACAGTGAGTGATGCCTGGAGTGGCATACTGAGCAATTGAACGCGCTGATGCACTTCGCGACCCCATGTCCGGACGATAGGCAGTTCAGGCAGAGTTGACTCCTTCTAGCAAAGTTGCTTCTTTCTGAAGGAGCCATTTTTTGAAATCGTGGGCAAGATCGTATGTTGTGTGCATCGCAATTGCACAGCTTGCATTGATTTCTTGCCACACTCTTTGGTTCGGCGAACAAAAGGATATCCCGTTAAAATGATTGCTATATTTAAGCCAATGGCAGGCAATTAGACAAAACCAGTAAATCAGCCTGGGAAAAACCACGAAACTGGTTCAGGCTGCTGGTCTGAACATGCCGGGCCCCTTGCCATGGGCAACATTAAAAAACGAAGGAACAATTGAACGCGCCAGCCAACATCAAGTCCATCCCAAGACAGGTACATAAATTATTTTATAAATGTATTATTGCTAGTGGGCTCCAGAAACTACCAGGCCGAATACGGTCGCTTGTACCAGCAGCCCTCCTACCGAAGTTGGGGGCGTAGTGTTGACCATCAGATGCGGGTAAACGTCGACGCCCAATGTCAGTCGAGTAGAAGACATGTTGAACTTCATGTCGGCCGGCCGAATAAATTGCAAGGGTCGCAGTAGTCGATAATCGACCCGTTCGAAAGACCGCTGGCTGAAGTCGCCGAATAGACAGGGAGGGCATCTTATCGGAGAGCATCGCGTTAGGACAGTCGGAACGGACGTGATTCCGAGCCACCCTGTTTTCAAATATCGCCTCTCGTGTTTTATGAGCGGTCGGAACGGATGAGGTTCCGAGCCGCCAGCAGCAGAGCCTCGTTTTCTTGTTTCGCAGGGAGTGGACGGTCGGAACGAACGTGGTTCCAAGCCGCTCACCCGTAGAGTGTCTTCGGTTGGAGACCTGCAGTTCGATTACGATGTAGTCGTCTTTGTTACGGCCGTCTCTTCTTCGGCAAGCTCCGCCTTTTCCACCTGCTGAGCCCACGATTTGTAGAGAGACAGCACGTCGTCGGAGCTGTCGTCTTTGGGACTCGTGCGGAAGTGATCAGTCGCGGTCTTGTCTGTAATGGGAAAAATACTCGACAGAAAAAAAAAAAATAGGGTCTTAAAGTTACCGCTGATTTTGTGGTTTGGTTGGGTGGCGAGCGTGGCGCACATTGGAGCTTCTTAGGAAGTGCTGGTCCTCTCCGATGGTAACAAGACCAATTTGACGATTGGTCTCGTAACGACTCCCTTCTCGGTGCGAATTTCTGCCACTCTGACTCGTTTGTCGTTGCCGTGGCGAACGTTAACGGCTGGATTCTCCGTGATCTCAATCTCAGGCGAACTAGGATGGGACTGCCGACGAGGAAATGTCCTGGAGTCAATGGTTCCAAGCTGGTGGCATCAGTGGCTGCTGCATTAAGCGGTCTTGAATTGAGCCAAGCTTCAATCCTACATAGTAATGTGGAAAACTTTTCGAACGTATATTTACAATTAGATGCAATTTTTCGAAAATGAGACTTTAAACTCTATACACCTGCTTCCCACAAGCCATCCATGTGCGGAGCAGATGCTGGAATGAAATGCCAAGAGAGCTGCTGATGAAAGTATTTGGACGTTACATCAGACTTCGAATGAGCAAGAAACGCTTTAAATTCTGTCTTTAAAGCTCTTGATCAGAGCCGCTCAAAATAATGCGCAATTTGTTTACACATTTGATATCTGCTAGCGAATGATTGTGTGCGCGCGCTTGCTTAGTACACTGAGTCAAATCGTGCTATTTGTTTATTTTGTTATTAAAAATTTAGAAAAAAATAAAAAACAACAATAATAACAACAAAAACAGCAAATACGTTTGTTTATTTTTTTTTAACTTTCCATGATTTTTCCCATATCGACTTCAAGATCGTAAGTTTTGATTCTCATTAAGTCCTCTATATGCTTATTCGAAACTGAATTCCTGTATTTCGAGTGAAGAAATTTAAGCGAAGAAAACGCAGCTTCGCAATTATAAGTCGACCCAAACATTGAGTATAACTTGTATACCTTCATTTTTAATTTTTGGATACGACTGTGAATTAATTTTCCTCCAAAATTCCTTACCGCGCCTAGAGGTAAGTTAGAATCATTTCGCATTCTAAGTATTTCTTCATGAAAATTATCATCTTGTTCTTCGATAATGCAATTTATAGGATCATTATGGAGAGAAATGAGTTGCTGAATTTTATTAAAATCTTGAAACCTTGTATTAAAATTTGTTAAAATCGATTCTAAGACTACTACATATTCAGGTAGTTTCTTTTGATTTTTATAGTCCATTATTATCTCACAGGTTCTTGGTAAGCTTAGCATATTTTCATTTTTTAATTGTTTTATTATTATTTTTGCCTTGCAAATGGAGATTTAACTCATTAACAATTGTCGTTACATCGCAAAGAAAGGCTAAATCTGATAAAAAATCTTTATCCCCCATTTTATTTCCCAATTCTAATAACTCAGGGTTATTGCCGTCCTGAAGAAAAATCTTGACTTCATCCTTTAAATTTAGGCATTTGCCACGACTTAGCTATCGAAGCTCTGTGTACATTAGCAAATCGCCATAACCTGCAGACATTTCTTCCAACAATTTTTTAAATTTTCTATGACGAAGGGCTTGGTGTCCCCCTCTAATTTTATTTATAATATTGACAGCCGTCTCCATTGCATTTACCATATTTAATTGTTTTGCAAACAGAGCCTGCTGATGTTTAATGCAGTGAAATGTGGCAACATTAATATTATTTTTTCGAAGAAACCCTACTAGACCAATATTTTGCCCAACCATAACTCCCGCACCATCAGTGCGGACTGAACTCAGCTTCTTTGAATGAACAATAGAAAGAACATGTTCTGTAACAGCATCGAAAATAAGTTTTCCAGTTACATTACCATGAAAGGGAACAAGAGAAAGCATTTCTTCAAATGTTTCTAAATTTTCGTTTACCGATTTGACGCAAATAATTAGTTGACTTATGTTTTTAATGTTCGTTGTTTCATCTAAAGAAATAGAAAAATAAATGCAATTTTGGAGTCTTTCTCGGGTACAGGCAAATATGTACGAACTTATTTTTTCAGTTCGCCGAGTTATGGTTGGGCGAGATAATGGAGTGGCCTCTAAAATTGTACAGACCTCCTTCCCAGTTTCGCCAAAACAGCTAAAAAATTCAATGCCCATATCTTTAAAGAAGACCCCATCATCAAATGGACGCCCTTTTTTTGCTAAATACATAGCTACAATGTAAGAAGCTTTTTTTAATTGAACAACAGCAACATTATCAACAACAGCAACATCCTCAACAACAGCAACATCCTCACCAACAGCAACATCATCAACAACAGCAACATTATCAACAACGGAAACATCATCAAAATAAAATTTTAAGTAAAACAGGGCTTTTAATTCATACAGAATACGTGTCCATTCGTCACCTGAAATAAGGTGAAATCGAGTGTGACAATTCATATAATGTCTTTCTAAATTAAATTTCAGTTTTGTTTGCATTATTTTATAGCAAATAACGCATTGCTCTTCGCCATCTCTATTTTCAAGGAAAAAGAAATTGTACAGCCATTCTTTATTGAACATTTTGAATGTTTTTTTTGCAAGTGTGTATCATAAAAAAAATATTGCTATGTATGTGCGCACGTTCTTCTTTGCTCAACTGCTGAATAGCAACTGAAAGTAAAAGCATTGCTTCGCATGTGCCGAAGTCAGAAATCTAAGCTTAAGCGCTGATTATGCATACTTCGCACAACTTTCGCATAACTTTTGAAGTGTCAAATAAAATCTGTTCAATGCATTTTACCTGTATCCGATTACCCAGAAATTAGCACAACTTAATAAAAATTTGAAGTCTGTTGAATTTTGATTTGCTAGCGTTTTCATTAAGTGACATTTCAATTGCAGTGCTACCAATACTAATGCTTTAACAGAGTTGTATGTAAAGGTTTTTAGGGATATTCACAACTTTCTTATTGTTAACATGTGAATTCTTATATTATATGTTTTATTTTCTTCAAAAAACCAAATAAATATAGCTGAAATACAAATACTAAACGTATAAGGTTGACCATTTGTATTTTCGTCGAAAGTACGAAACATTTTTGAAAATGGAAAGGAGTGTAGATAAAGAGTTCACCAAATTTAATGTACAATCACACAATTTTCTTTTATGTCCCATAACGTTAACGAATTCTAAATTCGGATTTGAAAATACATGTATATTTGGTTTTGAGCAAGGCGGATTTAACAGGTAACATCGGTAAAGTTTATAATTTGATTTTAATTATTTTTCTTAATTGTTATACTTTATTTTAATTTGATAAAAACAAAAATATTTGTTTACATTTGATTTGTGATTTTTAGTGGAAAAAACATTTTGTGCAGTTTGCTCATGAAATGAATGAATATGTTGTACATATAGTTGTGTTATGTATTTTGTGCCCAATTAAAACAGTGCGTTATCGGCTCGTAAAAGGCGGTGTTTCGTTCTTAAAAGTGTCGCCAGAGCCACACCGAAGGATTGCTAACAAGAGAGCTTGTGGCATCACGTTTACGATAACAATGTGGTGTTCATGGACTATTTCGCCTTGGATTTGAGGGAGTATTTTATTTGCTAATTCCTTGTAAAAAATAATTAAGCCTGCTTTAAAATTTTATATCAAAATGCGTTTACATATACTTCACAAAGATCAGCTGTTTTTGTGCGCATAACGTGAATGACCCTACTACGTTAATAGCCATTTATTATTGTTTGACGGTTGGCAGGGCTGATAAGTTTGGGTGTGCGAAGCATAATCAACATTAAATACGGAAGGTTGTGCGAAACTCTCAAACGTTATGCGAAAGTTGTGCGAAGTATGCATAATCAGCGCTTTAGTCGTTTTTGACGATCTTTTTTTTGACGCTGCACAATGGGACAGAATGCGTTTTTTTTGGCATAAACTCTAAAAACTTACTCAGTGCCTTGAAATTCGGTACAGATACTAAACAACGCATATAAATATGAAAAATAAAAAATAAACCCGAATATGAAAAATAAAAAACACCCCCTACCCCCAAAAGAGGCAACTCCCTTATGGAATTAAAGCTTAAATTCAAAAAAATACATTAATAATTGATTGATTTTGTTTTAACTTCATTCCAAATCTTCATTTACATCTAAATCAATTGAATAATCATTAAACATATCCAAATCTGCCATTTCGTCATCATCAGAGAGTCTATCTTCATCTTCATCAATTGGTGCTTCTGGTGTAATTGCAATTTCCGGAGCTTCCAAAAGCGCCACCACTTCTTGCGGGAGCATTTTTTTAATTTGTTTGTTTTCTCTTTTGTTGATGTGCAAACTTGATATAAGAGGATCTGAGGAATCCATAGCTCTATGAAAAACGTCGGACAAATTATATGCTCTGCTACTTTTTCTGGCATGTGCATTTCTATTCTTCTTATAGAACTTATTTCGAGCCTCGGCCGCATTTTCTCCAAGACAACCGACAGGTACTTCTGAAGCTCTTATTATCTCGGAACCATGGACTAATATTTTGTGGACGGTTGCTGACATAGGAAACCAAGAGTACTTTTCCATATATAGTAAAGCAGTTTTACTGCAAAAAATTTCGAATTTTTCAGCATTGATCTGGTATTCGCATGAAATTGAAATTAATATAAAATATAAATTCTTCAAAATTTCAATGTCAAACTCCAAAATTGATGCAAAGGTCTCAGTATTTGTAAATGCTCTCCTCGCCGTATTTCCATCATTTGTGCTTCCACAGCCATTCTGTTTTGGTTTATCAACATGTAGCCCCATTTCTTCCCACAATTGTTTTTGAATTTTCTGTTTTCTAATTTTCATATTAAGTTTATCTATTGCATCCCTAACCTGCCACTTTTTTATGTCAATTCTATATGAGATCTTTAATACGAATTCTAGGAATCTAATCCACGCATACAAAGGACTTACACCATATTGAAGTGCTCCAGGTTTTTTCTTGAAAACGCTGGATTTCAAATCCTTCGTTGCTAAAAAGTCTTTTGGTTTTGCACCACATACTGGGCAACACTGATTGGAATTTGTACCAGCTAATATATTTAACACCTTACCATCTATTAACGTCATATGCAGATCATAGCTTACAGTCATGTGTTCACCATTAAGGTTGTATTCGAGAGGTGTCAAACTCTTAATTTGTGAATCCAAATTTGCTTTTTCAGCTAATATTTGATTTTTAGTTTCTTTGCTGAATTCGATTTTAATTGGCCTGCAAAATCTTACGGATTGTGGAGTTCGATTACACCAAATTACTTTGTCTGAAGAATCAATTAATTTTAGTGGTATTAAAGTTGTTACAAATAAAGATTCATCCAACGATTCTGGTGCATCTCCTTCAAATTTCTGTTTGTACATGCTCTGTCCTGTTGTTCCATCGAATCCATAGCTAGCAATTAATTTCATTTCATCGATATTTGCAATCTGATTTATAATACGCATTAAAATAATACGCCCAGCCGTTTGGTCAAGTATGTTTTGCAAGCTAACTTCCGCATAAGTTTCCGAAACAGTTATGCCAATTGGTCTGCATTTTAATTTCGTCTCATACACAGTATGATAGCTTGGATATATGTTGCAATGTCGATTTTTATTTAACAATCTAATGTTAATGTACTGCTGTTTACTAAACGAATTTTCCAATAAGAAAGTTAACGCTTCATCAGGAGTGAGTTGAAGTGGTTCAATGAAGCGAAGTTTTTTCCTAATTTCACTTGCTCTTGAAGATGATGATGAGCATTCCTTTAAAACATACGCCGTGTCGCCTTTACTTGATTTTTTTGCTGAAACTGCAGCAGCATGAACAAGTAGTTGGGTGTTGTGCTCCCGCTCTGTTGATAATTCAAAGGCCAATTTACGTTTCAAACGTTGACCTGCTTCATCATAATTTAAATGTGGACGTCCTAGCTTGCTGGCAGAAGCCCTCTTACAATCTTTGTTTTCAACTACCAATATCATTTTCGACGCAAGCCATTCAGAATGTTTTTCTTTGAATCTGCTCAACAGTCTGATGCAATTTGGTAAATGTTTTCTAATAAAGCTACAAAAATTTACAACTTTCTTTTTTATTTCTTTGTTTTTGTCTTCTTTTAACGTGTCTCTATTAATTTTTTCATAAATGTAGTTCAAAATACTGTCATCTTTTCGATCATTTGACTCCCATATTTGCAGCAATTCTTCATGGGAGAATTCATATTTTCCTTAAAAAATCCAATTTTCGAAAAAACGAGCAAAAGTGAGCAAATAATTTGTATGACACATTTAAGAAGACATAATCACAACACATTTGGAACAGGTTTTGAGCAGAAGGCAGCGGAAGCCAAGAAGTTCTACTTCACGGAAAACAAATATTTGTTAATTTCTATGGAAGTAAACAGTACCACAAAACATAAAGTATGAATACACAATAGACAAATATATAGCGTGTAAAATAATAACTGTCGCACTTAAACAACTGTGCATATTTCTTTACAATCACATCACCACGTAATTTTTTTATCCCGTTACATCGCCTACATATTGAACATTGTTAGCTATTATTTATTTCACATTTCATTCGATAGTAAAATTTTGAGCAGCATGGATGTGAAACGTGAACTTGTTTTAGAACTACATTTGCAAGGCAAGAAAACTTCTGAAATTGTTAAGTCCCTGAGAAGACATAGTGTGAACAGAAGATTTGTTCAGCGGACCGTAGCAAGATTTGTCGAAACCGGAACTGTGCAAATAAAGAAAAAAACTGGACGAAAGCGATCCGTCAGAACTAAGAGAACGATTTGATTATTAAAGAAGACCTTAAGGTTAAAGCTTATAAGAAAAAAAGAATTCATGGACTTACGGATATGCAGAAGAAAAAGCGAAGGGAGAGATTCAAAATGCTACAAAGGAGGCACGCAGAATCAGAAATAATATTTTCTGACGAAAAGCTGTTTTTATTACAGCAACCCCATAACCCTCAAAATGATCGAGTGTATGCAGCTTAGATGTCCGACATTCCTAGAGCTAAAAAAAGTGTAGAGCGTTTCCAAAATGTTTCTTCGGTGATGGTATGGGGCGCGATTTGCAAAAGTGGCAAGCTTCCACTGCTTTTTTTTGATAAAGGTGTCAAAATAAATGCAGAATATTATTTAAATAATGATCTAATAGAGCATTTGAAGCCTCACGCAATGGAGATGTTTAGGAATAGGCCATTCTGTTTTCAGCAAGACTCTGCTCCTGCACACAAAGCGAGAACTGTTCAAAGTTGGTGTCGTGAAAATTTCCCCAATTTCATATCAACAGAAGAATGGCCTCCATCTTCTCCGGACTTAAACCCTCTGGATTATTGCATATGGGGCTATATGCTTAGCAAACTGGGGAACTTAAGTCACATGACTTTGTATAAATTCAAAAACCATTTGACAAAAATATGGAACGAAATACCTAATGAAGTCGTCCGTGCCGCTTGCGAAAGTTTTCCTAAACGTTTAAAGGAAGTACAAAAAATCAAAGGAGAAAGGATTGAAATTGATGGATAAAATAAATATATATATTATTTGTATTTATAAAAGAATTAATATTTAATTTGAATAAAACTATTAATCCTGTTATTAAACAAAAGAGGTGCGACAGTTATTATTTTACACGCTGTACACACATTTTCTTTTTACAATATGCATTTACATACCTTGTTGATTGATTTCCATGATTTAAAAATAAAGTTTTTAGTTCACTTAAAATTTCACAGCCGATTTACTTGCAAGCTTTAAATTACATGTATCAAAACATAAACAAGCAGTTACAATCAGCTGACTTTGAAAGCGCGCCAAAAATGTAGGTATGCCAACAGGCTGTTTTATTGTTACTTTTATATATATATGGATAATCTACGAATTGAAAAATAACTTATTTTACAGGAATATATATATACAAATTTTGACTTTATGCCAAAAAAACGCAATCTGTCCCATTGTGCGCTGGCAGAATTAGCGTCATAGCGTACATGTTTCGACTGCATTTGCTTGCCTATACTCCGAGTATAGGCATGAAAAATTGCGCATTATTTTGAGCGGCTCTGCTCTAGATCCTCCGATGAAATTGGTTCCATTGTCGGAGTGTATATTTTTTGGGCACCCCCTACGTGATATGAACCTTGAAAAGGCTGCCAAGAAGGTGGGAGTGCTCAAGTCGTTTGCGGCTTCCAAGTGGATAGCTTTTGTTGCGAAGCAAACGAACAGGCATACGTAACCCTTCGTGACTACGCAGCCTCGCCCTCTATATCTCTTGATCTCGAAGGGACCCGCGAAATCAACGCTCGTATTAGTAAAAGGGCGCGTGAAGGGAGTACGTTCTGATGGAGGGCCGCCATGATTTGACTTTGCGCCCGCTTCCTATAGATTGTACAAACCTTGCAGTTATGTGTGATCGAGGGATCCAATATCCGGCTCGATGGACCATGAACGACGTGCCGTCATTAACCATGGTCTCGTGGGCCGTCGATTATCCAAATAAGAAAAGTTACTAAGATTAGTGTTAACCGAAACTTGCTAATCTTTATTTAAATGTGTATACAACTATTTGCGCAAATTCGCAGTATATTATGAGTATTATTGTAAAATGTGTGTATATAAAATTGAATTTTAACTTACACTTGTATAATGGTGTCCGCTGTGTTGGCTGGCTGCTGGTGATAGAAAACAAACAAAGGAAAACGCTGGTCTCACTGGTATGTGGCTAAACGGCTCGTCCAAAACGAGGTGAACCATGGATTTTTTCCTATTTGTTGCCGGTACGGATGTTTTGCCTTAGCAAACCATGAAACTGGTTCAGGCTGCTGATCGGAACAACAAGTAAGAAAAGCTAAATTCGGGCGAAACCGATTTTTATATACCCTCGCGATTTATTTTTTTATGGGCGGTGCCCATAATTTCATAAAGACCCCGATTCCTTGTTTCAAATCGCTGCTAGTATTGAACTTTACTCATTTGTTTCAATAAATACAGAAAAACGAAGTTTTTAGCATTTTTCAAAATTTCAGTTATATGAATGTTGGGCGTGCTTATTGTCCGATTACAAAAATTATTGACGATGATACTAGTGATATCAAGAACAATGTGTTCACCAAATTTTGTGACTATACCTTACATCGTTATTGAGATACCTACAAACCTTTTTTTTTATAAGTGGGCGTGTTAACGCTCATTTTTCAAAATTTCATAAATAACTATCTTTCTAAATATCAAATTGTAATTAATATGTTCCTATAGATAAAGAAAAAACGAAATTTTTGCATTTTTTTAAATTTTCCGTTATATTGGAGGTGGGCGTGGTTATGAGCCCATTTAAAAAATTTTCTACTGTGGAACAAATTCAGGTTAGCAAAAGTTAGGTTGATTCTGAGAGTGAGGGGTGAAAATAGAGGCTAAATTTGGAGACCCGTATCGCGGCGTTTGTTTATGTCAGTTCGAATTTTTTTTAATCGACCTTCGAACTTTGCAGTCAAATGCCGAATTTCAGCATATTGTTTATGTGGTTTTTTGGCTATCACCCCTATTGCGAGTGTCGATTGGCAGTAGAATAGACTTTTGTCGGTTGAGTCGATTGTATTTTATTTCGGTATTGTGTAAATTGATCGATCAAAAAATGTACCATTGTGAATGGTTCGTTAAATTTCAATCAGCTGTTTGGTGTTTGTTTTCATTTTTACATTGGCGAAAAGTTGTTCAATTCAATTTAATTTCATAAGTGATAACTTAAAAAATAAATAGATGAAATAAAAATGGATACTATAGAACTGTGGTTTAGTGATAGTGAGGAGGATGAAGATGCAAGTTCAAAGCTAGCGGACCTAGCTAGAGAGAGGAGAAAGTTGAGAGACTCCTCCAATCCTCTGGAGTTTGAGGAAAAAATGTTTGTATACGATATATATGTTATATTTGATGTGTTGAAAAAGTAGTAAAACTTCCGCTTTTTAGATTTTTGCAAAACTTTCGTCTGCCAAATGCTGCTTTTACGCATTTGCTTTCATTGTTAGATAGCAAACTACAACCAAGTCTGAGAAGAACATCAGTTCCGACGATTTTAAAGCTTGCAGCTGCTTTGAGGTTTTGCGCGCAGGGATCTTACCAATTAAGTGTAGGGAACGATTCCAATATTGGACTTGGCCAATCGACGGTATCCCTAATTTTGACTGAGGTGTTTACAGTATTGGAACGCACGTCAAAATCGTTGCTCCAAAAAAAGAGCTGCAGCATTTGTACTACAATCGGAAGGGATATTTTAGCTTGAATGTAATTATAGTATTTCCAAATAAAATGCAATTCAGATGATAAGTGTTGTACGTCCATAGGTTTGTGATGACGCCATGAAAATTCGGTTTATAAATGCGAAGAATCGTGGAGCAACGCACGACGCTAACGTGTTTAATATGTCTGCATTGAAACCACAATTAGACGACTAACGTAGGGGCGAACGTAATATATTATTGGGTATCTTATGCTTAAATAGTTTTCACATTGGGATGGTTCTAATAAAAGTAAACATTTATCCATTTAGCTGATGCAGGTTACGCGTTACAGCCATACATGCTTGTGCCATACCGAAACCCTAAAGCCAGATCATCTGAAAGTATGTTTAACAAAAAACATTCCCAAGGAAGGAATATTGTTGAACGAACCATAGGGGTGTTAAAAACCCGATTTAGGTGCGCGGGGGCTCGGGCGCTTCACTACGAACCAAAAAAAGCTACAACAATAGTGAACGTATGCGCAGCCCTTCACAATATTGTATGTAATGTAATGTATATCTCCAATGCTCAGTTATCGGATGGAGAAACTATTGACTATCAAGACACAAATGACGGAACTCAGGATTACACAATTTCTGAAGGTAGTGGAGTAGTGAACGAGGAAGCGAGAGCAATTAGAAATAACATTTTACAACACATGCAATTTCAGTTCTAATCATTTTTATTAAATATTACATTCAGTTTAAATTCATATTGATTCCATTTTATTTCATGATTTATAGTAAGCTTATATTCAAATTCAATTCACTATTAAAACTAGGAAAGTAAATAAAACGTAAAATATCAATTCAGGTAAATAAGTATCACTTCATGTTTGTTAAAAATTATCAAAATATCCTTAAACTACTAATTACATTGATATATTACATTTTATATATTATATTTAAACCGTGTTTTTTTTCAAATTACTATTAAAACAAAAAAAATATATATTCATAAATAAAACTTAAAATATCACTTCATTTTTACTTACAAAATCTCCTTAAATTACTATTTACATTAATATATTGCATAATTTTTCTTTCTCAATTTCCAAAAGTTCAACTTTCAATTTTAGTTTGTCAACCCTATCATCTTCTTGTTCAAAAATTCTTCCTTATATACATAAATCCAGCTTTTCTTTTTCTAATTTTATTTTTTCCTTCTTTAGAGCCAGAGCCTCCTGCTTGAGCGCAACTGACTGCTTAATATGCATTTCAATATTTTTCAGACCTTTTTTTATATTGGTCGTTTGTTTTTTTATTGTTTTGAAATGTTTATCCTGGATATTCATTTGTGTTTCCAGCAGCGTTATTCTCTTCTCTCTTGTATTTACTTTGGGTCTCCTTGTTGAAATAGTTTGCTGGTCAGTTGTTTCCTGAGTCTCAACGCAGCCGTGCTCTTCAGGTGCTTCCTGTGCTTCATTTTCAAGTTCTTCAACAGCTATCTCATTCGAACTATAGACTTGTCGTTGATGACATTGAAAATTACTGATTCCGTTTACCGGGTGGATCGACAAGAGCCTCAAAATTCAAAAATCCTATCACAGCTCCCTCCAGCGCCGTGAAAGTGTGTAAATTGGTTGGCCCCCCACCTGTTGCTCGAAATTCGGCCCGGTTTTCGGAAAACCTTTTCTTTGTTTTGCATTTGAAATCTGTCCACACCTACAATGAAATACTCGTATTTTATTTATCAAAGCTATGTACATATTTTTTTTTTTAAATTTAACCACTTTTCCCACGAACGCAATGGTGGTCCAAAGCTATTCAGTTCAGTAGCTATGAGCTCCAATCTTGCCTTTGCTTGAGTTTTTCCACAAACTCCTATGCCTAGGTCGACGTTTTCCTGCATCAACTGCACTAAACGCGCCATTTGCTTCTTGTTAGTAACAATTTTCCTTCTGTAATTGAGATGTTGATATTTTACTACCATTATTTATATGTATTATTATTATTTTCACTCAAAAAACTCACTTTTTATTCATTATTGTATCAAACTTTTAAAATCGACACGCTGAACGACTATAAAATGGCTATAGAATGATGATCGACAGAAAAGTATTCACAGTCGCTTGTTGAGCGAGAAATCGACACTCGCAATACCACGATAGTCGATAATCGCTCAATAGTCGATTATCTATATTTGATATTTTTTTAATATGTTTAAGCCAAATTATTGCTAGAGACCTGGGCAACAATTAAAATTAAAAAAAAAATTGATTTAAAAAATTTTTGTAGTGCTTATGAAGCAAAATTATGAAAAATTTTTTTCATGCTTTTTTAACATTATTTCCACAAAACTAAGTCTTTTTTGCTTTCTGTTTGATCTATAATATGCTTCTCAGATTCTTCAATAAATTTCATTTGAAAAGAAAACAATCATAATACAAAACTTGTGTTTTCCAGCTTAATATTAATTTACTTCTCATTTCTTATGTACCAATTTTTGGTTGTTTGGTTGAAGAAACATTATAAAAATATTAAAAAAAAATTGTATTTGGAAATGTTAGTTATGAAAAGTTTTGAGTAAAAAAATTAAATAAATTAAATTAATGATTTGGCCTGTTGCCGTTTAGCAGGCGGCTGTGGATCAACATCACTGCTCTCTCTAATATCTTGGTCATCGTCATAATCATCAGAAAGGTCGATAATTTTGTCCAACAGATATTCTGGAATTTCATCTTTGTCTTCCCCTTCTTTCTCTTTTTCCTCGTCCTCCTCTTTTTTGTTTCCAACCACCGCACAGCACAGGTAGCGATTTTTATTTATTTCGTACAAGCGAACTAATATCAAAAATAAAGATTCAGTTAAGACTCGAAACTCAGCCGCAGCTGATGTCTTTTAATTTTCGCTCGGTCGCTGAGGTGGTGGTTGAAATGCGGGAGCAGCAGCTAGGTCTAGGTCTACTGGTTAGGTGTTGCTGTGAGCTCCGGGGAGCCGTGGAGGCAGGGGGGGTTTGGTTGAGGCACCGGCGTGGGGGGGCGCAACGGGCATGGCGTGGAGGCTTGGGGCGCTTGAGTGCGCGAGCAACACTGGCCCACATAGGTTGTGGACCACTCCCTGGTTTTCTTAAGGCCTGAGCAGACCTTAAGATGGCACCATCCGTTGCACGAATTACACCTCACCGAAGTGAATTCGGATGGAGCCTTCTCTGGCAGAAGCAGCAGAAATAGGTTTCTGGGCCAGGGTTAGACTCGACGCCCGCCCTGGCCAGAAGTATGAGTAGCAAAGCTGCTCCTAGGTATTGCACCCAAGAGGAGATAAGATTGGGGATGTCCGGCTGCCTAAGTGGGGTTAGGTCGCCGAAACAACAGTCCTTGGTCGGATGAAATCCGAGTCACTTCGGTAACGTAGAACCGACTGTCGTGGAAGTGATTCCCCCTACGATCATTTGGTATGCTTGAAAACCAAAGATCGTGATGCGCATTAAAGTCTCTGACTACCATTCGGTTTTCACCACTGAGGAGCCCGCCTATGTCAGGGTGATATTAAATAAATATAAATATTTCGAGCTCGACATCGCCTGACTGGACAGCAATCCCTTGTCATTCTAGGGTGCTGTCCCTTGGGTCGAAGTCTTCATCGATAAGACGATGTAGGGTTTATAATATATGTATCTACTTTATTAATTTTAACTTGTTTTAATATTTTTATTTTCAATATTTCTCAATTTGTTTTTTTAATAATTAATTTTCTGGATGTATAAAATAAAATATTTTAAATAGAATAAAAACTTATTCTATATTTGGCGGTCCTGCTTTTATAAATACTCATTTTATAAAATCATCAACAGCAATCAGTGCAACAAACGATTGAAACACTAATAACAATTGTGAACGCGTTCGTGTTTTCGCTTTGGTCACATACTCCTGTTTTCTGTGCGATTTCTTATAAATTTGGCTATTTTCCTGAAATAAAACATTGCGAAATAAATTTGTTTTCAACAATTTCTCATTTAAACTGTTTGTGTCTAAGGAATGAAATAATATTAAAAAGAAAATACTTTAATTTCGCAAATAATCAACTAAGATTTCTGAGTTAAAAATTATACCGACGAGAACACCAATAACGCTATTACTCTCAAATTTCATCAATCTAAAACAATCTCAACAATCAACATCAATTTCAGCACCAACAATCCGCACAACATCACTTCAAATATTCGCGTTTAACGTCGCTACAACCATCACAGTGTCTGCAACAACGCAATAACACTCCAGATCTTCTATAATCTCTTTTATAATTGCAAATACCACAACAGTTTCTTGCTGAACATTTTGTGTGCAAAACAAGTTTGTATCTTAAATCTTTTATTAAAATAAAATGATTACAAATATTAAAAATGTATATTAAATAATGAAATTATTATTATTACTTATATTTAATTTACTTTTGTAAACTTTCTCTCCAATTATTTTTATATGCCACTATCACGTTCACCTATACGTACACGCAACTTCACAACAATGAAAAACCAAATAACCACCCAACTTACACTTCGGACTTAAACATTACACAAAATATACACTATGATAATTTAACTAAAAAAACACTAATAACTTAAGAACAAATTTTTCAAAATCAATTAAATTACCTCCATTTTGAGAACAATGTCCTGAAGCTTGGTTTCTTCTTGTTGAAGGACAATTTGAAATCAATAATATTCGAGACGATAATATTAAATTTCAAAACATACTTATTGTTTTACAACGTGAAACAATTTCCAAAATTTTGGATGTTATCAATCCACCTCCGTTTATGAATAAGTACGCTACAATTAAAAAAGCGTTGTGTGAAAGATTTTCTCTTAATGAAGAAAAAAGATTAGATAAGTTATTTTCAAATACAGAACTAGGCGATCGTTCTCCATCAGAACTTTTTAGATATATGAAGTCTCTTAATAGGTTCTGATTCTATCGTCAGTAACGAATTACTTTTCAAATTGTGGATCTGAAAATTACCACAACAGATACAAATACATATAACATCAAGTAATAATCAAAATAAAGCTGAAAATGTTATTCTTGCAGGTAAACTTTTTGATTTATTAAGTCAATCTTCTAAATCTTTGTCAATAGCAAGCGTTGAAAATAACATTCTCGAACAATGTATTAAAAATTTAACAGAATTAACTACTGCAATTTATCAAAATTTAAACAAAATTACTTCTGATATTAATGAAATACAAATTAGATCAAGATCTAAAACTAAAAATAGAAGTAATTCTAATTCAAAAAGATTTTCTAGATCAAAAGATAATATTATTCAAACTATTTGTTGGTATCATAGAAAATTTAAAAATAACGCTTTAAAGTGTATTAAACCCTGTAGTTTTAATACAAATGAAAAACAATCAAATCAAAACTGTTTGACTGAAACGTTCCATTATGACGGTGGCTAATAATGGAAATAAGATTAAATCATCTCGCCGCCTATTTATTTATGAACAATTAAAAAAACTAAATTTTTTTAATGTTGTTGTTGTTGTTATAGCAGCATCAAATATGCCGAAGTAACAGTTCTTGGCCGGACATAAATCGGGGTCGTTCCGGTATCGTAGACCCGACTGTCGTGGAAACTAAATTTTTTAATAGATACTGGCGCTATAGTTTCTGTAATTCCTTCTTCCAAATTCAAACCATTTAAAAGAAATTCCGATCTTAATTTGACTGCAGCTAACGGTTCCTCTATTAAAACATTTGGTACCAAACTTTTAAAAATTTATTGAGGTCTTAGACGTGATTTCGAATTCCCTTTCATTCAAAAGATATTTCAACTAAAATTATAGGTGCTTACTTTTTCGAGAAATTCGGGATCTCAGTTGATATCAGAAATAAAGAAATTTCTGATTTAACAACAAAATTAAAAGTTCCTGGATCTTCTGGATTTTGCGATATATTTTCACTCAAAGTACCAATTTCTGAAAATAAATTTACAACCCTTTTAAATAATTTCCCTTTAATAACCTGTGAACCAGATTACATTAAACCAGTGCAACACCATACGGTTCACAGGATTGAAACCAAAGGAGTTCTACCTTTCGAAACCTCGTCGTCTAGATCAAATTAAATTTAAAATAGCAAAAACTGAATTTGAATTTTTTATAAAGACTTTGCATATCCTTTACATTTAGTTCCAAAAAAAGAACCAAATGATTGGAGACCTTGTGGCGATTACAGAAGACTCAATATTATAACGATACCTGATCATTATCCATTACCACATATTCATGATTTAGCTATAAATTTACATAATAAACAAATATTTTCGAAAATTGATCTTGTTCGTGCATAACACCAAATTCCAATGGCTGAAGAAGATATTCATAAAACAGCAATAACCACACCGTTTGGAATGTTTGAGTTCGTACGGATGCCTTTTGGTTTACCTAAACATTTCAACGTTTTATTAACGAAGTATTTTCCGGTTTAGAAGTTGTATTTGTTTATATTGATGATATTCTTGTTGCTAGTGATAATGAAGAACAACATTTAGAACATTTAAAACTAATATTTAAAAAACTTGAGAAATTTAATTTAAATATTAAACCTTCCAAATGCATTTTCGGAACTAATAAACTAAATTTTCTCAGTTATGAAATTTCTAATGAAGGCATTAGACCGTCTTTCGATCGAATTAAAACCATTAAAAATTTTGAAAAACCAGTTTCAACAAATAAATTACAAAAGTTCTTAGGTATGGTAAATTATTATCATAGATATGTGAAAATGTTAACAGCAGCACTTGGTCCTCTGCATGAAATGTTAAAATTTGTAACTAAACATAAACTTAAACAGCTTAATTCGACTGCTTTTGAAAACGTTAAACAACTCTTTACTCAACAAACTTAACTTACTCATTTTGATAACAATGGTAAATTATCACTAGCTGTAGATGCATCAAATGTAGCAATTGGTTCAGTTTTACAACAATTTAGTAACAACACTTTAGAACCACTTGCTTATTTTTCACGAAAATTATCTTCTACAGAAATAAATTACTCAACATTTGACAGCGAACTTTTAGCCATATACAATTCAATTAAACATTTTAAACATTTTCTTGAAGGTAAAATTTTCACAATATACACTGATCATAAACCTTTAACACATGTTCTAAATTCAAAAACAGATAGATCACGTCGACAAATTCGACATATTGAGTACATTGCACAATTTACAAATGATTTTCAATAAATTTCTAGAAAAGAAAACATTGTTGCCGACACACTTTCACGTATTCCAGATATTAACACAATTTTAGCTCAAGATAGTAATTTTCAAACTTTGTATAAAGAACAACAAAAAGACCAAACTCTTCAAGACTTAATTTTCATCTTCACAAGTTAATATTCTGGTAAACGTATAGCTAATGTTAACATCTGCACAAGTTAATATTCTGGTAAACATGTAGTTAATGTTAACATCTGTACTAGTTAATATTCTGGTAAACGCTAATGTTAACATCTGCACTAGTTAATATGGTAACCACCAATTTTATTAAACAAATTGTCAAAGAATATTTTTTATTAATTTATTTTTTGTTAAATTATTAAAAAAAAAAAAAAAAAATTTATATAAAAAAATAATTTAAAAAATATTATTAAAAATATGATTATATACAATCAAATATAAAATATATACAAAACATTTCAACGTTTTATTAACGAAGTATTTTCTGGTTTAATACACAACGTCTCAGTTTTCTTCCCCAGAACCGACGTGGAGCAAACAGAGCATGCCATGGACCTACTCCGCTCACAAAATGCAGGTTTCCACACCTCTGCCTGGAGGGTGATGTCCAGAAGTGCGGTCGAGAACGGGCTCAGGCTCAACCTATGTGTTGACGAAGAGTCGTTCCTGAACCTGAGGGAAGCAGGATTTGTAGTAAACTACAGATAGAGCACTGTAACGATGAGGCCATGGATGCCCAGAGCACAGGTAGGCAGCACTGCTGCGCCATCGGTACCACAGAGTACCACTAGTGCGGCCCCTGTCGAACCTCCGTCGACTGCTGCGGTGGCATCTCTATATCAGCTCCAGTGGAAGCTTCTGAGCCATCCGAAGCCGACGGCCCAGGCGAGCAAATGCCTTCCACTCAGGAGCTCCTAGAAGGCATTGACTTAGAAAGAATCAAGCTGAATGTGCGGAGCGAGGGCGATTTAGGGCTCTCGGACTTAGAAGAACCCAAGCTCTGACAGAACCACGTATGCGAGCAGCCGTTAACCTGCATCATGCGGTGACCTCTTCGGCGGTCATTGCAAGCAGGTTCTCCACGGAAGACCTGGGCTTTATGCTCATTCAAGAACCATGGACCTACAAAGGCCAGGTAAGGGGCCTAAATCAGAACCAGAACAAGGTAATTTGGGACCTCTCCTGTGAGAGGCCCAGAGCATGCGTAGTGCTTAGAGCAGGTATTAACCACTTTTGCATTACAGAGTACTTAACCAAAGACCTAGTGGCGGTGCAGGCAACCATGACAGTTTCCGGCACGGATATGGAGGTTGTCCTTGCATCGGCCTATTTTCCGGGGGACAACGCAAGTGTGCCGCCCCTAGAGGTACAACAGCTTGTGGAGCATTGCAGAAGAAAGCGGCTTCCACTCGTTCTTGGATGTGATGCAAATGCCCACCATTTGGAATGGGGTAGTACCGACACAAACCCCAGGGGTGAGTGCCTTCTAGAATTCATAAGTAGCGTAGACCTAAGTATTCAAAATGTCGGGACCACTCCGACCTTTGTTACCAGGGTCCGCCAAGATTTATTGGATATCACTCTCAGCAATGGATGGGCTACTCTGATAACTCGATGGCAGGTCTCATCAGAGCCGTCATTGTCGGATCATAGGATTATCCAATTCGAACTGGCAGTGGGGATCCAGATAGGACGTCCAACAGGAACCCCAGAAGAACAAACTGGGAGAAGTATGTAGAAACACTTCAGTCCAACCATCCTAGAGTAGAAGCTGGTCACAATAGAGGTGGCTGTATGGAATTAGACTTTAGGGCAAACAGGCTAAACGAAACCATAACTGATGCCTTTAACTTCAGCTGCCCTGAGAGTAAGCCACAGGGCGGATCACAGACTGCATGGTGGTCCAGGAAGCTCTCTAAGCTCAGGAGGGAAGTGTGCAGGCTTTTCAACAGAGCCAAACGCACGGGGCAATGGAATTAGTACACGGCCAGTCTAACCACATACAGCAAGGAAATAAGAAAAGCCAAGCGCGCGTACACGAGCCATGAGAGGGAGGTCACAGGCACTGCTGGCAGCTCACTTCCCCGGAGCTATCCCTGTGCCGCGGGCCTTGCTTTCCGGGAGGTTATCCCAAGAGCAGAGGACTGAAAGGTGGCCAGAAAATTAATAAACTGGCAGACGGTCGTCTGGGCTTTGGGCTCCTTTGAGATGTATAAGGCCCCGGGGGAGGATGGCATCGGTCCGGTGTTGCTCCAGCAGGGCGGGACGCTCTTGATACCTCACCTAGTGAAAATCATGAGAGACAGCCTTGCGCTGGCCTATCTCCCCGAGGTATAGCGTAGAGCTCGGGTGATCTTCATCCCGAAAATAGGTAAGAGGGATTACTCCCTTGCAAAATCTTTCAGGCCCATAAGCCTAACTCCTTTTATGCTTAAATCAATGGAGACGATAGTTGATAGAGATACAAGGTACAATACTCTCAAAAGAGAGCCTCTTCACGTTGTTGTTGTTGTTGTAGCGGCTAGCTACACCCCACTGGGTTGGCGGACTCCCTCAATCGTTATCGTCAAGCTCAACTAACGAAAGGTCCAGGAAACGAGCTGTTTCAACAGGGTCGGACCATAGGGAGAGGGGTGTTAGTTGAGTAGGTTTGGCCGGGCATATGAATAGGTGATTGGTGTCGTGCGGAGACTCTTCACATGCCGGGCACGTGTTGGGGGTGTCGGGGTTGATCCTGGATAAGTAGGAGTTTAACCTGCTACAATATCCAGATCTGAGCTGGGCCAGAGTTACGCGGGTCTCACGAGGCAGCTGGAGCTCCTCAGCTGCAATGGGTGGTGGTTGGACTCCCAGGACTGCACTCACAGGGCGGCTGTCGATGTGTTTGGACACCGACTCCCTGTGGATGCTGTCCAGAGCCTGTCGGTACGTCCTTGGGTCCAGCGGTCGGTGTACGTATGTCTGGACCTCGTCCGTCAGTTGTGAGAGATGTCCCCTGATGTGCCTGGGTGCCGGCTCCAGTGCGAGCAGGTCACTATTGGGGTGCCCCGGACGGTGGCATCCCAGTAGAAACTGCTTTGTGAGCATAATGTTGCGCTCTTGCACTGGGAGCACGTTAGCCTCGTGGTAGAGGTGATCCACAGGCGTCATCAGGAAACATCCCGTCACTGTCCTGAGTGCGGCGTTCTGACAGGTCTCCAGTCTTAACCACTGAGTCCTGCTAGTTCCAGGCGACCAGATTGGCGCGGCATAATTTAGAACCGGCCGGCCAATCGCCTTGTATGTTGCCAACAACGTTTCTTTGTCTTTGCCCCAAGTGCTGCCGGCGAGCGACTTGAGGACTTTGTTGCGGCTCTGTACCTTATTGACGATTGCGGTTGTATGCGCTGAGAAGGAGACCAGGCTGTCGAGGGTGACTCCCAGGATCTTCGGGTGGTTAACCGTCGGAATGGGGGTCCCCTTGATGTGGATGTCGAGGGTGAGCCCGACCTTCTTCGTCCAAGATGTGAAAAGGGTCGCCGTGGACTTAGCAGGAGACAGCGTCAGGTTCCGTCCTGTAAAGTAGTGAGCAAGGTCTGGGAGGTAGCTGTTCACTTTGGAACACAAGCCATCAATTCCATTGCCGATAGCCATTATCGTGCAGTCATCGGCGTGAGATACCAGTGTGACTCCCTCTGGCGGGGAGGGGAGTCGCGAGATGTAGAAGTTGAATAATAGGGGGGATAGGACGCCACCCTGTGGTACCCCCTGCTTGATTCTTCTCGCTTTTGACACTGAGTCACGGTAGCACACCGACGCTTGACGACCACACAGGTAGTTCGCGGTCCATCGCTTCAACGCCGCTGGGAGAGGTGAGGCCTCCACGTCCTTCAACAGGATGGAGTGGCTGACTGTGTCGAAGGCCTTCGACAAGTCCAAAGCCACCAGGACGGTTCTCTCACAGGGGCGGTTGCCGTTGAGACCACGATTAACCTGAGTGTTTATGGCGTTAAGTGCCGTTGTGGTGCTATGCACTTTCCGGAAGCCGGGCTGAGATGGTGGTTGAAACACAACACAGTCGGTTCTACGCTACCGAAGTGACTCGGATTTCATCCGACCAAGGACTGTTGTTTCGGCGACCTAACCCCACTTAGGCTGCCGGACACCCCCAATCTTATCTAGCCTCTTCACGTCGATCAACACGCTTACAGAGTAGGCAGATCGACGGACACAGCGCTCTTCACCCTGACTGAGGTGATTCAGGAAGCCTTTGAGTGTGGAAAAACAGTGCTATGCGCCTTTCTCGACATTGAGGGAGCTTTTGACAATGCCACCCACTCAAGTGTTGATCGGGCGCTGGTAGGACGAGGTGTGCAGCCAACCATCCACAAGTGGATAGCTGAGCTGCTGCATACCAGAATAGCTGAAACTGACACTGGTAACGGCGTGGTTCAGCTTAAAACAGTTAAAGGCTGCCCACAAGGAGGAGTTTTGTCTCTACTGCTGTGGAGCTTTGTGGTAGATGAACTATTGCAGATATTCACTTTAAATGGTAACCTCAAGGTTAGGCGGATGACATAGTGATGATCGCAAGAGGTAGATTTCCGAGTACCATCTGTGACATTATTCATAGAGGGCTCCAACTAGCAAACAGATGGTGCACTGATGTAGGGCTAAACATCAATCCGTCTAATAGTCATTATTTTAGAGTACAGGGTTCGGAAAAGTACACTGCAGTGGTACACGGATGGCTCTAAGACCTTGGAGGGCATTGGAGCAGGCGTTTTTGGTCCCAGGACCAGATTGTCGCTGCCCATGGGTGCCTATCCTAGTATTTTATAAGCGGAAATATATGCCATTAGCGTTTGTGCCGAGGAACTATCGAGGAGAGAAAATTCTTATTCACAGCGATAGCCAGGCGGCTCTCAAGGCCGTTTCATCTTTCGAGGTAAAGTCCTAACTGGTCTTGGAGTGTATTAATAGACTCAATGATCTAGCAAGGAGAAATGACATCCGTCTTCTATGGGTGGCAGGTCATATAGGTATAGAGGGCAATGAAGTGGCCGATCACCTAGCCAGAACAGCGGCCATTTCGGACCCCATAGGACCCGAGCCCTTCTTCACGATTGGTGCAAGTTTTATAAAGGAAGCACTCAGGAAGGAGAAAAATCGGCTCAGGGAGCAGCAATTCAAGAGCATACAGGGCCTTGTTCAGGCAAAGAAACTATTGGGAGGTTTTAACATTTCATAAACCTCCCCAAGGCAAAACTTACGAGTCCTCACAGGTCACTGCAGGTTAAGAGGTCACCTGTACAAGATAGGTATCTGGTCAAATGACCTATGTCGCTTCTGCGATATGATCAAGGAAACCCCCTCACACATACTACTGGAGTGCGACGCTGTAGCGCGTCGAAGGGAGAGGTGGCTAGGTCAGATGTGGCCTAAGGAGGAATACATACACTCCCTAAGTCCGGCGTCCATCTTAAAATTTATGGATGCTCTCGGACTTTGGGAGGTGTTGTAAGGTACTGAGGTCACAATAGATGTACATGTCGCAGTGCAATCCTCATATTTTAATCTAATCTAATCTAACCACGCTCAGCATATCACCCGTCGCCGTTACCGGAGACATTGAAGAAATGTTCTCCCAAGTACGAATCCGAGCTGAAGACCAAGATTCGCAGCCCTTTTTGTGGTGCGATGGCGATCCCAGTAGTCCAATTCGGGTCTATGCTATGACCTCAATGATATTCGGTGCCGTCTGCTCTCCGTGTTGTGCGGAGTACGTAAAGAACATTAACGCCGTCAACTTCAGTGCTCAAATGCCAATGGGAGTTGATGCAGACAGACGCTGTTGCTGGATTTAAACTCCGGAGGTTTGTGTCAAACTGTAAGACACTGGAGGCACGTTTGAATAATAATCGAGATCTATTATCAACCGTCGTTAAATTAAAACGAGAAGTCGGCGTCGACAAAATACTAGGAATGTTGTGGAACACCTTCACTGACAAATTCGAGTTCCACTTAAAGTTTTTTTAAAAAGTTCGCGATATATTACGATGCCAACGACAACCCACAAAGAGGAAACTTCTGGGAATCGTAATGTCAATATACGATCCCTTCGGTTTGCTTACGAACGTGACCATTTCGGCCAAACTACTGCTGCGTTATAGAAGGAGAGTTCTATGTGAGAACCGTAAAACGTAGGATAAGACTCTCAAAGTTCTAGATAGATCAGAAAATCTATCAAGAATCTCATCGGTGATGACCGATGGTAGTTGTTTCACAGACTTGAACCCTTTTTTGTTCTACTTCAGTGCTATAGTTCGTTTCCTGTGTGGGCCAATTTACTTTATCTTCTTGCAACCAAAAAGGACACTGCCATCACAAGGAACTATTTGCCAGTTCCTGCACAGTAATTCCTCTACTAGCCAAGTCCGATGGATTTGAGGCTGATTCTACGTGAAGCCAATTTTTGCTTCCAACCTTCTCTACTAACTTTGGTTGGGATATGGTTCTGACTGGCGCTACCTTGGACTTCGGGATCAAGAGACTAACATAACATGTTTGCGTTTTCATAATGCGAAGAAAGATTATGGCAGCATATGCCTTTTCCGAGGCGTCGCAGAACCCATGCAGTTCTATTTTGTTCCGATATGACGATAACTTTCTAAAAGTTCTCCAACCTGTTTATTGATTAGGCGACACAATTTCGTCCCAATCTGTCCCTTCTAACCAATTAACCTGCATTCGAATTTTTGCCTTGACAACAAACGGCGCAAGCCACCCTTATGGGTCGAATAATTTAGCAATATCTAATGCAAAAATATAAGTAGGAAATATAAAATTATGGTGTATAGATCTCTTATAGAGCCGCATTTCTTATATTGTCCAACGATATTTTTTGTTGCGAATGAAGCACAAGTAGATAAGCTACAGGTTATGCAAAACAAGGCCATGAGATTTATTTTAAACATGCGGTATGACACCCCAGTAAAAAACATGATCGAAAAGTTAAATTGGTTGAGCGTTGAACAGCTAACTTTTTTATCATAGTTTGAAATTTGTTTTTAATATTAAGATTGGTAACCTACCAGAGTATCTGAGTGAAAAAATGTATCATGTTAATGAAACTCACTCCCATGGAGTGCGGGAGAATAATAATCTTATACGAGGGGAACTACTTATGTATTTAGAAAATGGTACTACTAGTATTGCCAGGTGCAAACCGACATGACATTCGAAAAGTTTGACATTTTTTAGCATAAGTCAGCCAACTTCTGTCAATTCGCATTAAACATTGTTTTCAAGTTGAAAAATTCAATTCATTGAAAACATGAAATTATCTCGTGAAAATTTTCGTGCCATGATTTTTTACGACTTCCAAAAGGGGCTAACTCAACAATAGTGTTTCGAATCACTTCATTCAACTTTGGGCGATAAATGAGTTCAAGCGCGCACGACGTTCGCTCAAAGACGATGAGAAACCAGGTCGTCCAAAATCGGTTGTTGTGCCAGAACATCGATGAGGTGAGAAAACTGATCGAGCAAGATCGTAATGTGACATATCTCGAGATAGAGGCAACCCTAGGCATATCGGGGACTAGCATACATAAGATTTTTCATTAACATAAATTGACAGACGCACAAAAACAGTCTCGCTTCGATTGGTGCCGAGAAATGATTGGAAAATTCGACGACGGTGCTCCCAAAAGTGTCTAATACATCGTCACAGGTGATGAATCGTGGATTTATGCGTATGAACTCGAAACCAAAAACCAATCAACTGTTTGGGTCTTTCAATTCGAAGAAAATTCAACGAAAGTTGTGCGAGCGCGAAGCACTGCGAAGCAGATGGTGGCGTGTTTCTTTTCGAAAACTGGTCATGAGACAACTGTGGCTCTTGAAAATCAAAATACCGGCTTTAATATATAAAATTATACATCAAATTAAAGGTATTTTTATGGGCTTTAAGACAAACTTATTTTCACATACAATTAATTACGTATTTTTTAAAGAAAAATAAAGTTTTTATTAAAAAAATGTGTTTTTCAGTTTTTGTTATTTTTCTCAAAATATATACATACATACGTTTTTTACACATACATATGCATATCAAATAAAAGGTCCTTTAATTATATTTTTAATGATAGTGGAGTTGACGTCGTTGAGAACAGACGTGTTTTATTTAGCTCTGCTTTTCTATTGTTGCTTGTGCTTATTTTTTCTTTAATATCGAAACATGGACGATTTTTGTGGAAAGTGTGATAAAGCGTTTTCTAGAAATGACGTTTGCATTGTGCCCTGCTCCGGTTTTTGCAAAAAAAAGTTTTCATCGCGCATGTTGCATTGGCTTAATTACCGAATACGACGTTAGGCTGTTGAAGCAGAACCGACATATTGGATACATGTGTGTGGTTTGCGTGTTTATGCCAGAAAAACTTAGTAAAGCGCTTGACGCAGTGATTGCTGTGCAGAAGCATGGATTTGAGACCATTATGGTAGTTTTTGATCAAAAATTTAAAGGCTTATCTGACCAAATTGGTGAAATTAAAAAGGAATTTATGCTGAACGCTAACATTGGTAATAATAATGCAAAGAGTCTTGATGTGTTAGTAACTAACGTTAACAATAACACTCGTTTGGTCGCTACACAAGAATTATCTGTGCCTATCTCTGTCTCGCCGTCACAAAATCTGACATGGGCCCAGTGCGTTTCTGACCTATCTTCTTTGGATTGGAGTAATAGTGTTCTTCCTCCCACAACACAGATATCAACTATACCAACTTCACTTTTATTTTCCACCCCTGCTGTTAGCCCTGCTTACTCAGCAATCAATACGCCGAACGCAATGCAAGCTGGCACAGCAACTACATCGGTTTCTGTTAAGTATTCTCACGCTACTACCTTGCCTGCTGTTACTGTTGCTGTTGTTGATAATGCTGTTAATGTTACTCTTTCGGCATCTGCTGGTTTTCATTTACACTCTGCTATTCCTGCTGTTGGCACTGTAGCGGATATCGACACTGATGTCAGTACTATGCATGCTGTCTTTGAGGCTTCCTCTGTTGAGCCTGCTGATAATCTGACTTCAACTGTAAATGCTCAGAATGTAGAAGAAAACAATATATGCCATCATTCTGCTGATATTGTAGTTGCTGCTACCGTAGCTGGTAATAATGAAGCAGATGAGTGGACTACTGTCCGAAATCTAAATAGGCCAAAGCGCATAAATATTGTTCATGGACGTAATGTCAATACTGATCTTGATGTGGTCACTAAAAAAAAATGGGTGCATATTTCTTCCTTTAAACCGTCCGTCTCAGTGGAAAGCCTTATCGAGTATGTGAGTAAATATGCAAAGATTGACAGAAATCATCTATCATGTTATAAATTGGTCAAAAAAGGAACTCCAATCGAAAGTCTTCGCAGTGTAAATTTTAAACTTGGTGTGTCATCTTCCGTTTACAACAATATCCTAAATCCTAATGTATGGCCATCCGATATCAATGTGCAACCGTTTCAGTTTTTTCAACCAGAAGCGAACCGTCGTTCCGCCGAATAGTATTATTTCTATGAACGCCGATCATGCATTCAAACATCTAACTATATACATACTTCCAGAATATGGCCGGTATGCGAACAAAAGCCAAAGAAGTATTTCGTTGTACTTCACATTTGGATTACGACATATATATCTTTGTGGAAACCTGGATTAATAGTAATTTCTTCAGCGAAGAATACTTTGATGCTAATCTTTTTCAGAGGTATAGGAAAGACCGAGATGCTGTGAAGACTGGTCACTCCAAACGAGGAGGTGTTTTAATAGGTCTAAGGCGTAGTTTAAGGTCATCATTTTTTTAATTACTCAATCAAGATTCTTTAATTGATTAATTATGTGTTCGGGTGGTGAGTGCGTTCGGCTCTTTGTGTATATGCGTCTCATATCTGCGAAAATAATGAAAATTGTAGTTTTTGCATTCTTGGTGATTTTAATCTCTCTGGCATTAACTGGACATGCTTTCAAAACTCTGGATTTCTAACCCCTACCAATGTTACTAGCTCTTATGAAATAAATTTCATTGATAGTCTGTTCAGTCTTAATCTTACACAAATTAACGGCATATTTAATAAGTTATCTAAATTGTTAGACTTAGTGTTTGTAGATGAAAATCTGATATTTAACCTCTTTGAAAGTGAGTTTCCGATTAGTAAACCCGATATGCATCATAATCCTCTTATATCTTTGGAGTTTTTTGATAAGCTTCCCTTAAGGCAGAATAATAGTGTTGCGCTTATTTTATAGCGCGCCAACGTGGGAATTAATGAAATAAAACACAAATTTAATATAGTACGCTGGTGACTACGCACTTTAAAAACTTGTGTATTTTAAGTTCTCTACATGTATGATCGTTTTTTTTACACTCGCAGTTATTTGTATAGAAAAATGACATGAGCTGTTTATACAGTTAATTTTAATACATAATGCTTTACATACATACGTTCATATGTAGGTAGATAGTAGATATAAGTAAGGAAATGTAAATATAATGCATAAAGGTAAAGTGCAAAAGGAATAAAGAAAATAAGGTGCGAATGGATCTTTACTGCTCGGGCATACTTTTTGGCGGTAACAATTAGTATATCATTTAATTTTCGTGATGCAGATTACGATAACTTAAACCTAGCAATATATGACTTAAATTGGTGTGAGATCCTCGATCCAAGTGATGTCAATGTTTCTTATGATAACTTTCTTCATACTCTGTCTGTACTCTTTTCCTAGCATCTGTCAATTTTACCCTGTAGGTCTCATAAATTACCATGGTATAGTGTTACCCTTAAAAATCTAAAAAATAAAAGGAACAAATGCTACAAGCGCCATAAAACAAACAAAGACAATGCCTATCTCAAAGAACAATACCTTAATTCTGCTAGACAGTTTAATGTTTTGGATAAATTTCTTTATAACCAATACATTAAGAGACTGGAATTTGAACTCAAAGTCAACCCAAAAGCTTTTTGGAATTTCGTACGCTCTAAGCGTGGTTGTTCTAACATTCCTACCTGTATGTATTTTGACGGTCACTGTTCTCAGTCACTTCCTAATACTGTTGAACTCTTTGCCAAATTTTTCAGTTCGAATTTCGCTCCAGAATGCGACTCTTTAAGTTTACCACATATTTTCTGGCCGACTCAATGCTTAGATCTCGGCTCGTTCAGTATTTCTTCAGCTGATATCATTTATGCTATGCCTACTTTAACTTCTACATTGAAGAGTAATGGTGATGGTTTCTGTGCCTTTTTTGTCAAATGTTGTAGTTTGTCTTTATGTGTTCCTTTATGTCATTTATTTAATCTATCACTTTCGACTGGTATATTTATTAACAGATGGAAATGTGTCTCTATTACACCAGTCTTTAAATCTGGAATTAGAAATGATATCTCGAATTATAGGCCAATCTCTAAATTATCTGTCTGCTCAAAGGTATTCGAAAAAGTAATTCATTATAAACTTTCATTTTTCGCTAAAAGAATAATTGAGCCACGTCAGCATGGTTTTGTTGCTGGTCGTTCAACTGTCACTAATTTAGCTTCTTTTTCTGAATTCTGTGTATCAGCTTTCAAAGATGGCTTTCAGGTAGACACCATTTATACGGACTTTTCTAAAGCTTTTGATAAGGTTTCTCACTCAATTTTACTACATACATAAGTTGGAGTGTATTGGTTTTCATTCTACACTTCTAAAATGGTTTAAATCTTATCTTACGAATAGGTCTATGTTTGTAGATATCGATAATTGCAAATCTAATCCCTTTGTTGCCACTTCAGGTGTACCTCAGGGTAGCATCCTGGGTCCTTTATTGTTTGTCCTGTTTATAATTGATATTGGTTCCTGTTTTAAATATTCCCGTTTCTTATTGTATGCCGATGACTTAAAACTATTTCGTAGAATAACTCATGCCCCCGACGCCTTCTATCTTCAGGAAGGTTTAGATCGCCTTTTGAGATGGTGTGACTATAATAGATTGTCTTTGAATGTTGAAAAGTGCTTTAAGATGACCTTATCTAACTCCCAAAATATATTCGTTTCGAATTATTATCTTTTAAATCATCAGCTAACTCCTGTCTATGAATTTGTTGACCTTGGTGTAGTGTTCGATTCTAACTTTACATTTGTTAACCATATTTGCCATGTTCTTCCAAAAGCCTATAGCAACCTCGCCTTCGTACGAAGGTATGCCAAGGATTTCAAGGATCCTTATACCCGGAAAGCTTTATATAATTCGTTGGTCGGATCTAAACTTAAATATGCCTCTGTTATTTGGAGCCCTATTTATACCTTGTATACTTCCAGGATTGAGCGAGTCCAAAAGGTTTTTCTCCGATTTGCCCTTGCTTCTCTTAATTTCTCAGATCCGATTCCGTCTTATTTCTCGCGGTGTAAACTTATAAACCTGCCTTCGTTGGAAAAAAGAAGACGTACTCTTTTACTATTATTTGTATTTTATCTTATTTCTGACTCCATTGACTGTCCATCACTTCTTGAGCATGTTACTTTCAATGTACCTTCGTTGCCATTTGCCCTTTCATGTACCATCCGCTAAAACAAATTACTCATTTTTCGCGCCTATTTTTCGAGGCCTTGCTGAATATAACAACATTTCAAAGAGCTTAGATGTCGATTTTTCGGTTCCTAGAAGTCTTATCAAGTCATTTCTCGAAACTTATTATTCTTAATTTTTATCTATTATTAATTCCTGCAATTCTCTTAGTTTAATCCTAGTCTGTAAGATTGTATATCATAAACAGGATAAAGATATATAATTATAATTATAGTTTCGAATTTTAAATATTATGTATAAAAACTCAAACATGTAAATTTTTAATTTTTTTTAATAGTATCTATTAACTCTGTAATTCTCTTAATTTAACTCTAGTCTGTAAGGTTGGAAATCATAGACTGAATAAAGATGAATAATAATAATAATAATAATACCAATATTGTGAAGATCGGATAAATATTGAAATTTTCTGCTTTACCCCTCCCTAACACCGCCTTTTAGTTTGCACCAACAAAAATTACACCATCTTATTTTTTTATAGCTCAGCGGTCCGTATTCTTTACTTATGCCAAGTAATCTATAAAATATTACGGAACAAGTAAAGAATTCCGCCCGTTCAGCTACAAAAACGAAAGAATTGGGCGTGGTCCGCCCCTTTTTTCTGATTTTAATGGTATAATTTTTTTTTGTGCAAATTAATAGGGGGGTGTTATGGAGGGATAAAGGGGGAAATTTAAATATTTTGATATTTTAAAAACAGTATGTCCGATCTTCACAATATTGATATCGTTAAAAAGGTAATTAAATGGCCTTTTATTTGATATGCATATGTGTATATAATTAATATATATATTTTGAGATATATAAAATAAACTGAAATAATGCACATTTTTTTAATAAAAACTATTTTTTTTCTTAAAATTATACGTTATGTCAAATTAAGTCTATCTAAAAGCCCGTAAAAATACCTTTCATTGGATATATATTATACAATTAAAATTTTGATACACAATGTTTTAGGGTAAGTTGGCAACCAGATACCACTTTTTCAATTCTCCGCATATAACTGTTAATAATAACAGAACGCGTATAATTTGATTTTATTGCCATTTTAAAAAGTGAAATAAACAAGTTGCGATGGCCGAGTATAATTTGCGTAAAATTTATAAATTATTCAATTTTAGTGATGAATTAAATCCAGAAATTTTAACAAAATTAATGGATTGGAAATTGATTCCAAAAGAGGGGGAGTATTTATGTTCAAATGGACACACTTTGCAGCTTTTATAATCTCTTGAAAGTATTGATGGATATACATATGTGGAAAATGAAATTTAAAACTTTATTTATAACTTGCAGAGGCCTTGAAAAAATATGTGGCAAAAAACCTTTAAATTCCGATGTCAAAATTTCTATTAGAAAAGGCACCTTTCTATGCAAGTCGAAGCTGTCGCATACATCTGGGTGTCAAACTTCTAACAAGACGCCATTATGAAGGAAGCGGAGATAAGCAGACCGACCGCCGTTGATTGGAGCAATTTCTGCCGTGAGGTAGTTTATGATAAATTTATTTTAAACAAAACGAAAATTGGAGGCGCTGGCATCACAGTGGAAATTGACGAAAGTAAATTTGGAAGAAGTATCATAAAGGGCATGCTGTAGAAGGGCAATGGGTTTATGGAGGGGTGGAGAGGGGATAAAATCGGTGCTTTTTGGTTCCAGTGGAGAGCCGAGACAAGGCAATATTTATTTATTTATGTCTAGCAACGGTATAGTAATAACAGACATTTGGCGGATAGATAATTAAATATTATACATTCTTCTTAACACTTAGTTTCCAACTTAAAGATTACTAAAAATTTCCGATATATTACAATAAATTCAAATAAATTCGAATAAAAGAGATTAAAATATTATTGATTAGACATAAGGTAACTTTCCAGTTCCAACTTGGTTGCACTTGTCTACATCCAAAAAACTTGAGAAATAGTTGAAATCTGACAAGGTTCTGTTGATTGGCGCATTCGCACCATAAACCGTTCTGCTCAGCCCAACCCGGGTACAAATATAGTATCCGACTTCTGGAAGGTAAAAAAATATATAAAATATAAATAACATTTTTTCAGGCTTATGAATGCCTGCAAGATGAAGGCTTTATTCATTTTAAAGTTAACCATTCGATTAATTTTAAGGACCCGGAAACAGGTCACACTAATACAATAGAAGGTTTGTGGAAAAAACATTCTATGCCTCAGTACCACAAAAACAAGAAACATTTTAGTGACTATTTAGCTAAATTTATGTATGTTAAGTATGTAAAAGTAGTAATTTAGATCCTTTTTGTACTTTTTTGAACTACGCCGGGGATATTTATAATCCCTTTAAGCCTGATAAAGAAGGTGATAAAGATGACTACGAAATAGAAATCAATTGAAAAAAGATATACATATATGGCATTTTCATTTCATTTTTGCCAATTGTCGTTCGCGCTCCAAGCCTCGGCAACACACAACAGTATTTCCGTGTAGAACTTCTTACCGCGTGAGCAGCCTTTCGCTGCGCTTCAAAAACATAACCCTGGCCGGACAAACTTCGGCCACACCATCAACAGTATTTTGTATTGAACACGAAGGAAGAAACACAAATAAAACAAAATTTTTATAAAAATAAAATTTTTATAAACAAAATTATAAATCAAATTAAAGGTATATTTATGGACTTTTTGACAGACTTATTTTTACATATAGTTAATAACGTATTTTTTAAAGAAAAAAATATTTTTCATAAAAAATTAGCTTTATTTCAGTTTTTTTTATTACTCTCAAAATATATATATAATTTATTTACACATATGCATACTAAATAAAATGTCAACTAATTACCTTTTTAACGTTATCAATATTGTGAAGATCGGACAAACTGTTTTTGAAATATCAGCTTTCAAAAATAATGAAATTTCCCCCTTGGGAGAATTTTAGTTTAGCACCACCCAAATTGAAAATCAAGGGGGTGATTGGGGGGTAGAGGAGGACCTCCTGATTACAAATATATAGTTTTTAGCTGCCGGAGCCTTATAGTTTACGAGATATTAACACTTAGGGCCAGTTTTTCAGTGCTGGTTTAAACTCAGTTTAAACTAAGTTTAGTTAAACTCAGTTTAAATTTAAACTTAGTTTCCTTGCGCTCAAATAAATTTATTGCAACCAAAACGAAGTAATCAGCAAACAGCTGAAAAGTTAAACCAAGTTTAACCGAGCACAATCGGCCGTTTAAACTTAGTTTAAACTCCGTTTAAAGTTGACTGAAAAACTGCATTCTGAGTTTAAACTTAGTTTAAACGACAAACAGACTTCAACTTGCACTGAAAAACTGGCCCTTAAAGTTTATAAAATGCATACTATTATATTGGTTATTTTACTGAAAATTACACTAAAACCACTTATCAATCGTCTGTAAAATGCAAATAATTAACATTTCCGAGCCCGCACTATTAAGAAAATGAATATTTAATCGTTTTATTAATAAATATTAAATAAATAAATATCACCTAATTGCATACACGCAAAATGGTCGGCACAAACATTAGAAGAGTGTGTTGCCATATCTAATTCTGCAATCCCGCGATTTTAGTTTGAAATAGGATATAGGAGTAAGTTTGAAATAGGATATAGGAGTACAATCAAATATGACTATTTTTTTTATTCTTTTATGCACATCACAGATATGGCAACACACTCATCTAATGTTATTGTCAACAAACTTGCGTGTATGCAAGTGCGCGATTAGGTTAATTTTATTTATTTCACATTTATTGGAAAAACATTTAAATATTAATTTTCTTAATTGTGCGTGTTCGGAATGTTAATTGTATGCATTTTACAAACGGTAGATATGTGTTTGTAGTGCAATTTTCAGTGAAATAACCGGTATAGTAGTGCCAATTTTATAAACTTGAAGTGTTAATATCTCCTAAACTTTAAGGCGGCGGCTGCTAGGCGGTCCCTCTCTACCCCCCTTCACTAACATGATTTTCAATTCCGGAGATGCTAAACTAAAATTTTCACTTTTGGAAACATAAATAAGCTCGAGTAGTGTCGGACTAATCTTACCATGGCTGTGAAATGAAACTAGTATGTTCATTTGATTTATCGCTTTCCCGCAAAAGATTTTGCAATTCAGTACCGTCAGAGTTATGGAATTCCCAAAACAATCGCACAGTTTGTTCATATTCTTCACGTCCTAAGATTGGTTGTACGGCGGAAAGAAATCGGTCGATAGTGAAGTTTAAATCAGGAATAGGCAAGCGTGGTAACGACTGTTGAAAGTAAAGTGTAGGCAACTCCGATTGCTGCATGAACTGATAATTAGACTTTAAACTTCCCGACAGTGTTCTTTTAGTTGAACTTAAAAGAGCAGGCATCTCTGCAACTCGTTTTGAAAACCTTATGAGATGCATTCTATATGTTTACTACAAGCTGATTCGGAAATAATGTACGTCGAGTTGAACATTAGGGATGAATCAATACCACAGTATATACAGTACGCAGCCTTTCCGATAATTTATCGGAAAAATTCAAGTCCCAAAAGGACTTGGGTTTCGTGTTACTCTTTTTAACGAAAAAAATTTTTCAACAGGGCTTTGTGCAGCACGCAACTGCACAAGTTTTATTTTATTCATTAATATATAAAACAATCACGTATAGAACATACTCACAGCTAGTACTACTTCATTAAAGATATATTATATTTGTAATTCCTGAAGTGAGCACCACACACAAAGCTCGTTCATGCTGTATAAAGTTCGAAGATATATCTTTACAAAGCCGTTGAGTTGGGCTAATTAGTAGTTTCTAAACTAATATTCTGTTGCACATGGTTTGTTTTAAATTTTCAATTCGTTTTCTTTTAAATTGAGCTTCAAATGGTGCTAAAGGTAATATGCATGTTATTTACCTTATTTTTTTTTGTCATAATTTGAATGAAAATTAATTCTCAAAGATATTAACTGCTGGAACTTTAACTGGATATTTAAAACCGGCACTTAGATAGCTATTTAGGCTTACTCGCACACAGGTTGAGTTCAACATTAAATGTAATATATTCATTAATTTATTTGTTCTAATATATATATTTAATTGTTTATGAAGTCAATGAACATAAATTCTCACAGACTATACTTAAATTTTCATATTTTATTAATATTTCAAATCGTTATTCATACATAGGATTTTGACCCTACCTCTAAATAGTTGCATGCAAAATATACAAAACATTTTTCGGAGATATTTATTATACAAGTATATATTTTAATACACGAATGCTTATAATTTTTTCTATATTTTTTCTGTTCTGATTAATTTTTAGAACCGGAAAAGAATGCAAACATATTTTCAAAGGAAAATGATCCCTGACAAATTACTATTGATCCCCAGTATATATATCCCGTCAGTATTTATATAATTTGCAGGCTGCGTGGTTCGAAATATATATAGACAATGGAACAAGAAAATAAAGTTTGTGCATGTTTAACTTTAATACTGGCATTTTCATTAAAAACAAAACAAGTAGAGAGAAGGTACTGGAGTAGAATATAATCGCATCGACGAAAAAGAAATGCTACAATATTTATTGACGGTATTGCGTTCCATATCCATGGATATTATTATTTTGCGACCTTATTCTTAAGGCCATGCCACATAAGACTTGCTCGCTTTACGTGACATTTGTAACTTTGTCAGAAAAGCGAAAAACGCAAAAGGCATGCCACAATAAAACTTTGACAATACATACTTTTCGTTTGTTTATTGTGTGTTGTGAAAATCGCACGGAACTTTATAAACATATATACATACATTCGGCATAATTATGGACATTATGGGAATTTTGTTAATAGTTATTTTACTTCACGAGCCTTATTATGTTTAAAAAACATATCAAGGCGGAAAATGTTGGTAAGGGAATTATATCTTTGCTGCCACCTCCCGCACGAACCGGTCACGAAGTGACTTCCACCGTGCTCTGCCATGCTCCTCTATTATAAAAGAAAAAGCCTTTAGTAAATCATTACATACATACATATATTTAAATACAATGAAATACACGTACCAGAAACTCCCACAAAAGCCGCAACTGCCTGCCATGCCCGATCATTTAGGTATTTATTGCGGGAGAGGTGGCAGCTTTTGTCATAGATGCTTGGCTGCATTTTCACCGCTTCAATTAACTTTTCCTCCATTTCTTTTGCTAACTTAAAAACAAACTGTATATTTAAGCATTTATTTCAGTTAAATTTTATATTTACCTTGTTTTTGTGGGAAAATTTTCAAATATACGTCGACCGTTAACAGACGAATGTCAGAAATAAACAAAATTGGTAAGAGCGAACTGTCAAAGTCAGCGAAAAGATGAGAGTTGCCCAAGATTTCGCTTTGCTTTGGCGACGGTGTTGCCTAAGTGGGAAATTTCGTATAATTGCATGTATTCATCTTTGCTGTCAAAGCTAAACTCTGACGTAAAGCGAAGCAGGTCAAGAAATAACACGATACTTGCATCACGTCAATAAATACTGAACGTGTGACAATGCCCAATGCCCCAACTGCTCGCAGCATCGTGATATGTGTGTATATGTATTTATTTACGTTTTTACAAATATATGCACTTTTAAATTTGTATTTTTAAACATATTAAGGAATCTTCACCATAAACATTGAGCTACAAAAAAATCTTGAAGTATATAAAGTCTTTCGCAGCTGTTTTATTGGCCCTGAAATACTAAAATTTAGCTTTCTTTTTGATTACGCGTGCACTTCTCTAGAAATACTCTGCTTAAATTTATAGATGTAGTTTCGCTTGCGCTCCATTTCAGGCTGTTATTTCCTTCACTAAATGTAAAAATGTTCTGGTTATAAGAAATTAATAAATTTTGTCAGGGTGTGGCTGTTCCCCGCGTTGAGCATATGACCAAAAACCTCATCCATTAGCGCCATTGATCACAAACGCTGAAAGTAAGTAATAATTAAAATTAGAAGAACAGAATTGCGCATACTTATCTACTGTCAGATGTGGGTATGGTTATGCCAAAAAGAAATGTCATAAACACAGCAAAATTACTAAAAAGGGAAATTTCAGAGCTTTGATGGGAGGAGGTTGCCGGACTGGAGAGTTGGGTAGATCGGTACAGGTGAGACGGATATAGGGTGTATGACAATAATTGGAATGTGGAAAAGAACAATGCTTAGAATGATAGCGGCAAAAAAAATCAGCCTATATAAGGGAGTAAACCGTGACCATATGGAAATTAGATCCTATCGGTTTGACTCGCAATCGCCTCTTGGTGCTCGCAAATTTTCTGCAAAGAAAAAGCCGGCAATAAGTGATGGTTTTTTTTTATTAGTTTTTACACTAAGTGGTGCGCGAAATAACAGCAAAAAAAAAAAAGGGGGATAACAATTCGTGCAGAATTCATACCCACAAAATAAATTGGATAAAGCGGAAGGATCACTATCCAGAGGACATGTGCTCATAGGGCCCAGCCCCGGCGAGATTGCTTTAGCGCAGATGCTTTAGCGCTCCGTTCCATAGGCGATTCCAAATCATTTGTATAGCACCCAGCCCCGGCGAGATGTAAGTAGAAAAAAAAACGCGATAGGTCAAAGTGCCAGAAAAATTCAGTATCCTAACCTGCGGAAGGCGGGGTTCGCGGCACAACTCGTTGGTGAGTGCAAGGCTTAAGTATTCTGTTTTTGAGAATATTATGACAAAAGCTCGGGTGCAGGGAATTTGCAGCTAAAAGCCCAGGGACTTATAATATGCCCAACTAAAAGTTGCCATCAAAGATCGCAACCAACCTATAAAGGAATATTCTCCACGGAGGAGTGCACTGCGCGACATACACGTAGCCTGCCTAATTTTTAATTCATAAATTTTACATTTATTTGATATTTTTTTTTGCTGTATGCATTCATTGCACTTATTTATATACATATATCTTGCCGGCATTTAACCATAGTGTATCTTTTGGTGTCTATGTATATGTATGTATATATACATGTATATCGTTTTTTTTTTGTTCTGTCTAAATAACTGCTGCTTAAGGAGAACCAAACAGATATACAAATTCGAGAAAATGTTTTAAATTGTGGGAGATATCCACCTCCCGGAGACCCTCCACACCGACTTTGGAGAGCTCTTTAGGTAGGTCGTGAGAAATTAAGATTTGCTTAATTGCAGTAAACGTAAAATTTTGTTTTGAAACACATTTTGTTTTGGTTAGTTCTTTTTTTTTGTTCCCTGCAGGAGAACTTGATAGCTTTTAAGAGAACTGAAATCTGTTTCCAAAAATTCTTCTTAATTAATATATACTGTATCTTAGTAACGGGTGTTTTTTTTAGGGGTATAGAACTTCGAATTGAAATAAAACACAAGAAAATCGTTTCAATTTGGCTTTATTGGAAGGATAATTTTATGCCATTAATGTTTAAATATGATTTCGGGCATGTGGCCGCCGCGGCTGGCTCGAATAAAGCCAATTCTACAGGTCCAATTTTCAACCACTTTTTCGAGCATATGGAGCCGTATGTCGGCAATAACGCCACGAATGTTGGCTTCCAATTCCCCTAACGTTTCTGGTTTGTTGGTGTAGACGAGCGACTTCACATATCCCCAAAGAAAATAATCCAATGGTGTCAAATCACACGATCTTGGTGGCCAATTGACAGGTCCATTCCGCGAAATTATGCGCTCAGCGAATGTTTCCTTCAATAAATCGATTGTGACGTGCGCTGTGTGGCATGTAGCGCCGTCTTGTTGGAACCACAACTCATCCACATTCACGCCATCCAATTCGGGAACAAAATAGTCGGTTATCATGGCTCTATACCGGTCTCCATTAACGGTAACTGCCTCTCCAGCATTATTGCGGAAGAAGTATGGCCCAATGACTCCACCAGCCCATAGAGCACACCAAACAGTCAGTTTTTGTGGATGTAATGGCGTTTCAAGGGTCTCATGTGGATTCTCTTCACTCCAAATGCGGCAATTTTGCTTGTTGACGTAGCCATTCAACCAAAAATGAGCCTCATCACTGAACAAAATTTTGCGATGAAAATCAGCATCGAGATCAATCTCATTTTCGGCCCATACACCAAAATTACGACGCATTGCATGGTCTCGCGGCTTTAATTCTTGCACAAGCTGGATCTTGTAAGGTCGCAAGCCCAGATCTTTGCGCAAAATCTTCCATAAAGTTGATGGACAAAGCTCCAATTGCTGTGCACGGTGGCGAATCGATTCATTCGGGTCCTCTTCAACACTTTGCTCTACAGCGGCAATTGTTTCTTCGGTGCGCACTGTTCGACGTCTCTGCGGATGCGTATTATCACATAGAGTAAACGTAGTGCGAAAACGATCCATGGTTAACCGAATTAATTGCTCTGATGGACGATTATGTCGACCATAAAATGGACGGAGTTCACGGTAAACTTCGCGAACTGAACCATTATTTTCGAAATAAATTTGCACAATTTGCAAGCGTTGTTCTTTTGTCAACCTGTTCATGATAAAATGGCAAACCAAACTGAACATAAATGACATTAGAGTTGCCAGATTTGACCACAAAATGCCAGTTTTATCTCTATTCGAAAAACAAACCTGTAAAAAAAAGGGAGACAGCAGAGAAATTAGCGGTCCATGGATGGGTGGGCTTCCTGTTGGCGGGAAAAAGATGAACGAGTCGTAACGTCCGGTCGGCTTCATTGTGGCAAGGGTTGAGAACCACGGCCCCATAGGTATTGCTGAGCTAGTCAGGGCCACCGCAATGGGAGCTACAGGCATACCGGCAACGTGTACGTGACAATTTATTTACAAAATTAACTGCTTTTGTTTAGAAATTTAACCGAAACGAATGAATGAAATGAAGAATAAAACTCACCACCGAAAAGTTTACCACCCAGGGTTGCTTTTTTTCGTGTACACGTTGGTTATAAGGGAATTGTGGTGAGCCGTTGAATAATTATCCAAATATGCAAATAAAAACAGTCGTCACATATTTTCACTATACATTTTTGGCTTTAAGTAATAATTGTAAAATGTATCTTCACTAGTTAATGCAAATAGTTCACATTCCGCAAAATTTTTAATGTGATTTTCAAAGTTTATTATGAAGGCTGTGTGTCAATTGGTAGAAAAAATCAAATTTTAAGAGAGAGAAATGAAATTTTGACATTTTTCGTGGTGAAAATGAACGTCAGAAACACAATATAAGAAGAAGAAACACAATATAAGCTGGAAGAGATTCCTAAATGCACCCGGATTTTCGTTCCGTCACCGGACATATTTGTATTGATGTCCTCAGATATAACTCTCGGGTGAAGATAAGCAATTTCCTGCGAAAATCAAATATAAAATTATAGGTAATTCTCATGCATGTATTACCTGGCGGCTTGCGCGTTGCCTTAAGTTTCCAATTAATATCGAATCATCAAATAAATACATTGCTTCAGTTTCCATACCGACATCAATAAAGAGAAATATTTTCTTTGTATTCTGTTCTTTTTATATAGAATTTAGCAATTTTAGCACAACGCTTGACAAAGCAAAAATGAAATTATTTGTACACCACAGTAAATTTTTCCACCTCATCTTACCACGGAGTAAAAAGTTACCGATTAACACACAGCCGAATTATCATTTCATACAACTCTGCTATAGTTTATTTTCATTATCCACCATGAAAACTCTTAAGGGCCGTACACATAAGAATTTCGCTTTGCTTTGCTTCAGAGTTTCGCTTTGACAGATAAGTTAAAGTACACATGTTATATGAGTGCTGCTAAATACAGAGCGAGAAAAGTAAAGCAAAGCAAAACGAAGCAAAATCATGGCGAACTCTCAACTTTTGTACACTTTGACAACCAACTGTTTGCATTTCCATTTTATTTCTGCGTGCATATACACACGATTTAGAAAATTTACTAGTACTTCATAGTCCTTGAGTGTATAATTACTTTTAAAAAAGATAAAAGAAGAAAAATATGAATAAATAGCAAATGAAACACCTCTTTGGTAACCACCCGCATCTATTTTTCAAACTCTTCTGAGTCGGTTTTTATTTATATTGGCCTTAATATAGTTTATAACAAGCGCGACTTTCAAACATACATAAGTAGCATAACGACCACTTAATTATATTAGTAAAACTCACTTCTTATTCGTTTATTACACAAAATACTCGGAATAGGCACAAATAACAATTCAAAACAAACAACTAACGCAGAAACTGTCAAAGCGTTCTATATAGCAAACCTTCTACACCTCATGCTTTGTTGTTAAATTTCGAATTGTCAAGTAAAGCGAGGAAAGTTGTATGTGTTTGGCCCTTTATCCCTGAGAAGGAATTCACCTCAGTTTTACGACTGTATATGCTGTGGTTAAGAAAATATCGATATACATTTAACTAAACCAAACAGCCGCACAGGCAACTCAGACATAGAAAGTCTTCAGCGCAATATATCCAAAAAGTTTAGAGGGCTAGAAGCTGAAAAATCTGAATTGTCAACCCAAGAAAAAATTTCCCGAAGCATAAAATTTTACAATAAATCTATACACAGTGCAACTAAAGAAAAACCACAAGATATAGCAGAAGGAAAAATTAATAAGAATACCATTAGCGAAGGACTAAATCAGCTAATTAACAAAATTATAAGCAAGAAAAATGAAAAAAGAGAAACATATATACAGGACCAACAGGAAGGTTACATCAAGAACTGTAAAGCACTTAGGCATAAGCATGAACCTAAGTAGATATATAAAGACTAAATTAAAAGATATTCATCCAACAAATACTAAACGTAAAAAGAAATTTTCAGACCTACACTTTTACTGCTGACGCTGACGGATAATAGAAATCAATAAAATTCTCGAAATTGTAAATACCTTACATCAAAATACAAGAGCAACTAAGGCAGAAAATGGGTTAATTTTAGAAATAGAATTAAACAGAGTCAGAACAAAACTTTGAACAATTTTACCTTACAGACATAAGAGAGCATTACTAAATGTATTAGGTACTGGACTAAAACTTTTAACAGGAACAATGGACGATAATGACAGAACAGAAATAGAAACACATCTAAAAATAATTGACTAGAACAACCATAACGCAATAGAAAACCTAAATAATATAAATATTAGAATTAATAACAATTTTAGCAAAACATTTAAGGAACTTAAATTAGCTGTAGAAAATGACAGACGAAATGTCATACAAAAGTATGATGATTTAAATATAGAAAACGATAAAATATTTAAACAATTTTCGTACATAGGCCTTCTTTTAATAATTCAAATTTTAGAAAATAACATAGAACATTTAATTAGAACTTAACGTAATGACTAGCAACATCCTTACAGAACAGAAAATAAAATAATTAGAAATGGACTTTTTTAAACTCCAAAACATTGAATTAACAACCGCAGAATACCAGGAATATAAATTACTGTTTATAATAAAAATCCCAACAGAAATAACCCCATTAAGAATATCATTAGTCACTCCAATAAACAATTATACAGTAGGTCTAGTAGAAGCGTGATCGCCATAACTTGGAAACTATTTGTCCGATTCGTTTCAAATAAACAACATATTATTTATTGTACGCAATACTTTTAATAACATGTATAGTCACCGCCATTCGCTATTATGGCCTCACACCTCCGACTCATACTTTGCACTAAGTTCTGAGCAAGTTGCCGAGGCAATCGTTTCCAAATCAGCCGAATTTGTCTTGACAACTGTTTTGCTGTCCATATCGTTTTTCCTCTGAGTTTCTGCTTTACTATTGCCCACACATTTTCTATCGGATTGGCATCAGGCGACTGTGAAGGCCAATCTAACACCTCAACACCATTTTGCTGTTTCCACTCTGCACACATTCGACTGCGATGTTTGGGGTCATTGTCTTCTTGCAAAATCCAAGAGTGTCCTCTTCTCCCGAACATCTTCGCAGCTGATGGTAATAAAGCTGTTTGATAAATTTTGTTCATCAAAACCGCATTCAAGTTGCTGGTAAACACGAAAAGGCGTCCAAATCCTTTTTCTGAGAAACATCCTCAAACATGGACCTTCACTGGGTGTTTAACAGTTCGTTGGAGCAATCGATTGTTAGCGGTACACCAAGATCGATTTATCTTACTATTTGCCCAAAATGAAGATTCATCCGTGAATATTACATTATTCCAATTCCGTTCTGAATTGGCGCAGGCCCAGGCGAGTCTTTTTTCAACGTGTGATGATGAGAGCAACGGTTTTTAAGACAGCTGCGGTATTTGACGTCGTTAGCGCCTAAACGTTTTCGAATCGTCTCTACCGATATTTTAACAACACTTTTCTCTACAACTTCTTTAGCTTTACGCAACGATAAGCCCGGCTTCGTCGCAAACAAATCAAGGATCTTCTTGTCCTGCTTTGGTGAGGTCTTTTTTTCAGTGCCCCGCCCAGGCAAATCGTCGACATTTTTTACTTCTAAATACCGATTCGTCCACTTCGTTACGAATGACTTCGACTTCTTCATATATTTTGCTGCAGCTAAACGTGACATTTTCGGCCCTATAGGGTGTAGACAAAGAAATACAGCTTCAAATCGCTTCTCGTACGCGGAACTCATTTTTTAAAACAACGTGCACTTTGTAATAGTTTCACGAAACTCACAGTTTTTGCAATGCGTACTACAAAAATGATGTCGCTACCAAGGTGCATTCAAATTATTTTGATAACGGCACTCTATGTGCAAATTTTGCCGATCACGCTTCTACTAGACAGACTGTAACTATGTTACATTAAAATTCAAACCACAAGAAATAATCTATATATCAGTGCTTTTCAAACGCGACTGCGCGCAAACACAATATTATACATACATATGCTTGTGTGAGTAAGCAAAGCAGCGGTTGTTAGCACACTGTGCAAATTGTATGAATTATCAAGTGTTTTTTTTAATCGCTTATTAGAAGCTCATCTATATCTATTTCTGTTTTGTGGAGTTTAATTCTCATAAGATCCTCAAAATTTGTATCTGTTTGCTTTTAATGATTTTCTATTTCTCTGTTTGCTTTTAATGATTTTCATTAAAGAGAAGGCGTTTTCACAATTATATGTTGAGGCAAACATCGAATATAACTTATAAATTTCTGATACACAACTGCGGTATTTTTCTCTTGAAATTGTCTGCCAAAATTCCTTGCCCGTCGCCAAAGGTAATGCCATATCCTCTAGCCTTTCTTTGATTTCTTCTTGTATTGCATATTTTTGATTTTGTGTGTCACAAGCAAAAGTGTTGTTGTGTAGGTCTATTATGGGTGATATTTTATTAAAGTCTTGAAATCTATTACTCATATTGTTTAAAATAGATTCAATTGTTGTTTGGAATTCTTCAAAGAAGGAATCTGAAATTGGAATGTTTAGGGATGCAGTTTTCGGAAGTGATTTTAAATCTTTACTTGTGAGTTGATCGTTTAAAATGTGTAATATTCTTCTAAAATGATTTATAAGTGGAAATAGTTCAAGTATGTGTTTGTTTTCGCCCTGCAATACAAGATTAAGCTGGTTTATCATGTTACAAATATCACATAGAAATGCTAGTCTTATTAAAAAATTATTATCGCTTAAATGGGAAACAAAAATCTTACAATCAGGTGACCCATCCAGTTTCAGAACTCTAAAATTTCCCCGCGAATATCAAAAAATCTTTCCAGACTCCGTCCTCGACTAAGCCACCTAACTTCTGTAAAGAGTAATACATCGCCGTAGTCAGCCTGAACCTCTTTGAGAAAAGATTTAAATTTGCGATGGTTTAACGCATTGTGGCCTCCCCTGATTTTATTTATAATTTGCACACATATTTTCATAACATCATTCAAGCATAAGTGTTTGGCAAACAAGGCTTGTTGATGTATGATGCAATGAAATGATGGTACGTCAATATGTTGCGTCAAATGCCCAATAAAACCCTTATTTTTCCCCACCATCACATTAGCTCCATCAGTGCATACAGAACTTAATTTATTTATGTCCGCAATTTTAAAGACTTTTTTTTTAACAGATTCCCACAATGTTTGCCCGTTAACATACCCATGCATAGGAACTAACACCAAAAAATCCTCGTAAGTTACCAAATTGTATGTACTGATTTTACAAATATTAGTTATTGACATGTGTTGCATATGTCAGTAATTTCATCTAGGCTGATTGAAAAAAATAAGCATTCTTGAAGGCGTTTTCTAACATTTAGAAATAAGAATCAACCTATTTTTGCCGTCTGTCGTTGAATAGTACAGTTAGATAATCTAATCTTCTTGACAAGTAAGGCGATATTTTTCCCATCTTGGCCAAAACATTTTAAAATGTCTTGAACAAGACTTTTTACAAATATGCCATCATAGTATGGACGACATTGCTTTGCCAGACCTAAAGCAACTACATAGGAAGCCTTTAATACATTTATTTTTTGGCAACCGCTCATATAATAACCAGGATCATCATCATTATTATCATCTATATCAAAATCAGGGGCTATCAATTTTAAGAAAAAAAGCGCTTTAAATTCTAAAAGCTTAAGTTTTCGGTCATCTCCCGTTATTAAATCATAATTATTATGGCAAGAACAATAATGCCTTTTAATATAATAATGGTTTTTTTGGCTAACAACACCGTAGCATATTATGCATTGTGCTTCCCCTTCCATATTTTCAATAAAAAAAAAAAAATCTATTTCCAAAGTTGCATCAAACATAATGTAAATTTTTTTGTGTGTATTTTTTTTAATGTTGCGCAGCGAGGTCTTGCTTTGACAAAATATGAATAGCAACTGAATGGATTTAACTTGCCGAAATAGCAGCAACGCGACGGCCGACCACTCAACATCGTTCGTTCTACGCAGTAACTTATAGTATACGTGTGCAAGTATTGCGTCGGCAGAGCTGGCCCATGGGATAGCAAATCAAATTTTTGATAAGCACAGCTATATATGTATATAAAACAGGATGTGTATATGTATGTAACGTATGGACTCCAAAACGGCTGGGCCGATTTTGATTAAAATTTCAGGGAATCTTCAGAATATTTAGGCGGGTGACACTGTGAAGTCTGATTTTGTATTTTCGGTCTGCGGGCGGAGAGGCGTGGCAAAATCCAATTTTCATATTGCACCACCAATGACATATATGTACATATTTTTATTTTTTTTTGCTTTTTTTTATTTTATTTTAGTTTCTGAAAGCCGTTGTCATGTTTTTCAAAACGAGATATCAAACTCTTAAATCGGTTATGTCGTTCCGAAGATATTTACAAAAAACCTATGTTAATTTTACAATTTTTATTGAGCTCAAGGCCAGTTTATGGAAGATTTTTATGAAAAAACAACAACTGTTTTTTAAAGGTAGAAATTATAGTACTATTTCGGAAAACACCACATTTCCTCATCAGACTTTTTTATATTAAATTAATTAAATTTATTTTTTATAACCACTTCTCCCAGGCTTCGAACCCGGGAGCTCGGAGTTGCAGAGCCAATACGCTACATATTGTGCTACGCTAGCCAAGTTGGCTGTTGTGTTTATTTCATCTTCCTTAAACAAACCAACTACAAACAAGAGCAACTGATCTGCCGCTATTTAACTTGTTTGTGAGGTTGTTGTTTGTGTTTTATTTGCAAATTCTGTATTCAAGTTACATATTTACTTCATATTAGAATGCATATAAATGTTTGTTTATTTTTCTGTTGGCCTAGTAAATGTTAATTTTACAATTTTTATTAAGCTCAAGGCCAGTTTATGGAAGATTTTTGTGAAAAAACAACAACAGTTTTTTAATGGTAGAAATTATAGCACTGTTTCGAAATCACCACATTTCCTCATCAGACTTCTTTTTATTAAATTAAATAAATTTATTTTTCATAACCATTTCTCCAAGGCTTTGAACCCGGGAGCTCTGAGTTGCAGAGCCAATACGCTACATATTGTGCTACGCTAGCCGAGTTGGCTGTTGTGTTTATTTCATCTTTCTTAAACAAACCAACTACAAACACGAGCAACTGATCTGCCGCTATTTAACTTGTTTGTGTGGTTGTTGTGTTTTATTTGCAAATTCTGTATTCAAGTTATTTACTTTATATTAGAATGCATTTAAGGCGTGCTCATCCTTACATATAAATGTTTTTTTTTCTGTTGGCCTAGTAAATGTTAATTTTACAATTTTTATTGGGCTCATGGCCAGTTTATGGAAGATTTTTGTGAAAAAACAACAACAGTTTTTTTAGGGGAGAAATTATAGTACTATTTCGGAAATCACCAATATCAAAATTTTAAAACTTTCGAAACATTGCATTCAAAAATACGAGTTTTCGGTTTATTTACAAAATATTCTATATAGGTATTAGTAAGAGAAAGAAAAATGTCTCTTTTCTGTAAAAGTCGTGGTTCTGAACCGATTTTGATGGAATTCATTTTGTATTCTACTTACATGGTAAAAAATAGGATTTCATTTTCTTCAATTATTTCCTTCGTAGCGCTGGAGTCGAGATATACAGAAAAATATACATCTTAACTGGGACGACGAAATATTTAACTTGAAAAATCTGCTCTAACTATAAAGAAAAGTATGAAGCTACGAAAACGAATGCGAAATTTAGGTGCCCGTTTCATTCTCAACATTAAATACGTGTACACCAGAGATCAAAAAGTATTTCATATACTACTAATAAATTTTGGGCGGGACAAAGTTCGCCAGGTCTTCTAGTATATTATAAAAATAAGACCTTTGATTATACACATAATTTAAATATAAGAAATTTACAAGAAAGCAAATTATGTATTAATTAAATTATTTAAAAACTCACCAGGTTATAATCTAATCAGCAATTGTGACAATAGAAACATATTACTAAAAGTTAACTATTTGCTCACTTTCCATAACTGTACAATAAATCTAAATAATCAAACGTTCAAAAATACAAACAAACAATTCAAAGGTTATTTTGTATTACCAAATATCATAAAAGTCAACAACAATAAAGTTGAACTAACTTTCGATGAAATAATATTAAATAACATCCAAAATGTAGCGAAAATAAAAGAACTAAAGTATTATAAACTAAGTCATTCACAATTCGCTGTTGTAATATTTATAATAATTTTAATAATTATCACATTACTAATTTTTGCCGTTGCCCTTGCATATACCAAATATAAAAACATTAAAATAAAAATTCGGAGTATTTTCAAGCGAATGGGGGAGAAGTTACGTCAACTCCACCGCCAACTTACATTCCGACTATTAACTGGGCAAGGTAGCTACAGTATAATATTGCTTACCTTGCAATTATCGAGTTGCGAAATCAATGGATAAGCAATAATAAGTAGAATACATAATAAGCAGAATAAATGTAGAATACATAATAAGCAGAATAAGTAAAAAATACATAATAATTAGAATCAACGTAGAATAAGCATAATATTGTTATAAATAATACTGTTAGCTTGTAAGTAGCGGCAGTTCTGAAGAACCAATAAACGAGTTAAACAAAACTAAACTTGGTTTTTTTTCGTGAGTTTTGAGCTTCGGAAAACTTGTAATTCGCGCACCCGGCATGAACAGATGCACGCAATGGCGGATTGGCTGGTGCTTCGCCGGAGGAGCGTTACTTACGTGGAAGGTAACGCCAAAACATCTTCACCAGCTGTTCCTGCATGTTAAAGGTAATAACAACACAAATATTAATTTAGCTTAATTAATTCAAATGTTTTGTTAAAAATTCGGTAGCTTTGTCTTGATTTTTTCAAATAGAAAATTGTTGTTGCAAATATTAATCAGAGAGTGAAGATGTGCTTGTGTTGCGGTGTTGCTGCTGCGCCGTGTGCACTGGCTGATACCCGTAGCTTCAGTTTCGTAGGTTCATTAAACGCGGCAACCGACCAAGCACCATCTTGCATTTCTATTGCCCTAACAAGATAATTTAAGTTTGCACACTTAAGAACTACCAGCAATACCCACCAACTCTGAATATGGCCCCCACCCTGAATCCGCGAAAAACCTTAGCCCGCAGCACATCGCTAATCGTATGTATGCTGCTGTCCATGTCCACCCTACCTTGGCTTTCTTGTTGTTTCTATAGCCCCAAGTATACCACCACCTACACCCCCTTCCGAACATAGACCAAACTAACTTTACAATTTCATACTCAAAAGTTTATTAAATAATGAACAAAATTCAAACTATTGGCGATTTCATAATTACACTACCAACAATATTTAATTTATCAAAAGCTGAATATGCAAAAGAAATTAAATGAAAAATGGTATATAATACTAATACTAACTATATTCTCTTCAGTGTAGATATCAGCTGATCTACCTCAACCTGTTACATATTATATGGTCATTGACTCAATGTATATAGGTATATATATATATATCTATATGTATATTTTAACACATTATGAGTATAAAATAAACAATGAGATCAAACGAGAAAAGAAATGATCAACTAGCTTTTGCAGGCATATCTGCCTATTACATACATCCATACTCCTTCACTCCCATCCCAACATGCGTGCTCAACTCCGCACTCCTGGGTTTTCGTTAGTGCGATTGTGAAGGGAAACAACAAAACATTTCGTACGTGCAAGATGATATCCAAACTTGGTGTAAATCGATGGGTTTGTCTTGTTGTTATTTTTGTGTCCTGTGGTGCAGGCATGTCCATATGCGGGAAGCAATGATGCTTGAGGCGGTGAGCAATATGAAGAATTGCCAGTCGTTAGCTAATCGCAGAGTTGAAAATTGGTTAAGACCTATTAAATAAACGCGATCAGCTTAGTTTTATGTCCTTGCCGGACTTTAAATTGAAATTAAGCAACTGGAACTCAACTTAATATCGTACAATAAAATTTCCAAACCCTTCTGTTCCATTCGGTGATTTGCAAAGAAAAAGAACTAGAACTCGTCCCGGAAGTTAGCTTAAGGCTGATCAGACAGCTGTATTTATTGATAGCTTATCATCGGCAAGCAGATGTTTAGAATCAGGCTTAAGGGAAATTTTCTTTTCTCCTTGCAGATCTATTTGTCAGCTATTCGTAAAGAAAGTGGCGTCCCATTTGTTACAACGGAAGTTGAACATTATTACATTTTCAAACATGTAGAATATTATAAGACATTTTGCGCAAGACAACGAAACCAACAGTTTTTTTTTTTTTTTTTTTTCCATGTACCCTAGTACACACCCCCTTCCTAAAGGGTTGGTGCGGTGCTTTTTTTTTTCTTTTTAACTAAGTACCTAATTGCATATCTTTTCTATGATATACCCCTTGCTTCCCGCTACTACAATTTTCTAATTCATACATGCAATTTCCATGTACAGCTTTTACTTTCGCTTTGACAAACTTTGGGGCAAATTTAGCACAAAATTTCCTTCTCGCGTCGCCTACCACAAAATTTCTGGGGTACACCGTGTTACCTACCCCAAAACTCTTATTCGCACTCCGCAAATTATAGCGTTTAGCGGAATTATCAAAAGACTTTTTGATATGCTCCATAACAGATTTTCGGGTAATCGTTAGCCTGTCTGTTCTGTCCAGTACATTGTCATCTAAAGCTCCTAATTTTCGTAAAAGTGTGTATTCGTCGGCGTGAGCTAGCATTTGCTGGCCGAATAAAGCATAATAGGGGGTACATGCTATTGACTGGTGGTACGAGCTCCTCAGCGCTTCTGCGATGTCGGGTAGATGTTTATCCCAAATAGTCTGCTCGTCCTTTAAATAAGACCTAATACCAGCAATAATAGACCGATTCACTCGCTCGCTAGCGTTAGCTTGCGGGCTGTATAGCGCAGTATATACGTCTTTAACACCTCGTTCCGTTAGTATGTACATCATTAAACATGGCAGATTTAAATTGTTTGCCATTATCACTTAAAACTATCTCCGGAGTTCCAAAAAGGTTGAAGACTTCCTCTTTTAAAAATTTAGTAATGGTAAAGGTGTTAAAGTTTCGGATCGCCTTAAACAATGGGAATTTTGTAAGATGGTCGAGAACAATTATGATTCCAATATTTCCTTGTTTGGAGCGCGGATAAGGACCAAGTAAATCTATATACAGCTTCTGGAAGGGACGCTGGACTGTGTATTGAACGGTCATCGGAGGTCGTAACGTTACATTAGGTGCTTTGTTTTGACGGCATATTTCGCATTTGCCGACATATTCTTTTACATCTACGGTCATGTTTGGCCAAAAGAAGTTAAGCCTTAAACGCTCTAGCGTTTTCGCTATGCCACCGTGGCATTTATTTGGCGGGGAATGGGCGTTCTCTATAACTTCTGGCACTAAAGTTTTTGGGATCCACAGCTTCCAATTAAACTGCTCGCGAGCAGGATTGCCATCTGGATGCTCAGTTCGTTTGTAAAGGTGGTCATCTACAATATGTAAATCGGGAAGGCGATTTGCATTATTACGAACGTGGTTCACTAACTTTTTGTATTCCTCGGACGAGAATTCGGACGACATCAAATCAACTATTGGACGGGCCTTCAATTCGGTTACTTCTTCAAAATTTTGTCGCGACAAGCTATCAGGTACTATGTTTAATGAGGCGATCGGGACTTCAACGCCTCCTTCGTTTTTCTGGGACAACACCGCACCAACACCAACCTTACAGGCATCGCATTCAATAATGAAGGGTTTATCGTAGTTTGGACTGGTTAGCACGGGGGCTGAGCAAAGCATCCGTTTAAGATTTTCAAAGGCATCTTGTGCTTCTTCGTTCCAAGAAATGTTTTTTCTCTTTTTTAACAAGTTAGTCAATGGTGTTGTTACCGCTGCAAAGTTGTCAACAAAACGCCGATACCAACCGGCCATACCCAAGAACCTTCTTAGTTGCTTTAGGTTGGTTGGTACTGGGTAGTTTGTTACGGCAGAGATTTTATCGGGGTCTGTCGTAAGCGTTCCATTACCGACAATGTAACCGAGATATCTCACCTCTTTAATGCAAAACTTACATTTTTCTACATTTATGGTTAGACCACCCTTTCGTAAGCAGTGAGCGATTTCGGATAAAACGGACATGTGGGTGTCGAAATCTTCCGACATAATGAGAAGATCATCCAAGTAGACGAAAACTTGATTTCTTAATTTAGGAGGGATAACACGATCCATCAAGCGACTAAGTGCTTGAGGGGCGTTGCACAGACCGAATGGCATAACGCGGTATCTGTAAAGAGGACGATTGGGTACGGTAAAACATGTGTAATCTCTAGACTTTTCTGCTAGAGGAATTTGCCAAAATGCACTGCGCAGATCGAGGGAACTTGTATATTTGGCCTTTGGTATTCTGCTTAAGATACCATCAATGTGAGGGAGGGGATATGCGTCCTTAATAGTTACGCTATTTACTTTTCTCGAATCGAGACACAGACGGACTTTGTTTGGCTTCCGGACTAGGACAATTGGACTTGACCAAGGACTGTTTGGCGACTCTTCGATTACACCTAATTTAATCATTTCATCGATCCCTGCATGAACTAGTTTTTCTACTGCCGGGGAGATTGGGAAATATCGCTGCTTTATCGGACGGACGTTGGGTTGGAGTTCGATCACATACTCCATTAATGAGGTTTTCCCTAGGCCTTCCTTCTCGAAGCTGGGAAACCTATTCTTGATGAATTCTAAATGTCGCTGTTGGGCACTACTTAACGAAAGGGTATTTTCATTGGAATTTGTTTCGAGGGAGATCTCTGTTACCAGATGAGGCGCGATTTTGAATTTCGTCCAAAAGTCAACTCCCAAAATAACTTTCTGTCAAGGACTTGGAATTACGTAGAATGTTAATAAGTTAGACTGTCCTTCAAATTTGACATTTAAATTAATTGTACCGTACACAATTTGTTTGCTTCCGTCTGCGGTGCACACAGAAGTTCTATGCTTGTGCAATTGTTGCTATTTGCAAAAGTTTTCCGCTAGCGAAGAGCCTAAACAGGAAACTTGTGCTCCACTATCTAAAAGTCCTAAGTACTCAGACCCCTGAATATCAATTTTGGCATAAGGCCTTAAGTCCGATGATTTTTGAGAAATAGTGTTAACAATAAGTTTCAAATTACGAAGTCTTGCTTTTACGTTGCTCCAAAAGTTTTTTATGCGGGTTGCCGACCTATCAGTACGCGTCTCGTGCCTAGTCTTAAAGATACATTCCCTAATGTTGTTGTAATTTTTCAAACGCTCTTCAAAAGGGATAATTTTGTGTACAACTGTAGTCGTTCTACTCGGTGTGTGCGGGCGTATGAGTGATGTCATACAATTGCGGTTATGCACATTGCCTCGTCTTTGCTCCTCTGGTCGTGGCGAGGTTTCAGCTTCCAAGCCTCGCTCGACTTGCAGTTTCCCGGCTTGCATGTCAGACATTGTGGACGGTAGACGTCAGCCGCCCCGCACCCATAACAAAACACTGTTCTCTCCTCGAGGCAGTCGAAATAGCGATGCCCTTCACCTTTACAATTCCAGCAAACTAGTTTTCCCTTTGTTGGATATTTCGCGATTTCATCAATTTCTGGTTCTATTATTTCCAGGGACTCGTCTTCATTTTCCACTGCGTTGACATACCGGCGCGGATTAGACCGTTGAGTCACCGGCGTCGCTACATTGGCTGATCTTGATATCTCATTTATCAAACTTTCGCCCTTAAGGCAAAGTCTTCTTAGTTCAGCCAAAGAATTGATTGAAACGTAGAGTAGTTGTTGTCGAACACGCGGTCTTAAATTATGCTGTAAAATCTCAACTAGCTCTACCTCAGATAAAGGAGTTTGCAAATGCTCTGAAATCTTCAAAACAGCATTACGAAAATCATCGAAAGTCTCGGTTGGACCTTGTTTTCGGATACGTATCTGCTCCTTCAATTCAAAGTCACTTTTGTGTTGCTGGAAGTTCATACGCATGGCCTCGCAAAGGGACGGCCACGTGACGCGTTGTACTGACCGGCGGTACCTCCAGTACCAATCCTTGGCTTCACTTGCAAAGAGGCATTGGACATGCTCGCAAAGAAGGTTGAAGTTTCCCCCTAGGGTGTCTATCACCTGACATTCGATGTGATATATAAAGCTGTCCACCGACAATCTTGAGGAACCATCGAACTTTATGTCCCATATGGCAGAAAGTCCCCAAAAAAGTGGACATTCGACCATATGGTCGAAAGTCATTGTATGCTAGTGACTTTCGACCATATTTTCAATTTTCTAAAATGGACATTCGGCCATATGGCATACTGGCGCACAGTGACTTTCGACCATATTTTCAATTTTATTAAATGCATACTTAACAATTATTTTGCCAGGCTGGGTTCCTGGAAAGATATGACTGGAGTTTTCTCGTGCTTGGCGCAGATTACGAGTCGGGATACCGTGAAATTTATTTCCGGGTTTCAACCCTTTCCTGTCAGTTGTAATAATCGATGGATTAGTGGATATCTGCCTATTTGGCGGGAGACATAACTCGAGAAATAGTTGGCTAGCATCAAATTTTATTGGCCGTTCCCCTAGAATTGTGGATTTACCGATTTGTTAAGGCCTCGCGCGCCTAACTTCTGTCCCACTTCGCAAGAGTCGGGTACTTTTTGTTTGTTTCTTTAATTTAATTTAGTTAATACTGCATCTGAAAATACCTTATCCATAGCCCAATTTGTTTATCCTACCTCTCAACAAAACAGTTTTCTACGCTGCTAGTTAAACCCTCCACACACCGGCCTTGAGGAAACGTCCTTTGTGTTTTTTTTAATACAATACTTTAGGCTTACCATACACTAGTAGGAAGTTTTCTTGACTTGCCATATAAGCCGAATAATTTTTTTTTTCTTATAATTTATAATGCCCATTACACGAAGCGTGGATAATATTCCCGCTTTGTTGGCCCTTTCAACGGAGGGGTGTGACTGCTCTATTTGCCAACATTCCATGAACGCGAAGCAAGAATGCCTTATCACCTTATGTAATCACGTATTTCACAAGGAGTGCATTGAGATATGACTAAAGGAACAGCATGAATGTCCGTGTTGTCGCCGACTTTGTCATTTCAAAGATTGCTTACCGCTCACCCTCACGAAGCCAACACAAAAAGAGGAAAGTAGGCAAATCGCAAAGCATAGAGGACGTGGATCCGTACGAAGGCCCGTAACTAGAAATTGGTCCAATCCTCTCCCCAGTTCTCCAGCTTCTAAATCGTTTGCCGGTAATGACCCTCCAAACCAGACCATAGATGCAAATCCGCCAAATGTATCAATGCCTTTGATTGACATGGCTGATGACAATAGCCGACGACGTCTTTCCGCTGGCGAGACCGCCGCTGTTGACTACAACCGCGTCTCGCAGATAGTCAAAGAAAGTGTGACACGATTGCTTGCTAACTTTGGTTTGATTCCTACGGAAGTAGGCCCGTATCGACGATCAAGTAATAGGCCGCGAGATGCCGCCATGGATTCTAACGTCAACCAAATCCTGTAAATTTTCGCCCAGATAAGACCATCAACATCATTCAAAATTGGAATGTTAAATACGATGGATCCTTCGATGAATTCATTTATCGGATTAGGTCGCTTACGCGGACTCATCGGAATAACGATTATTTCCTTTTGTGTAAGCATATACATATGCTCCTTCATGGTAAAGCGCGAGATTGGTATTGGAGATACCATAGGCAAGTTGATATCATCGAGTGGCAGGACTTTTGCGCTGCTCTCAAATACCAATTTAAAGATTACCGCTCCAACCTTGATATAAGAGAACAGATAAGAAGTCGCAAGCAAAGAGTCGGAGAATCCTTTAATTGCATTTGTCGTATTTGCGATCGTTTGACTATTCCAATTGACGAAGAAGAATTTATCGAGATATTAGTTACAAATCTTAAACCGGTAATTCGTCACGAGTTACTATATGTTAATATACGCTCGGTGGCTCAACTACGCAAGTTGTGCCAAATGCGAGAAAATCTTCTTTCCGACGAAACTTATAGGCGTTCCCAACCCTCTCGACATATGCAGCCAACAATGGGGCGACGTAACATTTCCGCTATCGAGGATGTTCCGATTCCAGAAGATCCTCTGGTAGACGAGGTGAGAGGCAACATTGCTGCTGTGCAGCAAAAGGCTTCCTCAAAGTGTTGGAATTGTAGAGAGGAAGGTCACCATTGGCAGGATTGCCTTGCCAAGCGCACCGTATTTTGTTATGGTTGTGGGGAACCTGACAACTATAAACCTCAATGTAGCCAATGTATACCCCGACGGACGGAAAACTCCTTGAAGGGTGCATTGCGAAGCAATCGGATGCACCCGAAGTAACAGCTAAAAATAGTTTCGTAATATCTAATGTCCCGGACAGTAAAGAAGAACGGCCACCGTACGATAATAGGCATTTAAATCCATGCGGGGAAGATCTTTCCACAATACCGGAAACGCCAAAATCTAATTTTCCATTCCACTTAGTTCCGTACCACGAAAGACTCCGAAACTATATGAAAGTCAAACAAAAAATTTTTAACGATAATATAATAGGGACACCAAGAAGAAATTCCCTACGAATTCAGAAATATTTTAAGGAAATTCGCCCCACAAGGCAGGCTTTACTGGCATCGATATTTGCTAATGACTCTGATGGGAGATTTTATGCAAAAGTATGCTTTTTAGATTTTTCCGAGCTTGGGTTGCTGGACACCGGAGCTAACATCAGTTGTATAGGTTCGACGTTAGCAGAAGTAGATTTTACTGGCTACAGTCAGTTCCACGCTATGCGTACAAACGCTAAAACTGCTGATAGTAAAGCGCATCGAGTAGTAGGGTATTTAAGCGTGGATGTTTGGTACCACGAAGCACGGAAAAAATTTGTATCATACCATCACTTTCCACTCGATTAATATTAGGGGTAGATTTTTGGAAAGAATTTGACCTTGCCCCAGCACTCATTTCTTCTGTTGCTGCGAACAAAGCCTCCTCAGATAGCCGTTCCGATCGTAACGAGAGTAATTCTGAGGCCGAACAGTTGCTAAAAAACCAAAGTTTTCCGTTATCCGCTATGCAAAAACAACAACTATCTGCTATAAAATCCTTGTTCCCCAATTTTGAAAAGCAGGGATTAGGTCGAACTTCCTTAATCCGACATAGTATAGATGTGGCTGCGGCAAGGCCATTTCCAAGAAATTAATAGAATGCTGGAATTGAGTGTTATTGAACCCTCGGAAAGCCCCTGGAGTTCTCCCATGCGACTCGTGCTCAAGCCAGGAAAATTCGGCTGTGCCTTGACGCGCGAAAATTAAACGACGTCACTAAAAAGGACGTCTATCCATTACCGAGCATCGAAAGTATTTTTGCTCGGCTACCGAAGGCGAACATAATTACGAAGCTGGACCTTAAAGACGCGTATTGGCAGATCGAGTTGGACGAGAAATCAAAACCTTTAACAGCATTTACGGTACCTGGTCGTCCATTGTACCAATTTGTAGTCATGCCATTTGGCCTTTGCAATGCGCCATCAACCATGTGTAGATTGATGGACGAAATTATTCCCCCGGAACTCCGTCATTGCGTCTTTGGGTATTTGAATGACCTGTGTATAGTATCGGAAACCTTTGAGTCACACTTAGCGATTCTAATTCGACTTGCCGAGCAATTCAAGAAAGCCAACCTCACTTTAAACATAAGCAAGAGTCAGTTTTGTGTAACCGAAGTAAACTATTTGGGTTATGTTATCGCAAGGGGTGGTATATCGACGGATCATTCAAAAATCGAGTCCATATCGTATCTGTGGGTGGTACGCAGATTTATAGAACATTTTTCTGAAGTCACATTTCTGATTACTGAAGTCCTCTCTACGAAAAAGAAATTTGCTTGGACAGCTGAGGCGCAAATCGTGTTTGAAAAATTTAAATTGTTACTTACTTCCACCCCAATATTACAAAATTTCGGATTTTTTAAAAAAATTCTATCTGCATTGCGATGCTAGCGATTTTGGAATTGGGGCAGGCTTGATTCAGCTGTCGGAAGACGGTACTGAAAAACCAGTCGCCTATATGTCAAAAAAGCTAAACACAGCGCAAAGGAGTTATAGCGTGACGGAGAGAGAGTGTTTAGCTGCAATAATCGCAATTGAAAAATTTCGATGCTATCTGGAGCTACAAGAATTTGAAATAATAATGGATCATTCCAGCTTAATTTGGCTTTTGCTTCAGCCAAATTTAAGTGGGCGGTTAGCTAGTTGGGCGTTAAAGCTTCAAGGCTATACCTTTACTATCTCGCATCGCAAGGGAAAAGTAAATGTTGTGCCGGACGCGTTATCGCGAATACCCTCAGAAACGGGAATCGCCTCCATGGAAGTTGTGGGTCCAGAAATTGATTTGGACTCGCCTACCTTTCATGCCAAGGATTATGAAGAATTAAAAACTAAAATTGTATCCGAAAAAGATAAGCTTCTCGACTTGAGAGTAGTCGACCAGCACGTCTCTATCCGCACCGAACATAGTTCGGGTTGCCCGATGCAGGAAGAGCAAGCGTGGAAGTTATGGGTACCGGAAAAACTTCGGGAGGATGTGATTCGGCGAGCACATGACTGTGGTATAGCAGGGCATGGTGGGATGAATAAAACGCTAGAGCGGATTCGCCGCTGCCTATTTTGGCCAGGTTTAGTGACACAAGTACGCCAGTATGTTAGAAATTGTGAAACTTGTAAAAAAACGAAAGCTCCCAACCATATTTTAAGTCCACCCATGGGAAACCAATCAGTTTCTTTACGCCCATTCCAACGACTGTACGTTGATTTCCTTGGCCCGTACCCTCGAAGCCGTAGAGGAAATGTTGGACTCTTAATAATTGTCGATCATCTCAGCAAATTCCACTGGCTATGTCAAGTGCGAAAACTCACCTCCACTGTCATCCAAAAGTTTCTTTTGAAAGAGATATTCCATTGTTTCGGCGTACCGGAGACCTTAATAAGCGATTACGGCGTCCAATTTAAATCGGAAGAGTTTAATGCATGTTTAACGGAATACGGAATAAATCATATCTATACGGCGCTGTATTCTCCCCAAAGTAATGCGTCTGAACGTGTTAATCGCTCGTTGATCGCGGGAATACGTGCATACATTAAAAATGATCACCAGCGGTGGGACGAAAACCTAAGTGGCATTAGTTGCGCACTTCCAACTTCCATTCATCAAACAACGAATCGTACCCCATATGAAGTTCTATTTGGGTTTAATATGATAACACACGCTTCTCAGTATCGCTTATTAAGAGACAGCATACCCTGGAGGAATCGAATTTTTCCCTTAAACAAGCTGACAGGACCGCACTTTTGAGGAAAGATATACCAACAAACATGAAAAGGACGTACGACAGAAATGCCAAGCAATACAATTTACGGTCAAAACCAATTTCTTTTTATCCTGGACAAGAAGTCTTTAGGCGCAACTTTGTTCAAAGTGATTTTTCAAAAAACATTAACGCTAAGCTCAGCCCCAAATTCCTTAAGGCCCGAGTAAAAGAAAAACTAGGGAATCATTACTACTTGCTTGAAGATTCACAAGGCCTTGTTATTGGTACAATTCATACAAAAGACATACGACAGTAATTTAACCCCAAAATTCCGACTAACCTTCTGTCTCAAGGATGGAAGGTTATCCGGTTTTGTAGCGGACGTCAACAGAGTTTTTATTAAAAAAAAAAAAAAAAAATTTTTTAACAGAAATAAAAATAATCAGCTTCATGCAGGTAGTCTTGTTTATCCCTTCGCACAATTGCAAAGTACACTCTACAAACATGAAAGCAGAATAATTATTAACTTTTCTCGCCTGCGAGATTTCTTTCGGCATGCAACCGTGATACTTCCTCTCAGCCAAACTTGTGACAGCTACTGTCAAAAGTCTGCTTTCGTATGGCCTACGCCTTCCTGCAGCTAAGCTAAGAATTTCCTTTTCTTTTGACGGTGGGGCTGAGAAGACGTCTGGGTCAAATAAACCCATCTACCCAAATCTCCAAACAGCTAATTTAACACCAAATTTCATTAGCCGCTAAAAATATCCAAAGAAAATATTTCCTTGGCTGCCATCCGAGTATAGTTCAGTTTCCTAATTTCCTTAAACAACGGCGCTGAATTCGCAGAAAAACGGGGTAGCCAAAAGTTTAGTACGTAAAGCTCCCCTGTTCTTGATGCGCTCTTATCAACTGTACCGCATGGTGCCGGTTGCGCTCACTGTCCCCCCAACACTTCCGCGCTTCATACATGCGGAATGACGACGCCTATCGCGAAAACCAATTGAAGTTAGTAGGATTCTAGAATCGGCCTAAAGCCGTAAGAACCAGGCCGGAAAAAACGTGGCGGTTTGAAGCAACCTGCGCGACCCAAAATCTAAATTAGAAAGAGTGATTCGTGAGCCCTGACCGTTTGGGGTAGATACATATACCCAAACAAGTGACACCGTGTATACACATGAATGTACAAATATACATCCATGTACATACATACATATGTCTTGTATTTTCGCAGGCTTATGCACTTAAAACATTTTGAAAAAAAAGGAAACAAAAAAAAAATAAAAGAAAACAATTGAGTAAAAATAATAATAATACTAATAGTAAAAATAATCTGTCGAATGGTCACAGAATTTAGTTCAGAAGAATTTGTTTTGAGCAGACTTAATGTAAATTCAGAAAATGGAAAAGCCATATTGCGCACAAATTGAGCATACGAAAAGACAAGTAAGGAACAATTTAAAAAAAAAAAAAAAAAAAAAAAAACGTATCTACATACTTATATTTTCTGAATTTACATTAAGTCTGCTCAAAACAAATTCTTCTGAACTAAATTCTGTGATCATTCGACAGATTACCGATACCGGCGCTTATGGCTAGCCTAACAGCCGAACAACAACCAAACATTTACTGCTCTCTTAAACCTAGCTCTTCTACTGCAACAACAACGGGAAAGGCCTTTCATCGTTTCGCAGCGGATCACTAGGTGAGTCATGTTATACATAATATTTTCTGTAATTCTTTTTCTGACTGGTTTCGTGATGCGAATCATTCGGTAGGCTTATCGTTGCTTATATACCGCTCTGGAGATCTTTGATAACTCCGACTAACCAGAGAAAAGCTTTTGTTTTTGTTTTCTTAGATTGGCTTATTAATTTTGCTATTTTCACATATATCTATTTCCTTGGCTTTTCCGTGCTTTGGGCTGTTTGTTTTTGCTAAAATTTTTTTTTTGGCTTGGTGGTAATCGCATATGTAAATGCCTTATGAAAAGAGCATGTATTTATCACCTTAGTTAATAATTGGTAGATAGTAAGTAAAGCTACACATATTTTAAGATCAACAATCCCTTAAGAATATTTCAAGTTAGTTTTTTTTTTTTTTTAATCTGAAATACAAAGTGGAGAAAATTTGGTTGAAAAAATAAAATTTTTTTTTATTTTTAATTTAAACTGTTAATGTAAGCAAAGCCAAGAAGTCTTATGATGGGATAACGAATATAATTACCAATAAAGACAATGTCCCTTGTACGTGAAATATATCATGAGATAATTTTTAGGGTGTTAGTAAAATGAGTGAGTAGTGGTAAGAATTGATTTCCTCTTGGTAAGGTTGGTTGCGGTAGTAGCGTAGTGTGCTCTTGGGGGGTTGCACAAAAAAAAAAAAAAAAAGTTTATTGGCCATATTGCAACCCATGGATAAGAGGGTTGTGAGCCACAAAATATTAACTACCACCAATATATTTCTTTTTCTTCTCGTTTTGTTGAGGGACCACCAACGGAGTTCCTGTAGATTGGTGTTTGTATTAGTATATCGGCCCGGTTATCACTATCGCGTAACGTAGAATGTCTTTTTGGTTCGAATTCTTAGGGACTCTATAATAATAAAATGTCCTAGTGCGGATAGCTTTCGGAATCGCCAAGAGCTCCCCCAAGCCACTGAAGCCTAGCCTTGATCAACCGGTCCCGTTCGGCGGTTCTACTAGCTATAAACTCATGATTTCATTTCATCCAAACTCTCCCACTATTGGGACTATACGATATTAAACTATTGAGAATTGCCTTTTTGCATGCATAGCATACATATACGGCATATCACATAGTTCTAAGTGAAGTACTGGTTGGTTTAATTGGATTGCCACCCTGGTGGCAAGCAATTAGAAATTTTGTCATTTTGATTCCACATCTCGTGCAACCTACAGCCATTTGGCGGTTTTTATGAATCGCAGTATATCATGCAATGAGAGGCGGCTGCACTCTAAAATACTCTGCAGAAATGGTTTGCTGAGGGTCCTTAACCTTATTCTAGCAAGGGCCGGGCACTCGCACAGAAAATGCTCAACTTTGGGCCTGGGTCTTCACAGCTGCGGCAAAACGTTTTGAAGGGTATGCCTATCTTTTCAGCATGTACTACTACAGTTCAGTGTCCTGTGCAAAATGCTGTAAGTTTGTATATATTTTCTTTGCTCATTTCTAAAACAGCCTTTGTTTTAAGCGAATCATTGTACACCCAAACCTGCCGGGTGAACCTGTACGATCCTGTATTACTTCACCTGTGTTTGGCTTTCCGGTGGTAGATATCGACGATTCTGCCCTTTATTTCCCTAAGCGAGATGCCCATGTTCACCGCGTTGGGCCTATCCAGTGCAGAACCACACCTCGCTAGTTCATCCGCAGCTTCGTTTCCGTAAATGTCCCTATGCCCCAGGACCCTTCTTTGATCCGTCCGCATAGACTGCCAGACTATCCAGTGATCTGACTCTTCCGCGAATCTCGTCTCTACGGCTAGGGAATCTAGTCTGGATCGGGCGGTTAACGTTTTCTTGACGACGAAATCTTTGGTGAAAGCTGGCCACCATACCAGCGTCCCGTATGAGAGTATGGGTCGGACTCTAGCTGTGTACATCCAGTGCGCACGCTTGGGTTTTAGTCCCCATTTGTTGCCTAACATTCTTTTCGTAGGGTAGAGAGCCACCGGGGCCTTCCCTACACGCTCCTCGATGTTCAGTCTCCAATTAAGCTTTGGGTCCAGAATGAATACAAGGTATTTCACCCTGTTTGACAGATCTAGTTCCGTTCCTCGGAGCTTAGGTTTAGTGAAATAAGGTAGTTTTGTTCTGTTTGTGGAGAGCATTAGGTCCGTTTTTACTCGGGGTTCACCCTTAGCGAACAGTTTATGGCCCAGTAGTCCACCTCCCGATACCAGTATTGCAACATCATCTGCATAAGCTACTAGTTTGATTCCCCAGGAATCTAACTTTGCCAGTAGTTGGTTTAAGACCATGAGCCACAGTAGCGGTGAGAGCACTAATCCCTTGGGGGTGCCCTTCACCGCATATACGGTTTTATTTTGGTAATCTAGATTCGCATAAATTGATCCGCTCCTTAGCAGCGACACTATCCAGGAGCGGACGCAGTGATCAATTCCTGCTTCCACCAGTGCCCCATGTATTGAATCTATGCTGATATTATTAAAGGCCCCTTTGATATCTATAAAGTAAGCCATAGTATATTGCTTATAGTACACTGAACTCTCAATCGTGCGCACCACCTCGGGCAGGGCTGTCTCCGTTGACTTAACTTTAAGGTACGCATGTTGTGAGTGTGATAAAAAGGAAGTGTTATTTCTAATGTACAGGTATAGAATTCTCTCAAAAGTCTTCAGTACAAAGAACATTAGGCTGATTGGCTTGAAATCGTTAGCGTTATCATAACCTCGTTTCCCTGATTTAGGAATGAAAATTACATTTATTCTCTTCCAGCTTAGGGGGACGTGATTCAGTAATAAGTACCCTCTGAAAATTGCCACCAGGACCCGGACGACTACCTCTGAGGCTTTCTGAAGCATAATTGGTAGTATTCCCTCCATTCCCGGGGATTTAAAAGGTGAAAAGCTAAAAATTGAAAATTTTAGCTTCTCCTTGTCTAGTAGCTAATCCAAGGGCTCGCTGGGAGGGTTCGTGAAGGGTTCGGGTCCAAAACCGATTCTAATTCGCTGGCCCTGCGCCAAGGAAAGCGCGAACTCAGTAGAATGTCAAAGCAAAAACAAAATACATGGACGCATTTTACTTATATACGCTCACCACCACCTTGATAAATTTGCCTTGACTTAAACTATATCACAATATTTTCAACTAATGCCCGAACTCTGTAACTTGGTATTATCTCAAGCCCCAAAATGAGTTAGAGGTTATTGCTTTTCCTCGCAATCACGTTTTTCTCTGTTGCTTTTATTCTACTTTTTCGTGACCTGCTCATCACCAGGTCACAATTTAGAGACTTTATTATGAGACTAGAGGCTTTATTTTGAAACGAACGCCCAAATTCAATAACTTGGTAATCTCAAGTTTCAAAATGAGCTGGAGATTATTGCTGTTCCTCAATTTCACGTTTTTTTCTTTTGTTTTTATTCAATTTTTTTGTGACCTACTCATCACCGTCTCAAAATGAGCTGGAGGTTATTGCTTTTCCTCGCTTTAGCGTTTATTTTCTTTCGCTTTTTTTGTAATATTTTGGGACCTGCTCATCACCAGGTCACTATTTATAGACCTTATTTTGAGACTAGAGGCAAGTTTAAATAAAATTAGTTAAATTATATGTACGTGTTGAAATTTCTATACATGTATACCTTAAAAATATCCTGTCCGCGTTGGTTCTGCTGAAATTAAATAAAAAATATTAATATTTTAATTAATAAAACTGAAAAAAAGGCAACTTACCGCATATCCAACTAAGTTTCACAACAAAGTGATCGTATTTTGCGATTCGTTAACATGGCTGTGCTGCTTAGTCTATTGTTTGCCCCCTCTCGCACACGTGATTTCTGGCCTGTAATATTCGGAATATTGCCGTTTCTTCTAACGTTAGGAAACTAGCGAAATATCAAAACGCGAGTGTGTTGGTAAAAGCTGGAAAAGCTGTGTTGGGATTAGTGAATTTAATTCGCCTTGGTTACCTTCGCCTTGCAGGGTACGCTCATCCACCTTGATAAATTCGCCTTGACTTAAACTATTTCACAACATTTTCAACTAATGCGAGAATTCTGTAACTTTTTATCATCTCAAGTCTCAAAATGAGTTAGAGATTATTGCTTTTCCTCGCTTTAACGTTTTTTTCTTTTGTTTTTATTGTAATATTTTGGGACCTGCTTATCACCACGTCACTATTTAGAGACTAGAGGTTTTATTTTGAAACTGATGAATGCCAACTTGTTAAAAATTGTGACTTTTGTCTCTATTAGACACTGAGACTTCGAACTGAATTCGGGTATAATAATACATTTACATTGAAATACAAATTTACGAAAGGACTCATTTCAACGCATTTGAACAAATTCACGAACGAAATGCGTTCCAACGTGACATATTTTCTCGAACGCATCAAAAAATAATAGCCCTGGCAAGCGATTTGATTAGTTTTTGACACTCACAATTGATGGTCAACACAATTAATAAGAGAGCGGTTTGATATGTCAGTCACATTTTGAATAAAAAATATTTTTTTGGGGCAAAAAAGGGTTCTATTCCTGAACACGATATCCTTTTATTTGTATACACTCAGTCCAAAATTTTTGTCAAAAGTCAATAGGTTATCTGCTTTCAATGTCTATCAAGCATAAACTAAATGACACAGCTTGCCCAAAATAGATACTATTAGTTTTTGCGTGGGAAAATTCAAAAAGTTACTGAGTTATCAAACCGCCCTCGTACAAGATAGATGTTTTGTATGTAAAACGCTTAAAAGTTAAAGAAACCGTTCAGTATCTGAGGAAACGATACAGGTAGAACATCAGATGGCACTTGTCAACTGATTTGGCAGGGATGATTTTCTTGTTTGTTAAAAGTAATTGCTGCCTAGAAAACGAAAGTAATTAAATCTACTAATATACAAAAAATATAAATCCTGAGGAAACCAATAATTAAGATAAGTACTTGAGTTAAGTTTTTAAAAATTAATATGAACAGAAGACATTTTCAGAATTCCATGAACGTTCAGTTTACAACCGGATGTGATATTATAGTCTAAATTGATTTAATGTTCACTAAATATTTTATAAATAGTTGTTATTTAAATTTATTGTAAATATAATACATAATATTAAATTTTGTATTTATGTCATCTTGTATGGGTTCTTACGACATTCCTCCCAGAATTTACAACAGCGATGACTGAAGATTGACCAGTCAGTTCTAATACATATTACATGCAGAGCTGCTCTACAAGACTGGTAATGGTTAGCAAACAAAGTTTCTAAGCGTGTGCGCCCAGTTGTTCGATTGTTAGCAAATTAGTCACATTTATTCTAGCCTACTCGCTCTTACTCATGGCATTTACATATATCTTTCTCCACTCTCGCTCTAATATTGCCGGTTACCTAGGCTGGTAGTTTTTGTCAGTAGTACCAGTTTTATTAGTTACTGGCTCTGTTATATACTAGTTATCGCTAACCACTTTTACTTGTTACCATTATTGTATAATCTTGTTACCGGAAACAATCTCATAAGTTACCCTATTTGTTATTTATATGTTACCTGTAACCAATTCTATTTGTTACTCACTGGTAACCGCTAACCGGTCGCTAACGGTTACCATTAGTTTAATAAATTTATTTAAATAAAAAAAATATTTTTTTAAGTATTTTATTTTTCAATATTTATTAGGTTACAATATTTAAACGTATATTAATTATTAATAATTTATTAATATAATTGACAATTTTATTAAACTCGAGGCCAGTTTATAGAAGATTTTATTGGAAAAATAACAACAGTTTTTAAAATGGTAGAAGTTATAGTACTATTTTGGAAATCACCACATTTCCTCATCAGACTTCTTTTTTATTAAATTAATTATATATTTATTCTTCATAACCACTTCTCCAAGGCTATGAACCAAGGAGCTCGGAGTTGCAAAGCCAACACGCTAAATGCTGTGCTACGCTAGCCGAGTGGACTGCGTCGTCTTTCCATCTTCCTTAAACAAACCAACTACAAACAAGAGCAACTGATCTGCTGCTTTGAACTTGTTTTTGTGTGGTTGTTGTTTGTGTGTTTGCAATTCTGTGTGCGAAATTTTTCATTGGTTTTTACCAATGGCTTGTTATTTTTCCAATAAAATCTTCTATAAACTGGCCTCGAGCTCAATAAAATTGGCAATTATTAAAACTCAATAAGGCCGAAAAACAACTAAAATTCATATATGCAAGGATGAGCACACCTGAAATGCATTCTAAGAATTACAAGCCTTTGTAAAAACCAATGAAAAATTTCGCACATAGAATTGCAAACACACAAACAACAACCGCACAAAAACAAGTTCATAGCAGCAGCAGATCAGTTGCTCTTGTTTGTAGTTCGTTTGTTTAAGGAAGATGGAAAGACGACGCAGTCCACTCGGCTAGCGTAGCACAGCATTTAGGGTGTTGGCTTTGCAACTCCGAGCTCCTTGGTTCATAGCCTTGGAGAAGTGGTTATGAAGAATAAATATATAACTAATTTAATAAAAAAGAAGTCTGATGAGGAAATGTGGTGATTTCCGAAATAGTACTATAACTTCTACCATTTTAAAAACTGTTGTTATTTTTCCAATAAAATCTTCTATAAACTGGCCTCGAGCTCAATAAAATTGTCAATTATTAAAAATCAATAAGGCCGAAAAACAACTAAAATTCATATATGCAAGGATGAGCACACCTGAAATGCATTCTAAGAATTACAAGCCATTGGTAAAAACCAATGAAAAATTTCGCACATAGAATTGCAAACACACAAACAACAACCGCACAAAAACAAGTTCATAGCAGCAGCAGATCAGTTGCTCTTGTTTGTAGTTGGTTTGGTTAAGGAAGATGGAAAGACGACGCAGTCCACTCGGCTAGCGTAGCACAGCATTTAGCATGTTGGCTTTGCAACTCCGAGCTCCTTGGTTCATAGCCTTGGAGAAGTGGTTATGAAGAATAAATATATAATTAATTTAATAAAAAAGAAGTCTGATGAGGAAATGTGGTGATTTCCGAAATAGTACTATAACTTCTACCATTTTAAAAACTGTTGTTATTTTTCCAATAAAATTTTCTATAAACTGGCCTCGAGCTCAATAATATTGTCAATTATTAAAAATCAATAAGGCCGAAAAACAACTAAAATTCATATATGCAAGGGTGAGCACACCTGAAATGCATTCTAAGAATTACAAGCCATTGGTAAAAACCAATGAAAAATTTCGCACACAGAATTGCAAACACACAAACAACAACCACACAAAAACAAGTTCATAGCAGCAGATCAGTTGCTCTTGTTTGTAGTTGGTTTGGTTAAGGAAGATGGAAAGACGACGCAGTCCACTCGGCTAGCGTAGCACAGCATTTAGCGTGTTGGCTTTGCAACTCCGAGCTCCTTGGTTCATAGCCTTGGAGAAGTGGTTATGAAGAATAAATATATAATTAATTTAATAAAAAAGAAGTCTGATGAGGAATGTGGTGATTTCCAAAATAGTACTATAACTTCTACCATTTTAAAAACTGTTGTTATTTTTCCAATAAAATCTTCTATAAACTGGCCTCGAGCTCAATAAAATTGTCAATTATTAAAAATCAATAAGGCCGAAAAACAACTAAAATTTCTTAATATAGGTAAAGTACAATTTATCAACTTAAAATACCAAAGGTAATAACATAAAAATTAACGAAAGTATTTACATTTTCAGTTTCAAGAAATATCATACAGATATGTATAAAACAATTATTTCTACTTTTTACTTAACTCTTATTTAATTACATATCTACATACATACATATGTACATAACTTATATGTATTTACCCATACAAAAGTACTCATACATATATGTATAGGATGAGCGTAGGTGCCCTAAGGAACGTCATCCTTAAACCTGCAGAAGTCCATACCTATTCGGTATTATGTTAAAAATATAAAAAACTGAAAAAAGTTATACATCAGAAGTTGAGAATTTTTTTGCAAACTATTAATTTTTTTAAAAAAAAATAATATGAACAGAAAGAGAAAGATAAATAACTATTCTTTCTAATAGCATCCATTTTTATTTGAAATTCTGGAAAATTTTCAAAATATTTATACTTGACTTACAAGTATGTGTAATGCCGTAAAAGTACTGTGCACATACATTAAGGCAATTTACAAAGTTCGAAAATTTCATAAAAAATATTTATGAAATTTAAACAAAATTTGATGGACTGAAAGATAATTGATTATTCTTTCTAATAACATCCATTTTTATTTGAAACTATCGTACATTTTCAAAATATTGATACTTGACTTACAACTGTGTGAAATTCCGTATATCTCCTGTGCACATGCATTAAGGCAATTTTCAAAAGTTCGAAAATTTCATAAAAAATATTTATTAAATTTAAAAGAAAATTACATGAACAAAAAGATAATTGACTATTCTTACTAATGATATGCATTTATATTTAAAATTGTCGTACATTTTCAAAAAATGTATACTTGACTTACAAGTATGTGAACTGCCGTACATGTACTCTGCACATGCAATAAGGCAATTTTCACAAGTTGAAAATTTTCATACAAAATATTAATATTTTTAAAGGAAAATAACATAAACAGAAGGATAATTGACTATTCTTACTAATGATATAAATTTCTAATTAAAATTAATACACATAATAGAAAAATCAGTACTTCACTTAGAACTATGTGATATGCCGTATACATACATATACATATATATTTTACTATATCGGCACGTACTGAACGATGTGTGTACTGTGCGCATGTACGGGATATATGTATGTATGTAGTTTATTGCACATAATGGTTCGAAATTCAAATAACAATACAACGGATAAAACATTAGTATATTAACATACTATATACTTATATACATGCATACCATGTATAAACCAGCAATATCAGCATCACTGCGACTAAAGCATCAGCAATTTGTAGTTGCTCTAGATAGGATATTGGCAGTTAAGTATGTTTCGCTGTATCGGCGTTTGGGCTCTTGCACTAGTAGTTGTTGATGTAAGCGTTTGACTTTAATTCACTTAACTGCTCGTACCATCGAGCTGCACGGACGTGTTTATTCTCGCTCTGAAATTTTGTTATAATTTATAGTGATTTTGCGACTATTAATCATTTCGTGCCTATTTAGGCTTAGAGACAATGACTCTATAATAGAAATTATACATAACAACTTAAAAAGTTGCTGTCATATAAATACATAATTCTATAAATAAAATTCATATTCAGTATGCCGTGTCTTTGTGGGCTAAAAGTTGATCGCAGTCAACCAAACGTGTTGTGTACAAAGTGCAATGAACTCTTCCATCTAAACTGTGTTAATATGTCATCGGATAACCTTGATTTTCTGCTCGTATAAAATAAACATTTCTATTGTAAAATCTGTACGGTTGAGCGCCGTAATTCGATTCGTTCTCCGCCTACTACCGCTCTCTCTACTGCTGAAGTGTCTTTTGAGCAGAGTGTTAATTTAATTGTGGATAGTCAAGCTAAACAAGTGACTTTACTTGACATCGCTAAAGACATTGCTGCTCTGCGTTCTCAAAATTCTCACATACTTGCCGAAGTGAAGGCTTTGAAAAACGATAAATCTCATTTATTGCAAAAGTGTGATAGCTTAGCTAATGAAATACAATCTTTGCATTCGAAGCTTGATGAGAAAAATGCTGTCGTTTCTTCGCTAACTCAGGAAATAAAAAATCTGCATTGCGTTGTTGCTAGCTATGCAAACAAACTCAATCCGATTCGTACTAGTGTAAGTAACAAAGACAATAACAAAGTTTCGACTGCTAAAGCCAAACATTCTGTCTCTAATAACAAACAAACTAACTCATGCCTACCTGCAATAAATAAACAGACACTCTTAGTGGATTTGCCTCCACATTCGCCTATTAATGCTTCGTCAACCGATCTCTCTCCTGTACTCACAACATTGCCCTCTAATGTTCTCGCTAGCAATAAGCCGCTTGTACTTAATTCGCCGATTGTGGATATTGATGTTAGTAACGCATTAAACTCGAAGCCGACGCTGACGTCGAAGCCGGGAGTGAGCGCCGCTGCACTCATTAATAAAGTTAGTGCAGATCGCGCTGATTTATGTGCCAATACTACTTCGTACGCTAATGTTGCTGCTTTAGCTTGTCAGGAATCTGACTCAGTCAGCAACAAACTTCTTAAAGGGCCTAAAGCTATTACTGGAAGCAACCCAAATGCTAATCTTCATTTAGCAGTGCGGCTAAAATGGTTACATTTATCATCTTTTAAGCCGACGGTTAACGCAAGTGATATTGTCGACTATATTTCAGATGCTGCAAATATTTCTCCATCGCTTATTCATTGTTTTAAGTTAATTAAGAAGGACGCAGATCCTAGCTCTTTATTACGATGTAACTTTAAACTTGGTATCTCGTCCTCTATTTATAATAAACTGCTTGACCCTTTGATATGGCCTTGCGATGTGAAAATAAGGCCTTTTTTCGTTTCGAAATTTTTTGATCAGAAATTGTATCAAACCTATCGTAAAGATAGAGATCCTATCAAAACTGGGTGTCAAAGAGGCGGCGGGGTATTAATTGCCATAAAGAGCTCCCTAATGTCTTCAGTTGTTCAGCTTACAATTAGGGACTCTCTTCTTGATCAACTTTGCGTTTGCATTAGCGTTTCATACGGTAAATTATTCATCTGTGTATCGTATATTCCCCCTGGTAGTAATGATTCATTGTACTGCGCTCATGTAAATAATATAATAGATATATGTATGTGAACACCATGAAGATCGGCACTTTTGTGTTTTAGGTGATTTTAATCTAAATAAAATTATTTGGTCAAACCTATTAAATAACCATAGCTTAACTCCAACTAATGTTAATTATGCTCATGACATTAATTAATTTAACATACTCTCTAATTAATATTTACAAAAGCAAGATTAAGCAACCGAATTTTTTACAAAACATTTGAATTAACTAAGCTAAATAAATATTTGTGTTCTTATTACCTTTCACATGCAGAAACAGCTGATGAAGATGTTGTCAGGATGGTGAAGGCAGAACTTTATTGTAGTCTAAATCGAAAGAAAAGGCAATTAGTTTTGAGTAAACATTTGAAATTCATCTTAAATGAACCTACCTTTATTTTACAAAGATGAAACCGCTTACATGTCGATATTTATTCCGTGATCCGCTCCATGTTGGTGTTTACATGTGAGCTGGAAAAAAGATTGGTATTTTTAATTATGACTAACTTTTAAAATTTTTTCTATGATATACACATATGGATGATTAAATAAAAGGAGTCCTAATATATTATCTTTTCCAACATGCACACCCAAAGAAATTATTAAATTTCAGTTAGATTGATTTATGATTTGGAACTTGAATAGATATGGGCATTAACGCATTCAACAAATTGTATATGTTTTCAATATTTTCACTGCACTTCACTAGGCCTTAAAAGTAATTCACTCTACTTACTTTTTCCAATAGTGCCTCTTCAGCCATCTTCTCCGGAGAATTTTCTGCCGACTTGGGTGCGCAATATCTGCAAGTTTGAATAAAATTAGTTAAAATATATGTACGTGTCGAAATTTCTATACATACCTTTTAAATATTCTTTCCCCGTTGCTTCTGCTGAAATAAAAACCAAAATATTATTATTTTAATTAATAAAACTGAAAATAAAGGCAACTTACCGCATATCCAACGAAGTTTCACAACAAAGTGATCGTATTTTGCGATTCGTAAACATGGCTGTGCAGCTTTGTCTATTGTTTGCCCTCTCTAGCACACGTGATTTCTGGCCTGTAATATTTGGAATATTGCCGTTTCTTCTAACGTTAGGAAACTAGCGAAATATCAAACTGCGAGTTTGTTGGTAACAGCTGGAAAGGTTGTGTTGGGATTAGTGAATTTAATTCCCCTTGGTTACCTCCGTCTTGTAGGGTACGCTAACCTCCACCTTGATAAATTCGCCTTGACTTAAACTATCTCACAATCTTTTCAACTAATGCCCGAATTCTGTATCTTGGTATCATCTCAATTCTCAAAATGAATTAGAGATTATTGCTTTTCCTCACTTTCACGTTTTACTCGCTCTTTACCTGTGTTGTTGGCTACGTCTTGCCATCTCTGCACGATTAAGATCTATGTGAATGCGCGATACGAGATCGCATATTTCTTTCCACCTTTCGCTTGACTGCTGCATAAAGTCAATGATATTTACTCCATCTAAGATTGTGCGAACTTGAGGAGCGTAACGTGGACATTGGAACATAATGTGTTCTGCGTCTTCTTCGCTGTCTCTACATGTTGAGCAGCGAGAGGAACTATCATGGCCAAATTTAGGTAAATACTTGCGATATACCCCATATCCCGAAAGTAACTGTGTAAGGTGAAAGTTTGTGTCACCATTGTGTCTCGCCATCCATTTGCTGATATGTGGTATCAGCTTATATGTCCACCTGCCTTTTGGGGAGCTATTCCAACGATTCTGCCAGGTGTTCACTTATTGACATCTTTTTTCCTCTTTTACTCCGTTTGGGTTTATTGTTCCGATACTCCCGGAATGCCTTTCATAAATTCGTTTCATTTCATGAGCCATAATATCTACTGGAATTAGTCCAGCTATAACATAAGATGCTTCGTCTTGTACAGAATCCACAGATCTTTTCACAAGCAGCGCGTCGGCGCAGATTGGGGCCGCATACAGTAGAATGGGGCTAATAACCCTACTGTAGAGGATTCGTTTACTGTGTCTCGCTCCTACGTTATTTGGCATAATGTGCGATAAGCTTGACTGCACTCTCGGTGCTTTCTTAGAGACGTACTCCAAATGGGGCTTGAAATTGAGTCGTCATCACACCCAAATATTTGAGAGCAGGTTTGGATGTGATTATCTCTGTCCCCACGCGAATATTCAGAAACTTCACTGCCTTTCTGCTGCATATTAAAAGTGCCTCGGTCTTGTGGTCGGCCAGCGTTAGGTGCATTGATTGAAGCCATGTTTTGATTTTAAGTACAGCTTCGCCTGCTGCTGCTTCAACTTGTTGCAAATATTTTGCAACAATTACATCCACGATATCGTCTGCAAAACCAACGACTTTTGTGCGTGCAGTCATTTCCAGGCTTAAGACGCCGTCGTACATAAGGTTCCACAAAAGTGGTCCAAGGACTGAGCCCTGTGGGACCTCTGCTTTGGCATCATACATCTCTGGGCCGTTATCGCTTCTGTAAAGGAGTTTGCGATGCGAAAAATAGCTTCCTATAGTTTCGAGAATATAGCTTGGAGTGCCTTTTCTTAATAATGTATCCATGATGCTTCGCCAGCTTGCGGTATTGAAAGCGTTTTTAACGTCCAATGTTACTATGGCGCAGTATTCTTTTTTTCCGCCACGCCACCATGTGCCCTCTATTGCTTTAGCCGCAACGTCAGCTACTGTTTTGATTGCATCTATCGCGGAACGGGATTTTCTAAAACCGAACTGGTTTATCTACAGAAACCCATTTTCTTCGGCGAACGACGTAAGTCTGTTGCATATTATTCTTCCAAGAATTTTTCCAAGCTTGTCTAGTAAGCATATCGGACGGTACGATGACGGCTCATTTGGGGCTTGTTGCCTTAGGTAGTAGCACTAATGTTTGCTGCTTTCATTTTTCTGGGCAGCCGCCTTCAATAAGGCACGCGCAGAATGCATGCAGAAATATTTCTGGACGCTTTATGATAGCTGCTTTCAGGGGCCTATTTAGTATTCCGTCCGGCCCTTTAGCTTTACAGTTTTGGATCTTCGTGCATGCAGTTAGCAGCTTCTCTTTAGTTACCCTTGGGATTTAACTTGTTTCATATCGTGGAAAGACTGATGGGATGTCTTCGACCCTTTGAGGAAAAAGGGTTGTTATGATATTTCTGGGCAAGTCATGTTTGGTGACTTAACGCTTTTTGTTTTTGATAGCACTACTCTATAGGCTTTGCCCCAGGGATTGATGTCTGCTTCGTCGCAAATTTTTCTAAAATTTTCTTGTTTGCTTGCTTTCATGACTGCTTTAAAGCTTTTCCTTGCCTTCCTCAGAGCAGCTTGGTTTTCAGGAAATTCAGATCTTCCTCTGCTGCGTTGCATTTCACGTCTTGCACTGAGACATTTCTTTCTTAGCAGTGCTATATTCCTGTTCCACCAATAGCACGGGACGATCTTCTTGGCATCGACGCATCGCATGCTTCAGTTAGGCCAAAAGCTAAGTTACAACGGCTTCTGCCGGCCCTGCTATGGATTTATACTCTTCGATTATATACCCCAAAGCATTATTATCGAGCATAGATTCTTTCCAATTTGGCCCTGTGAACTTTGGCTTTAGCTTTTTGCTATATCTATAATATTGGCTTGGTGATCACTATGGGTGTACTCCTCGCTTACCCTCCATTTGATTTTGTGGGCCAGCGAATCGCTTGCGAGGGATACACATATCTGGGCAAATGTATCCAGCAGCATTTCACCTCTCTTATTTGTTACTCTACTACCCCATTCTATTGCCCAGGCATTGAAGTCCCCTGCGATGATTAATGGAGACTTTTGCGATTTTTTTCGTTAAAAGAGTAACACGAAACCCAAGTCCTTTTGGGAGGTGAATTTTTCCGATAAATTATCGGAAAGGTTGCGTACTGTATATACTGTGCATTAACGTTTACTAAGTTCAATTCATTGTCAGTTATAATTTTGATGGGTTTGTTTCTCATTGCGAAAAATATTCTGTTTGTCTATGTCTATAATACTAAGTTCTAAAAATGTACAGGTTATTTTATCTTGTTGTACTAGAAAAGATCTTATTATCTTAGTGTACTAATGTTTTCAATAATAAATGAAATGAAATGTTTTTTAATTGTATAAACGTCTATGTGTATAATTTGATTTATATCTGTTGGTGTCTCTGTTAAATGGAATTTGGGTTTTGGTAGATTCCTGTTATGTTACAATTGTTAATATATTTTTGCACTAATTCTTTAAGGTTATTGAAATATATTTTCTTTTTAATGTTTTCGTAGGTTTCACTGTGTCCAGTCTCGAATTTGTGATATTTGTGTATTTGTTTGTATGTTTCGTCAGTACTGGTAATTTCTTAGGCGTGGTAGCTACATTTAACGAATTTCAGGCTAGAACCAAAAAGTTCTATAAGTTTGGAAGGTCTGGAAGCTCGAAAAATATTCTGATTTTTTCACTTTTCAGATACCTTCTGAATATATCGGCCATAAAATTCGAGGAGATGTCGTTCGTGTTAATTTAAATTTTTCTTTTATTATTGACTATTTCAATTTCTTTAGTTTTACGGTCAGTCAGAATAATTTGTGTTGCAAACCGATTCACTGCTGTTTCCAATATAGGAAAATGGTCATTAAGTTCTTCTTGTTGAGAGTTAATAGTTGCACATGTACTCATGTTGTCTTCGATTTCTTCCGTCATGTACATAAGTTTCTCCGGTTTGGTTATTAATTCTGCTGGTAAAATCTGCAACTTTATTTTCTTTGCCTTTTATGTAATTTATGTTTATATTATACTCGCCTAGTTCTAATAACCAACGCAGCAGCCTTGGGTTAATATCTTTTCCCTTGTGTTTATGATATAACCAGACTAATGGTTGATGGTCGGTTGAAAGGTCAAACTCCTTTCCATAAATGTACGGTCTGCAGTAGGCTACTCCCCAAACTATTGCGAGTAGTTCTTTTTCTACTGTTGCATATCTTTTTTCATGGTCGTTTAGTGTTCTGCTTGCATAGCTAATACGGCGTTCATGTTGCATAAGCACAGCTCCTATCGCGCAATCACTTACATATGTTACTAATTTAAACCTCTTTGAAAAATATGGGTAGCTCAGAATTGGAGGATTTGTCAGAAATCTTTTTAGTTTCAAAAATGAATCTATATAAAGTAGGTCGTTTTTGTTAACTTTTGCACTTTTCTTCAGATATTTTGTCAGTCCGTGGGCTACTTTCGCGTAGTTCTTTATAAACTTTCTATAGTAGCCAGTTATACCTAGAAACTGCTTGATTTGTTTCTGTGTTTCTGGAATTTTTAGGTGTTGGATTGTTTATATTTTCTTTGGGTTGGGTTTAATACCTTCTGGTGAAGGGATATGACCCAAGTATTCGGTCTTCTTTGAAAAAAATTACATTTATCTATTTGGATTTTGAGGTTGTGATCCCTCAGTTTATTTAACACTTTATTTACACTAATAATGTGTTCTTTTAAGCTTGTACTAAAGATCAGTATGTCATCGAGATAAACTGCGCATATTTTGTTTATGTATTCTCTTAAAACTGAATTTATTGGTTTTTGAAATGTGGCAGGTGAGTTTTTCAATCCGAATGGCATTCGAATAAACTCGTAATGGGTGGAAAAAGCCGTTTTTTTCTATCTTCTTCCTTGACTAGCACTTGGTGGAAACCTTTAGCCAGGTCGAGGGTTGTAAAGTATTGGGTCAGTTTATGTAAATTATTTTCTAAATTTTTGTTAACGGCAGATCAGTTGCTCTTGGGAGAAGTGCTTATGAAAAATAAATTTAATTAATTTAAAAACTGTTGTTGTTATCTAAATAAAATCTTCATCAAACTGGCCTCGAGCTCAATAAATTTGTCAATTATTAATTATTTTCTATATTTGGAATTGGAAATTTATCACTTATTGTGACTTAATTTAGTTTCCTATCGTCAATTACGATTCTCCATTTTCTCTTACCTGAGTTATCCAATTTTTTTGGAACAATCCACAATAGTGAGTTATATGGGGACGTACTTTCTACTATTACTTTTTGTTTTAGCATGTCGTCAATTTGTTTATTGATTTCTTTTCGTGAATCTTTGGATACCTGTATACTGTAGAATATACAGCATTGTTAGTTGTGGTGACAATTTCGTGTATATATCATGGGTTTATCTTAAAGATAGAAGGCGAATCTTTAAGATATAAAGAAAACAGCACTGTTATTATCAATAAGTTTCTCTAGCTCTCTCTGTTCTTCTTTGTTCATGTCAGCCTTTATAAGTTTGTTCAGTACTTCTGGGTAATTTCCTTGGCTTTCCAACAAGTGCATTTTTTCGTACTTGTAAGCTAGAAAGCTTATTTTATTTTTATTTACTTCGAGGTAATTTTCTTCTAAATAATTTATTACTCCCAGTCTTCTTAAAATGTTTTGACCTATCAGTCCCTGAAATTTTTTATTTTGTAATTAAACCCATTAAGTTTGGATTGTTAAATTCTTCAGGTATTTCGGAAATAACCCGATATTCTGTATGACTTTGTCCGTTTAATGTGTTAAATATTATTGGCCTGTCTAATTTGATCCTTTTATAGTTTGGAAGGGCGTCTTTGTCTAAGAGTGTTGTTGAGGATCCTGTGTCAATAAGGAATATTAATTTGTGTTTGCCTATTTTTAATTCAACTAACGGAATATTTCCTTGTTTATCGCCGATAGAAAATATATCTCCTGTTCTTCTAATTAGTTCCTGCATTGTCAAATTTTCTGGTTGGTTTCCCTAATCCTGTTTCCTCTAAAGTATAATATGCTTCCCTAAGTGTCCCTATGCTCCTGCTATATATTAACTTGCGAGATGGGCGGGGATATTATTAAGGAATGTTTTTAAGATCATAGATTCATTAACAGCCGGACGAAATTCTCTTGGCTAATACATTCTTAAGGTAATTATAATAGTGACTTACATTATTATTATTTTTGGCGTTGATGGCTCTGTAGCATAGTTGATGATACGAGTCGCTTATAGCAAAGATTTTGATCAGCTCCTTCTTTATCAGATCCCATGTTGGGTGAGCACCTAGTCCCCTGACAACGTCAAGTGCCTCACCTTGTAGTTTATTAATTACACATCGTTGGAAAACATATTCCTTCATGGGTGTATTTGCAAACAAGGGCAGGAATATTTCAACTTCCCTGATGAACGAGGTTAGGTCATAGTCCCTATTTCGTCTATATTATTTAATCATACTTGCTTCCTTCAGTAGTTCTGACACCGGAGTGGTGAAGTTGTTTGCTGAATTTTCTCCTTCCATTTCTATTTTACGACTTGTATTGCGGTACAGGTACAGTTTACAAAAGGTTTTTCTTCACGATGCACAATTTATATTGTTGGTCGATTTACAATTTATATTGTTTTGGTCTTTTGCTGATTTTGATACTTTGCATATGGGTGATTCGCTTCTTTTTCCACAATTTCACAATTTTTATTGTTTTAGTATTTTGCTGATTTTATAATTTACTTTGCATATGGATGATTCGCTTCTTTTTGTAAAAAAAAGGTTCTCTTTTTCCACAATTTCACAATTTATAATTTACTTTGCATATGGATGATTCGCTTCTTTTTTTTTTTAAAAAAAGGTTCTCTTTTTCCATAATTTCGCAATTTATATTATTATGGTATCCTTCAGGATTCCCAATATAGTTTTTGAGTCAACTTTTCGGATTTTCAAATCACAGTTCGAAACGTGGCGGTAAACTTAGGTTTCCCGTTTTATTCGCTAATCAATTCTTTGGAAAAAAAAACAAAGTTTAGTTTTGTTTAACTCGTTTATTGGTTCTTCAGAACTGCCGCTACTTACAAGCTAACAGTATTATTTATAACAATATTATGCTTATTCTAGGTTTATTCTGGTTATTATGTATTTCTTACTTATTCTGCTTATTATGTATTCTACATTTATTCTGCTCATTATGTATTCTACTTATTATTGCTTATCCATTGATTTCGCAACTCCATAATAACGAAATCATTGGTTCGGTCACCTCTTGTAATTTCATATGTTAAATTTGGAAAAGTGCAAGGTAAGCAATATTATACTGTTGCTACCTTGCCCAGTTAATAGCCGGAATTTAAGTTGGCGGTGGAGTTGACGTAACTCGCACTTGTGCCACTCGCTGTCCACTCCTGGATTACATCTCTCTATCCTGCCATTCAGGCAATGCTTTTAATTTTAATAAAAGAAAATTGAAAACATACTTTATTTAGTTTTTATTTTAAATAATTAAGTTCTTTATTTAATAAGAGCGAACTTGCACGTTTAGTTAAACTCAGTTTAAATTTAAACTTAGTTTCCTTGCGCTCAAATAAATTTGTTGCAAATTAACGAAGTAGTCAGCAAACAGCTGATAAGTTAAACTAAGTTTAACCGAGCACAATCGGCCGTTTGAACTTAGTTTAAACTCCGTTTAAAGTTGACTGAAAAACTGCATTCTGAGTTTAAACTTATGCCCAAGTTCAGTAACTTGGTATTATCTCAAGTCTCAAAATGAGCTAGAGATTATTGCTTTTCCTCCACAAAAAATTTAAATAAAAACAAAATGAAAGCGAGGAAAAGCAATAATCTCTAGCTCATTTTGAGACTTGAGATGAGACTGATGTGCTAAACAGAATTGCGACGGAGGACGGGTAACGGGCCGGCGGGTACACGCTGTCAAAATTAAAACACACTGAAGCGAATGCAATTGCACAGAATTGTAGCGGAAACGGATTTCTTGCCGTCGGTTATTTTTACGTCGGGAAAATACTTAGATCCATTTCTAATTTCTCCGTCGGGTTGACAAATCAGGGTTGCTTTTTTCACCAGCTGATGTCAATTTGTTTGTTTGGCAAATGAAAAACGAGAAAAATATTAAAAAACCAAATTTGATCGCGCTTTAAAATTTATAAAATTTGTGTGTGCAAATTTAGTTATTTAAGTTAAAATATCATAGCTATGAGCTTCAACGAGTTGCTGATTGAGGAAGTGCGGAAATATCAATGTATCTACGATTTATCCCTCAAGGAATACCGAAATGTGCAGAAGAAAGACCAAATTTGGGAGGAGATTGGGAAAGTGGTTAATGCAACCTGTGAGTTGATTATTATTGAAACTCCCTCAAATTTTGATACTTATATTGTATTGTTTAATATTTTTAGCGGACATTTGTAGAAGGCGATGGAAGACTCTTCGAGATACATATAAAAAAACAAAGCGTGCTAACATGTTAGCATCCGGCAGTGGCGCACCAGCTCCCAGCACGAAATGGAAGCTCCAAGAGACTTTATCTTTCTTGGATCATTGCAAAGACTCGAGGCCGTAAGTATTGAAATTAAGTTTCCGCAATATGTATGCGCCTCACTCTATATTTAAACCACATTTCTTATTTATCTTTTTCTTTATTAAGGACTACCGGATGTTTTGAAATATTGGAAGAATCAACAAGTTTCTTTGAAGGTATAGAGTATATAGAGGGTATGTCTCCAGCAAATTACACCATGGAGCACTCCAATTCTCAGCCTTCATGTTCTTCGTCCATAAGTATGCTTTTTTCAACTTATTAAGCACAAATGTCAATAATTTAAAATTGATTTATTTTACAGATACGATTACACCTATACGCGGAAGGCCAACTAAGAGGCGCGCCGATGCAGAATTGAACAATAATTTTGCCAAAGCAATGGAGGAGTGCACTGCCTCAATATATGATCTTGCCAAAGTGCCTCCAAGAAATTCAACATTCCAGCTTTTTGAAAGTTTTGCACAAAAAATTGTAGATGCTAACCTATCCCCAGGTGATGTTAACAAAATAGAGGAAAAATTATGTTGGTACTACATGAAGAGTTAGCGAAATATTGAATATAATAGAACTTAAAATGTCGCTATGTATGCACAGTTATTGCCACTCAAAATGGCCCACTGCATTTGTAATCGCAATAATTTTCAAGTAACGTTTTTTCTTAATTTTTTATAAAAGTTATAGTTATTTCTACAACAATTGAATTGATATTTTAGCATTAAACATTTATTAATGTTATACAAAAAAGTATGTTGTAAACGATCTCATAAATATAATTTATATTTTGGTTTTAAAAACTTTATCCATGTGATCCCAAAAAGTTAGTATGTACGTTATAAACGGTCATACTAACTATGTTAGTATTAAACATAGCAACACAATGCACTACAATACAATTTGGCAGTAATTATTTCAACATTAAATAATTCACTGTCGAATAACATTTATAAAGAAATAAAATTGAATTTTATTATACAAAGAATGAAAACACAAAACAAATATTTATTTTTTTCCATCCCTTTATTGATATACATATGTACATTTATATATATGCATGTGTCGTGTGTCGTGTGTCTTTCGTTTCATGCAGTTATTAATATACCAACATCGTAAAGTAAAGATGTATAGTTCCTATATATTTATATGTTTAATTATATTTTGCATACAAAGTTTTGTTTGGTATCTAAATTTAAATAAAATAACTTTAGTTAAGGGAAATTGTTGATCTTGTCTCAATTATTAAATAGAATATCGGCCAGCGTATCTCTGCTCCTAAATACATCTCCAGATGACCGATTTGCTTGAGCAATTCTGCAGGAAGGCATCCCAGCGTGGGACTCCCTCCAAGTTCCTGGCACCTCAACACCATTTTGGAGGTGGTCCACGAGTTTTTCACCGAAGTAGCCACTCTCCTTATCAAGCATTAGATAGTTATGCAGTACAATTACCGCCAACACAATTTTATCTACATTCTTCGGTGCTGCGTAAATGTTCGTATGAAGAACTCTCCACCTGCTAGCCAAAATCCCAAATGCATTTTCAATATGCACACGAGCGCGAGATAATGTCTTGTTATAGTTGTCCTTGATAGTTGATAAGTTGCGGCCAGGATATGGACGCATCAAATTGTGCTTTAATGGGAATGCACTATCCCCAACAAAATAGTATTGAAATGAGGTATCCGTTCCCACAGTATTCAAAAACTTAATTAGCTACAATGTACAAATGTATACGTTTACGAAAATTGTACTTACCAGGAATTTTACTATCTGCCGGCATATTAAGGTTTTCTCTTAAAATCATTTTTCCAAATGAACTGCGCGCAAAAATTCCACCATCACTCTCGCTTCCCATTGCACCCACGTCCACAAAAGTAAATGTGTAGTTGGAATCGCAGGCGGCCAATAGCACGATACTATAAGTTTTCTTATGGTTGTAATATAAGGATCCGCTACGTGCCGGACAAACAATCTTTATGTGCTTTCCATCAACCGCTCCAACACAATTCGGCATTCCCGTTTTTACATAAAACCTTTGCGAACACAAAACAAACGATTTAATTTCTACACGCAAACATTGATAGTTACCAATCACAAACCTGTCTGATATTCTTTTCCATTCATGCTCATTAGGCTGAGCAACATAAATATCGTGCAGTTCTGTCCATAAGGCATTGCAAGTATCGTAAATAATCTCTCTTATTGTCGATACACCCATTTTATGCGACCAGGCTAGATAATGTGAGCTGCATCCTTGCGATAAGTACCTAAAATAATACACATTGTTAATTAATGATTTCGTTGCATTTATGACGAGAATTACTTACATCAGTGTCAGTGCCAAGCGAGTTTCTTCGTTTATTGGCGCTCTTCTCGAAAAACGCTGTAGTCTTCCTTTAATTAAATTTAAAAGAGTCTGGAACTTTGCAACACTCATCCTAGTGGCTTTGAAAAATTCTTCTTCATCCTTGAGTTGTTGAAAACATGTTCCGTGAAACCCTAATTCGTTCCTGGTCAGATTTGTAGGACGTACCCACCACCTCCTCCTCAACCGCTTGGTTGCCTCCACGTACATCATATACATCGCGTTCATAATGGACACAATTTTGTGAATCCGCGACAGTCTTTCAATGCTGGGGTTCATTTTTGCGCGTACTCACAATTAAAACAATCGAAACGATTTCACTACAAAATTAATTGTAAAATGTCATTTAGCAACTGTCAAAATAGCGTTTCCGTCCCCGTCGCAATTGTGTTTAGCCGACCGAATTTTCCGACGGGAATATATCAGCTGTTCACTTCCCGTCGACCCGTTTACCCGTTGTCCGACGCAATTCTTTTTAGCTCATGAGTTACAGAATTCGCGCATTAGTTTAAACGACTAACAGAGTTCAACTTCCATTGAAAAACTGGCCCTTAATTAATGTACTAGATTGTTTTAGGGTTGCCATTATGTGCTGGTGAAGGTTATTCATACCCTGTGCCATTACATCATCCTCCTATGAAAAAGAAGTATGTAGCAAGGTAATCAATATTGCTACATATATTCTTCTTGCACATAACATATAGTAGGTTAAGAAAAAATTAGATTGTTTTGAAAGAACGCATTTTGGTATGTTATATCAATTATCCTTTGCCCCTTATATTTGTTCGTTCATAACCATCTAATTAGGAATACAAATTTATATAAACATAAATAGTATGCTTAATGCAAATTAAAATTAACAATAGTTTTGTGTTATTTACTAAGTATAAAATTTTATTTTAAACTAGTTAAGAAATGTAATTGGTTTAATAGCCATAAAATTAAGAAAAAGTTTGATGTTTTATTTTGAGTTTTACAGTAGGTGTCTTTAAATTAGGCTAGGTACGTTTTTACTATTACAATAATTATGATTATTACATATTTTTGCTTATATATATGTATGCATATGGCAATTTCGCAATTTTAAAACAATATTGATATATAACCAATTCTTGCTTTTTATTTGTATATACATACATAAGGAATAAATGATATTATTATTTTTTTGACATTTTGCTTGGTTAGCACTTATTTTAGTATAACCATATAATGAAATTTCAGTAAGAAAATATTCGATTTTAATCAATTTTTATGTTGAATTCGTTTTTATCTATCGGTTTTTCTTTATTTTTGTTTGCTTTAGCAAAAATTTTTATAATTTTGTATTTTCTTCGTCTTTGTCAGTTACTTTTTGTATGCGGTTTTTGTCAAAAATGGTTACGTCGATTTCGGTGTCTACACATGGGCCTTAGTATATGCTACTGTATTTTTCACGAGGCTCTTTTTAAATCAAAACCATGTTGTCTGTATTAATTTGTATTGAGCGTGCATCTTTATCGTATAATTCTTAGTTACGGATTTTATGTCTATTTATTAGCTCTTTGGCCAAAGTATGCGTTTTTTCAACGTTATAAATAGGATCGACTAATCGAACGGAGTAAATTTGTTATTAAAAACCATATTTGACGTCGTGTTATCCCAAAAAGTGATATACTTAAGGTATGTAAGTGTCCCAGTCGGATAATGTTTCATGTAAATATGCAGGTATATATTCCTTCAGTCGTGCCTACTGTTTCATGATGATGTGCAGTGGAAAAATTGTGCTCAATGTTTAAAAGTTTGGTTAATTCGGAAAATATCTCGTTTTTGTATTCGGTACTTAAATCTGTTCTGATGGAATTCATTGTCTCGTATATTAATATAAATATTCAAAAATGGCTGAAGCAACGGTTGTCTGGTACTACTACAGTAACTAAATATTTCGTCAGATCGCAAATTATAGTAACAGCGAAATTGTTACCATATTTTGACTCTGGCAAGAGCACTATCATATCGATTATTACCACTTCGAATGATTTACAAGTACTAGTAAACAAACTAAACAAAGAAGAAATACTAGTAAACAAACTTAACAACGGATAAAGACTAGTAAACAATTAGCAATGGAATTTTTCACTGCAAAATTTGCCGCCGCATCTTAGTGTTATAAATAGCCCTTAGTATACAAATGTAAATTTGTCTTGAATTTATATAAATAAAGGAAACACGTGACTGTGCGACAAAAAATATATTTCTCTACTCAATTCTATGCAAATAGAATAACTGTGGGTCAACCGGGATGACAATAAGTGTTGTCACCTAAAAGCCAAAATCCTTGAAAGATAGGAAAATAAAAATCCACGGTCTTGAAGAAAGACAAAAACCAGTTTCTGAAAAAGTGTAACACTAAATTACACTGTCCAACAAATGAAGACTTTTTGAATGGAACAGAATAGCGACGCTATAATTCTGAAAGGGTATGTTGAGTAGATCATTTTTGTAGAACAAACTTATGGTCCAGCACGTCTGAGTTTTTTTTTTACAGTGGGTCAAAGTTTTCATTTTTTGGTCGAAGGGAGCATTATACTATATGAAAAAAATTTTGTAAGTTAATGTCTGAGAGAATTCTAATGGTCAGAGTTGTATTGTGGAATTGTATGAGGATTATTTTTGTGGAGGATCTTAACCCTCTAACTGGTCTCTTTATGGGTCAATTTGACCCTTTTTTTCGAGAAAATCAAAAAATATCCTTTAAAAAAGGACATTTAAGGATTAAAATATTCTACGAAAATGTTTGGCGGAAAATTTCAGTGGGGGTCACCAAATACACCATTGTTGTAAATAAAGCTCTTTACGATTAATTGGCAAAATTACACGCCAACTTCTATAAAAAAATTATAAATTTGTTTTAACAGTGGTTTATTATAGTATGTACATATTTATTTTTTTGCTTCAGCAGTAGTATGACAATGGATTAAAGATTAAACTTATTATGCTTTCCTGTATTTAGCTTGACGTGAATGGTCCGATGTGTCAAGGTTTCTGTACAAGCCCCATACGTATTCAGCAAGCATTACACTTTGGGATTTCCCTTTGAATCTTTCTTCCAATACCCTTTTATCCTGATGAAACCTTTCACCGTGTTCATCTGAAACCGCTCGAAGGTTTTCTTTAAAAAAATTGAGATGAGAGTGCAGAAAATGCAGCTTTACAGCCTAACCTAATATTCACGCACTCCGGCAATTTTCTGTCAAAAATGTCTCATGCTCATACAACTTGTATGGGAGCAACCCAATGAATGAAAACTTTTTATAAATTTGTACATTGTTTGGAACTTGGGATTATGATTTTTTGCTTATATAATATAAAAGAGGAAACAAATCAATTGCTAAACTTGTTAATAAGTTCCTGTGTTGAAGCTCTTCATATAAATTAAGATAATATTTAATGTTTAAATACAAATTAATATGTAACATAAGGTAAAGCAAATCTTTAAACAAAATAAATAAATTGAACCAGCGCTGAAAACGTCCACCTTGTATTGTTCTCAAACGAATTTGACAGCCATGCAACTCTGTAAGGCAAACGCACGCAAATCAATTTGGGGTGGCCGTGGTTAAAAATTTTGCGTGCGTGCGTCCCAAAACGCAAGCCGTTTATATTAGGTTAGACTGTTAGTGACATCTTAACGCCAATATTGTTAAAACCGATTAGCATGCTTTCAATATTTTCTGCATAGTTTTGTGCTTTTGAGTTTCCAAGGAATTCTGATATAACCAGCTGCATAAAGTCAAATGCTGTCTTTTGCATATCCGACAGATGACCATAAAATTCTTCATCTTGTAATAATTTTCTTATATCGGGTCCAACGAGCATTCCTAGAAAAGGTAATTTACATTAAATGAAATAAATTATTTCTTAAAACCGTATTTTACCTTCTTTTAATTTTGCTGCAGATAATCTGGGGAAAATTGTGTGAATGCGTTTGAAAGCATTTCCTTGTGTATTTAAGCTTTTAATAAAATTTTTCACCACGCCCAATTTAATATGCAGCGGTGGAAGTATGACCTTATCCTTTGGGACAAGGGTTTCATGGATTACATTTAAGTCACCAATAATATTTTCTTTACGTTCTTCGAAATATTTAATATGATAATGGCAGCTGGTAGCACGTGAATCCCATTTACAAAGAAAGCACATATATTTTGTGTATCCTGTTTGCATTCCAGTCAATATTGCAATCATTTTGAAGTCTGCGCATACTTCTCATTTATATTTATAGTATTCAATTTTATTTAAGAGATTTGAAATATTTGCGTATGTTTCCTCCTTTTTTGTGTTTTGAACTATCTATAAATAGTCGCCAAGCGGAAGAGTCCAGTGGATGCTTTAGATATTTTAGAACCTCTTCAATACTGCAACAGTATACAAGTTCTTCTGATTTTTTAAAATAACTTTCCAGATCGGCGTGTCTTTTTCTTGGCGATGTATCTTTTACATCAAATTCCTGTTTTTCAATCTGGAACATAATATTTCAGCTTTATCTTTGGTTAGACCTAAATCTCTTACAAGATCTTAAAAATAAGCTTGGTCTATCAAATTAGAACATATGTGTAAACCATCAGGAGGCAAGTAACTTATATCTGATATGTTTTCAACCGCCGCTGTTATTTCTGTATTGGCGTATGTCATATTGGCCGAAAATGTATGTGTAGGCGGTTGAGGGACCGGAACACCTTCACAGCGCACTTCTGGTAAAATGACATTTACGCAGAAATAGCATGTATCTGATATGTGATCTTCAGGTTCAATCCATATAATAGGCGCAGAAAATGGCAGCGCCTTAGTACCGCCTTTGTACCAGGTCAAAAGACCACTTTCGCAAGTATTACATACAGTTTTTGGTATCCAAGCTTCACATAAAAATCGTATTCCAAAGAAAAGAAAATATGGTTCTTCAATTGTAGGGAATATCTTTCTTCTGCTTTGATGGTGCGTAAAATGTCCACAAATAAAACAAAACCAATCTCTTAATTTGCAAACAGAATCCGCCATGCTTATTTAAGCTTTAATTGTTCTTTTTTTATATCAATTTTAGTAAAAATCACACCCGATATGTACTGCTTAGTAGCTCAATTATGCTTAATTTTATCACTCCCGATTTGTAAGTCACAGCTGATTTGTAAGTCACAGCTGACTAGACGCGAGAACTCAGTGTTTGGCCCGGCCGAACTTGACGACGTTTTCACCTGCTTTGTATATGTTGGCGTGTAATTTTGCCAATTAATCGTAAAGAGCTTTATTTACAACAATGGTGTCTTTGGTGACCCCCACTGAAATTTTCCGCCAAACATTTTCGTAGAATATTTTAATCCTGAAATGTCCTTTTTTAAAGGATATTTTTTGATTTTCTCGAAAAAGGGTCAAATTGACGCATAAAAAGACCAGTTAGAGGGTTAAGATCTTCCACAAAAATAATCCTTATACAATTCCACAATACAACTCTGACCATAAGAATTCTCTCAGACATTAACTTACAACATTTTTTTCATATAGTATAATGCTCCCTTCGACCAAAAAATGAAAACTTTGACCCACTGTTTGTTCTACAAAAATGATCTACTCAACATACCCTTTCAGAATTATAGGGTCGCTATTCTGTTCCAAAAACGCTGTTGGACAGTGTTATTAAAACAGGACTCAACAGAACCCTTATCCTATGTCAGATAACGATTTCGTGAATACAGAAATCCAGAAACTTCACGATAATCATATAATTCAACCAAGTAACGCTGAGTATCAAACTCTGAACACAGCCTTAAGTTAATTTATGAAATACTAAAATCTACCATTGCTTGTAAATTTCCTGTTTCCTTTTTTTCCTCTTAAGAAATATTAAAAGCAAGTTCGTCACGTGGTTTTCTTAATCAAGAATATAAAGAAAAGTTATATCAATTCCAACAAACGCTTCCACTGCGCAAGTGCATGAAAAGCAAAAAAATTAAGTAAATAATATGATAAGCAAGTGCTATGGCTAAAAAAGATATTCTGCCTTGTCTGACGGAGAGAATAAATTTCAACAACTGGAAATTTAGGATTCAGCTTATTCTAGAAGAGAGATCGATAAGCTACACGCTAACAGAAAGCGAAACTACGGAAACAGTACGAAATGTAGAAAAAATGATGCGACAGCGCGGTCAATAATTGTGAAGTGTCTAGTGCTCTAGTGCAAAAAAGATGTTAAAACAACTAAAAGAAACGTTTGAACGAAAAAGCGTTTTTAACAAACTTCATCTCAAAAAGAAGTTAATTACAATACGTTGTGGTGAAAGAGAAAAGCTGTAAGATTTTTACTATCGGTTCGATGCCGCTGTAAGCGGCTTAAAGGCCATAGGTTGCGAGATTTCTGAATAAGATCAACACCCCTATGCTGTAATCCGAATGTTCGTAGTTACGAATTCGTAGCTCCGTTCCGAAAGTCCGAAATTTGGTATGCTGAAATCCGATCGTAACTAGCGTAAGCGATACAATTGTTGACACCGCAAAATTTCAATATAGTTATTGACACTGTCTCTTGACAGAAGGTTTGTAATAAAATCACAAACAATAATCTCAAAAATTATGTTTTCTCTCGTTTTACTCATTCTCTCTGCCTTACATTGTGTACTCATAATTGAAATGTCATTTAGTTTCGCTTTATAGTTGGAGTAGTGAACATCGGCGCATCACAGCGCGCGATTAGGTTAAAAAAATAGTTGGTTTTGCTAAGGAATGCGAATTTGTAAGTAACTTATTTTACTATTTATATTCAAAAATAATTTATAGTGCTCATGTATTTTAAAAGAGAAAAGTGTAAAATTCCAAATAATATGTTTTAATTGTGCTTTTAATGAAGTGATAATTAAATATTTTGTGTGTCAACTTTTGTATCATTTCTTTAACAATTTGCATCATTGACACAGTAGTGTCAATGAATGTCTACTATTGGGATATAAAAGTTGACAGTATGTCAATAGTTATACTTTTGAAAGAGTGTCAATAGTTGTTTCCTCTCTTTTTTCGTTGAAATTATTGTTTAGCTGGATAATACAATGTCTATATCAACCAAAAAATACAGCGAAAAAGATCTTCAAAAAGCGATTGATGCGGTACGTTCTAATTCTTTTTCGAAAAAAGCCGCAGCGAAATTATATGGTATACTTCGATTAAGCGACAAATTTGTGAAGGTGAGGAAAGGGCCACAAACAGTCTTGTCAATTACCGAAGAGCTTATATTAGAAGAATGGATGGTTAAATCACAACGAAAGGGTTTTCCTAAGAGAAAAGAGGATGTGTTAATTGCCGTCAAAGAGTTTCTCGATGCAAATGAGAGAGATCATCCATTTGGCCCAGAAAACACGCCAGGAAATGGGTGGTTCAAGGCGTTCTTGAAGCGACATCCATCAATTGCATTAAGAACGCCAGACCCGGTAACATCGGCGAGCGCAACTGTTGGTTCATCAGACATTAAATCATGGTTCGTCCAAATTGAAAGTTTTTTGAAAGAGGAGAATTCAAACTTTCTCAGTATTCTGCAAGATGGTACTAGAATATTTAATGGTGATGAAACCAACTTTTTATTGTGCCCAAAAACAAAAACAGTGTTGGCAGCAAAAGGTGCTCAAAATATATATGAAATCGACCGAGGACTTGCAAAATCGAACTTAACCGTAATGTTTTCGTTTTCTGCATCCGGTGTTTTGGTTCCGCCTATGGTTATATACCCCTACAAAAGAATACCCGAGGAAATTCGCAAATCTATGCCTGATGGATGGGGTCTTGGTTTGAGCGACAATGGTTGGATGACGAAAGAAGTATTTTATGAATATATTTCAAAGGTATTCCATACACATCTCGTCAGCATTGGAACCAAATTTCCAGTTATATTTTTCGTTGATGGTCATACTACCCATTTAACACTACCAGTTAGTAAACTCTGTGTCCAATTGGGCATCATATTGATCGCGTTATATCCGAATGCAACACGCATATTACAGCCAGCGGATGTTGCAGCATTCAAACCATTAAAAAATGGTTGGAACAAAAAAGTTTCGGAGTGGCGTCGCCAAAACATTGACGAGTCCCTAACAAGACAAAGATTTGCTCCCTTGCTGAATGAAGTTGTCATATCATCAATATCTCCTGAAATTATTAAAAATGGCTTCAGAGCGTGTGGGATTTTTCCTTGGAACGTTAACGCGATTGACTTTTCCAGGTGCCTCGGAAAATCTTCGAAAAAGCAAATGAGCGAAATTCCAGTTCAACAACAAGGTGCCACAAATAATGATACTATTACATATGCTACTTTTTCTGCTTTGGTTGGATCTATGAAACTTGCAGAATTCGAAGAAATTTATAAGGGCAATGGCAATACCCTGTATCGTTCGGAGGAATGGAGAATTTTGTACAACATATTCCTGAAACTTAAGCCAAACAATAAAATTTGTCAGGATTTAATAATGACTGAAGAAGATAATAAAATAAATATAAATGATATTGAAGAATTTATATATGCCGACAATGTACAGTCCCCAATTGAAATTATATGTAATGAACTGATTCAAATGGAATTTATTCCAAACCAGTTGTCTAGTGGGACAGAAAATCATATGGATGAGCATATTACGAATGTAATGTCGAGTAAGGAACCGATTACAATGGAATTAATTCCAAACCAGATGACTAAATGCATTGAAAATTACTTGGACTGGCCAGTGACACCAGAACGACAGGGTGTTAAACCTGCAACTCAAAAAAGGCCGTTTGTTGTAACGGACCCATTATGGATACAAGCAGAACAAAGCAAAAAAGAGGCAAAAATAAAAGAAAACCAGATTAAAGAAGAAAAGAAAATTCAAAGAATTAAAAATAAAATGATGAAAAATCGAAAAAGAAAGGATTGCCCCAAAAAATCGCGGTTCAAAACGCAAAAAAACCTGGCCATAAAGCACCTGAATCAAATATTTTTCCTGACGTAAATTTGGCCACAACGTACAACTTTATCAATAGTTCTAATCCTATGACGTAAGTAACATGGGGTTACTTTAATATTTGCTTAATGATTAATTTGATATATTTCTATTGCAGCTTAAAGGATTCTAATAAAGTGAGACCCGCCATTCCTAAAACAGATCATATAAGATACCTTTTCTTGGAAGACGAAAACATTGGCGAAAATGAAATTTCAAGTGGAACGATGTGCTATGAATGCACATTACCACTGAATAAATCAGGGCTAAAATGCGTTAAATGCATTAGAAAAATACATATTTCATGCATAGTGAAACTAAATTTACAATACATACCTTTATTTACCTGCTCCAAATGCCTTAACCAAAGCTAGATAATTAAAAATAGCATATTTTTATACCTAGCTAGCTAGCTTTACACAAATGAAGAATGTGATTTTTTTTTATGAATTAACAATTTTTATAAAACATACATTAAGATTTTTTATGAATTTATTTTTAATGTTTTGTTATTAATAAAGATATATCAAATATATCAAAAAAACAACTAAATCCTTTTTTGCTTTGGTTGTAAGACTTTTTAAGCAGTGTCAATAACTATATGATACAGCGATGTCAATAACTGTACTTGAGTGTCAACAACTATATAATATCAGGATGTCAATAACTGGTTTTGGCTGTCAATAACTAAACATTTATAGAGGTCTTCAAAAATTAATAATTTACCGCTATTTCAACATTTCTCTAACTTCAAAAAATAATAAATCGAAAAATAACTTTCACATACTTGTAGAAATACCTCTGTGGGCCAAAAAAAATATACCCAATATTTATTAGAGCAGATTCTCCAAAAAAATTCGTTAAGAGTGTCAACAACTGTATCGCTTACGCTATCAACCGCGTTGCCAACCAAAAACAGGAATTTCGAAGTTCGTATTGGCAGAAATATACATGTACCGATATTATTGCAAGTAAAGAATGAAGTTTAATATCAACATTTATAAGCCATTTGATAAGAAGTTTTCGTTAATTAAAGGCAGAATTACATAAATATGCATCGAATGTATGTACATTATTAAGAGATGATCTAAATACAAATTTCTTAAATTATGAAGGGTGTAATATTGTCGAATTCAATGTTCAGATAAATTAATGTTTAATGGTTTAAAGATTTGTGACAAGTTTCGCCTCAACAAAGAAGCATTCATACAAGAATCATACTGCGTACGATTTGTTTGTGATCTTCGCCAATATATAAACACGTAATAATTCTAGTTTTTCTTGCATAGTTTATATTACATATGTACATAAATACAAATGTACACATGTATATACATACATACATGTATATTGTCTTCTTTTTGGGTTTATAAAAGTTTATTTTTCTTGTTGGCAACCCTTACGTGTAGACTTATTAGTTTTAAGTTGTCATTTGTAAAACGGTCCAAGATCCGTTATAGTATTTCATTTTATAAATTACATGTATTAATTCTTTTCTGTTCTGTCTGCCGCCATATAAGCACGTTGTAGCAACATACGCGGTAAGGCAAATTACTTAAATAATATGTTTTAGATTCTATAATTTGTATTGTATTATTGGTATGTATATTTTGTAAATAAAGATTGAGCTACGGCTCCACACAACTATAACATTGGCGACGAAGGAAAACAACTCTTTTAAATAACAAAAATGACTACATTAGAGCAAGTGGTTGCTACCCTGTTAACAAGACAGCAGGAAACCGCGGAGCAACAACGACAGCTCTTGGAAAGATTACTTGCTGCTACATCAATCAACGTCGATGGACAAAATGAACGTAGTTCATCTACAGGCAGCACACTAAATGGTCCTGAAACTCTGATGGAAACTCTTTCAAAAAGTATACGTGAATTTGTATATGACCCTGAAGAAGGTCAAACTTTTGCTAAATGGTATGTCCGGTACGAGGATAATTTTAATGTGGAAGCTGCGTCGCTGGATGAGGCTGCAAAAGTTCGGTTGCTTTTACGCAAAGTAAGCACCAATGTGTTCGACAAATATCGGGACTACATTTTGCCGGCCCAACCGCGTGATATCAAGTTCGACGATACGGTTACTACACTAAAAAAATTGTTCGGAAAAAAGGAATCGCAGTTCAGTGTTAGAGTAAAATGCATTCAGAATGTTCGTGTAGAAGAAGAAGATATTATAACGTATGCTGCTCGAGTAAATCGGTTATGCGAAAATTTTTCTGTTCGTGATTGCACGTCTGATAATTTTAAATGTCTGATGTTTGTGCATGGCATTCAATCCGCACAAGACGAAGATCTTCGCGCAAGACTTCTATCTATGCTCGACTCTGAAACTAGTGGGAGATGCACGCGCATCTCGGAATACACTCCATGCAAGCAGGTGCAAAACAGCAATAAATTAGCACAACCGAATTTACGTGAATTGTTTCCAAGTGTATTTAGAGACGAAATTGGTCACTGCACGGCGTACAAAGTGCACCTTCAACTTAAACCGCAAGCAGTTCCAGTATTTCGCCCTAAAAGACCAATAGCATACGCAGCGCGACCTCAAGTTGAAAGAGAACTAAATCGATTAGAACAAGACGGAATTTTAACTCCAATCAATTTTTCTAAATGGTCCGCGCCAATCGTTGTCGTAAAAAAGGCTTCTGGCAATTTACGCATATGTGGTGACTATTCTACAGGTCTCAACGAACAGCTCGAATCTCACACTTTTCCACTACCACTTCCTGACGAAATTTTTGTAAATTTCAACGGATGCTCGTATTTTTCAATAGTCGATCTAAACAACGCTTATATGCAAATAGAAGTTGACGAGGAGACTAAGAAACTTTTGGTTATCAATACTCACCGAGGACTATATACATTTAATAGACTAGCACCAGGAGTAAAATCAGCACCCGGCGCATTTCAACAAGTCATGGAATCGCTTCTCTCGGGAATACCTGGCGTTTTTCCGTACCTAGACGATGTGGTTGTAGCAACTAAAACCAAAGAGCAAAACATCAACGCAGTTATTCAGCTATTTGAACGTTTTAAATTGCACAACATCACCGTAAATTACAGCAAATGTAAGTTTTTTCAAAACTCTTGTACTTATTTGGGATATCACATAGATTGTAATGGTATTAGCCCAGACAAAAATAAAATCAGTAAAATTTTACAACTACCACCTCCTAAAGATGTTAGCGAACTTCGAACATTTTTAGGCGCTGTAAACTACTATGGCAAATTTATTAGACAAATGCGCATTCTACGTAACCCTCTATATGCTTTACTGAAAGCTGACTCGAAATGGAATTGGTCATCACAATGTCAAAAGCATTTCATTAAGTTCAAAGAACTATTAACATCGGATTTATTGTTAACGCACTATGATCCAAGATTGCCAATCAAAGTTGCTGCTGACGCCTCCAACGTGGGTGTAGGAGCATATATTTGTCATATATATCCTGATGGTAATGAAAAGGCAATTGCGCATGCTTCAAGGTCTCTTACTCAAGCGGAAAAAAATTATTCGCAGATTGAGAAAGAAGGATTAGCGTTAGTCTTTGCAGTAGTAAAATTTCATAAATATTTGTACGGTAGAAAATTTTATTTGCATACCGACCATAAACCATTGCTTGCTATTTTTGGTAATAAGAAGGGGATTCCTGCACATTCTGCAAACCGCCTTCAGCGATGGGCTTTAACATTAATGTCATATGATTTTGTTTTGGAATATATACCTACAAAGGAATTCGGAGCAGCGGATTTATTATCACGTCTCATTAGAAACACAACAAAGCCGAATGAAGATACAATCATCGCTTGCTGCCAACTTGAACAGGATGTGAAACAGGTTGCAGTCGATGCCTTAGCAAATCTACCACTTACATTTCAGATGGCTCAAAAAGCAACATTCAAAGACGTAGAGTTACAGAAAGTAATCACACACTTGAAAACTGGTAAGTGGCCAAACATAATAACTAACGATTTACGAGGCTATCATACGCACAGAGATAGTTTAAGCATAATTGAAAACTGCATTATGTTAAAAGATCGATTGGTTATACCAAAGTGTTTTCGGAAACGAATTTTGTAACAATTGCACAAAGGTCATCAGGGAATTGAGCGAACAAAAGCATTAGCACGCAGCTTCGTATACTGGCCGGGAATTGATCAGGATATTAAGCATTATATTCAGGCATGTGAAAAATGCGCAGCTGTTGCAAAGACGTTACCAAAAACGACCCTCTCTTCATGGCCTTTAGCAGAAAGTCCAATGCAACGAGTTCATATTGACATTGCAGGTCCAGTAGATAATATCTATTACTTCGTAATTATCGACGCATATTCGAAGTGGCCGCAAATATATCAAATCAAGTCAATAACTTCTACTAGTATTTTGAATTGTATTTCGGATTTTACGTCACAATTTGGGAACCCGGAATTATTAATCAGTGACAATGGGACTCAATTTTCCAGTAAAATTTTTTCGGATTTCTGTCAAAGCCAAGGTATTGTGCATAGGTTTACCGCTCCGTATCATCCACAGTCAAACGGGCAAGCGGAACGTTTTGTTGATACTCTGAAAAGAGCTTTAAAGAAATTAGATGGTTAAGGAACATCTATACAAATTTTACATACATTTTTAAAAACTTATCGTGTCACACCTAATCGAAGTGCACCAGAGGGAAAATCCCCGGCTGAATTATTCGTGGGAAGAAGGTTAAGGACGGAATTCGACCTCCTTAAGATTTCTAAGCCACATATCAACCTTCGCAACGAAAAAATGGAACAACAACAGACATCGTCCCAAAGAACGAACATATGAAATCGGTGATCTTGTATACGCAAAATTGTATAAGCGGAATGAATACTTTTGGGCATCAGGAACAATAGCCAAAATTCTTGGCAAAGTAAACTACGAAGTAAAAATCGAAAACTCTAAGTATCTGAAGGCAATACGAGTACATGCAAATCAACTACGTTCAAGATATGTAAACACTAAAAACAAGTCTTTAGATATTCTATTCGATTACTTTGAATTGCCATCATCAATCTCCGACGATAGCAACTCGGATAAGAGTATAATAGAGCCGCTTCCTGTCATTCCACAAGCATCCACTTCCGGAGATCCTAACAAGGAACTTTCATCACAAACGCATGTGGAAGGTCTTTCTAACGAACTGCTACCAACGGTCAGTACCGATTCTTCGACTGACCACTGTGAACCTATAGCAGAACCGCCTCAAGTTTCTCAAGAGTTACGACGATCAACAAGACGCAAAAGACCTCCTGCATGGACTCCAGATTATCATCTTTTTAAAAGAAAGAGGGATGTTGGCAACCCTTACGTGTAGACTTATTAGTTTTAAGTTGTCATTTGTAAAACGGTCCAAGATCCGTTATAGTATTTCATTTTATAAATTACATGTATTAATTCTTTTCTGTTCTGTCTGCCGCCATATAAGCACGTTGTAGCAACATACGCGGTAAGGCAAATTACTTAAATAATATGTTTTAGATTCTATAATTTGTATTGTATTATTGTTATGTATATTTTGTAAATAAAGATTGAGCTACGGCTCCACACAACTATAACATTTCTAAAATTTATTTCGCTCCGACACCAGTGGCTGTTCGTACAAAAATTCCGCAATTGACAGCTCCGACGGATTTTGGCATACCAATATTACGAATTGCGAAAACAGTCTACGAATTTCGAATTTACGACTACGAAAAGCGGATTTGAGCATACCGATTTTACGATTCGTAGCGTAATCGAACGTACGACGGATTCCAGCATAGGGGTGCAAGTCTGTCAGTTACTCTCCGCTATGCCATCAGCATACGAGTTCGTAATAACCTCATTAGAGACACTATCAACAGAAAACAACTTAACACTTGAATTTACGAAAGTCAGCCTTTTGGATGCAGAAATAAAAGTTATTATTTTATTATTATTATTATTATTTATTAACAAAATTAAATAAATTAACAAGTTAATGTAATTGTTGATTGAAGTTATGTTGTCCTTTGTAGGGTTTTTAAGCAATTTAACCCAGTTGTTTTTGAGGTATCGGTTTCTAGTGTATTCGAGAGGGCAGTGTCTTTTCGCACTTGGCCAGTGTCGCCAGGGTCGGGTATCTTCGGCTTTCCAGTGTCACAGCGCTGTCAAAGTTAACAGCTCGCCAGTGTCAGGGTTAACAGACCGCCCGTGTAGAATATAAATAAAAGAAAATTTGCCATGGAATGCAAATAAGAGTTTCTATATTTCAATAACTTATGTATGTTTATTTTAATAAAATTAAGGGTTTAGCCAGTGTCGCTGTACTAATTCCAATGTAGTTAAATAAAATGTGAATAAAGGCATGCATTTATAAATAATTTCTTTCGTGTTTTTATGTACATATATGTATATTTAAGGGATCCGGTGATTCAGGAGGTTTGAAAATTTCACCAGTTCCGGAAAGCCAGAAGTTTCGCCAGTGTCAGAAGTTTCGCCAGTGTCACAGATTCACCAGTGCCGCTGCACTTGTTACCAGTGTAGTTCTAAAAAATATTACTACTTATTATTGCTAAATAAATGTAATTTATTATATAATTTATATATTTAAGGAAGCAGGGAATCGGCGGTTTAAAAATTTCACCAGTACCGGAAAGTCTGCCAGTGTCAGGAGTTTTGCCATAAACTGGCCTTGAGCTCAATTAAATTGTAAAATATTAAATTGAAAAATAGTGTCAGAAACTTCACCAGTGTCAGCAGTTTCGCCAGTGTATATTAAATGTTTATAAAGAAATTAATTTACTTATTATTGCAAAATAAATGCGTTTATATATTTATGTATATATATTATATTATAAGAACTAAGGATTCGGCGGTTTAAACATTCAGACAGTCTGCCAGTGCCCGAAGTTTCGCCAGTGCCGCTGCACTTTCCTACCAGTGTATTTAAATTAAATATAAAAATGTCAATAAAGAAATTATTTTACTAAAAGTTGCTAAATAAATAAGTATATACATATGTATGTAAGCATACATAAGAATACATATATATATTATACATAGTACCTATATATTTAAGGAATCAGTAATTCGGCTGTTTGGAAACTTTACCAATTGTCCCTGTTTTAACTTCATATTCAAATGAAACTTACTTTTTTGTAAGAAATTTTTACAACATTGCTGAAAAATCGAAATTATATGAGTATATCTTACCAAAACGTTCCTTCTATAATTTTCTGCGCTTTAAATGATTTTAATTTTTTTTCTTTTTTAATTTAATACTTTATTATTTTCCTTTGTATATTTCTTTAAATACTAATAAAATTCATTAATATTAAGTTTATGTTTGTTTGAAAAAATATACATGATGCGTTCTTTATATATTTAAATTTTTCTATTTAAGGGTTTCTATTAATTACAATTTAATTCTAAGTTGATATTATTCTAGACATTTTAAGATTCGTATCAGACTATTAAGATTTTTGAGTTACATGTGTTTTTAAATTGTACTTTGGAAGTATATTTTTTTATTCCATTATCTATTTATAATCATGCATAATATATGTAGATATGTTTTACTTCTTATTTACAAACAAAAACATATAAGTTATTCTTTCATTCGTTTATGCTTTCTATTTCACAAAAAAGTATACCTTATATTAAATGAATTATTTTCCGAAAATTAATTGAAGTTTAAGTTTCAAAGGGAGTTATTCTTTTGTCCCATGCATATTTTTTACAAGAACTTTATTTAATACAATTTTCTAAGTTTTTTATACAATTCATACATTCTGAGTCAGTAAATTTATAGCGATTTGCATATTTTAAAATTATATATATAATATAATATATATAATTTTGGCGCGTACACTATATAGCTCAGTGTTTGGCCGAGCTTCTCCTACCATTTGTGGTGTGCGTCTTTATATTATACCACAAATGGAGGGACCTACAGTTTTTGTGCCGACTCCGAACGGCAAATGTATTTAATGAGAAGCTTTGTCATGGCAGAAATACCCTCGAAGGTTTGCCATTGCCTGCCGAGGGGTGACCGCTATTAGAAAAAAACTTTTCTGTGATTAAGATTTTGTTTGCCCAGACTGAGATTCGAACCTCGAACTCACCGGCATATCGAGTTATAGCACGCACCGCTACCAACTCGACCACAGCGGCCACATTTAAAATTATATCACATTTAATATCAGTTTTGTACATCGTTATGATTTTATATTCTAGTTAAAGTGATATGACTGAAATTATATCTTTAAAAATTATCATCTTTTATCACATCAATAGTTATCACATAATTTTTTTAAAGGATAAATACAAAAATTTCAATGATATAAAATAGTCTGCTTCTCAGGTATACCGCTGAATCTTTTTATTATGCGTTTATAGTAAGAGGAAATATATATCATTTTACCTATCGGAAGTTGGTGCGATATGAAAGTTCTCATCCATCAGTGAAGTTATTTTATATTTTCCTCCGGTCATACGAAACATTACAGCGGTAATTTTCCATTTGGGTTACTAGAAGAGAAATGTAAATATATACATATGTATATGTATTAGTTTATTATCCAATATAATATGAGGTTATAATAAGAGGAAATACAAATCACTTTACCTATCGGAAGTTGTTGCGATATGGAAGTTCTCATCCATCAGTGAAGGTATTTAATATACACGTTCAATATTTCTAAAATTTATTTCCCTCCGACATAGTTCGTACAAAAATTCCGCAATTGACAACTCCGACGGATTCTGGCATACCGATATTACGAATTGCGAAAACAGTCTACGAATTTCGAATTTACGATTACGAAAAGCGCATTTCAGCATACCGATTTTACGGTTCGTAGCGTAGTCGAACGTACGACGGATTCCAGCATAGGGGTGATATATATTTTGAGAAAAATAAAAAAAACTGAAATAATGCAAATTTTTTTAATAAAAACAATTTTTTACGTTATTAACAATGTATATGTGTCAAAATAAGTCTGTCTAAAAGCCCGTAAAAATACCTTTCATTTGGTGTATAATTTTATATATGAAAATTTTATTTTTATAAGAAATTTTACCATTTAACTACCTTTTTAACGATACCAATATTGTGAAGATCGGACAAATACATAGTTTTTGAAATACATATTAGCTTTTCAAAATATTGAAATTTACCCATTTAGCCCTCCCTATTGACGGACGACGCCAACTTTTTTTCTTTTTTTGTAGCTATTCTTTACTTGTTCCCATATTTCAATTATAGTTACACTTACCAAAAATCTTTCTGGAAATGAAAATTAAAACACTTTAAAAAACCATTTTTTTTAAATTATACACTTTAAATACTTTGAACGACTTGCCTATTTAATTACGAATGAATATTATAAACGAAATATATTTTCTAGAGCTGTAGCTAACCTTATGTATTCGTTACCGAGTAAGGAGTACAACGCCTGACTCGAAGTACCGCATCGTTACTTACAAAATAAACTCGGTACTCGCATATGTAGTTGTCAATTTGATTGTTAATATTGTGCGGAATAAAACAGTTAAGGGCCGTACACATAAGACTTTCGCTTTGCTTTGCTTCAGAGTTTCGCTTTGACAGATAAGTTGAAGACCTGATGTTATATGAGTGCTGCTAAATACAAGGCGAGAAAAGTAAAGCAAAGCAAAACGAAGCAAAATCATGGCGAACTCTCAACATTTGTACACTTTGACAACCAACTGTTTGCATTTCCATTTTATTTCTGTGTGCATACACACACGATTCAGAAAATTTACTAGTATTTCATAGTTTTTGCGTGCATAATTACTTTTAAAAAGATAAAAGAAGAGACATGTTAATAAATAGCAAATAAAACACTTCTTTGATCGGTTTTTATTTATGTTGTCGAAATATGCTCGGTCTCAATATAGTTTATTACACTCCCGACTTTAAAACATACATAAGTAGCATAACTACCACTAAATTATATAAGTTAAACTCATTTCTTAATATTTTATTAAACAAAATATTTGGAATAGAAACAAATAACAATTGGAAACAAACCACTTACGTAGAAACTGTCAAAGCGTTCTATGTAGCAAACCTTCTACACCTCATGCTTTGTTGTTAAATTTCGAATTGTCAAGTAAAGCGAGGAAAGTTGTATGTGTACGGCCCATTACGAGTATACTCGTTTTCAACACAGCAGTATCGTCTTACACCTTGCAAGGCAACGTTTCGGTATGATTCGCTTGTGCCGATTATTATGTTCTTTAAATGGCTTGTTTACAAAAGGGTACTGACGTCACATCTGTCAATCCAATTAAAGTACATCTGCAAAATCAAAGTAACGGTACCCCGGAATGCGTCATCTTTAGTTTGCTGCATCGTGGTATTAGGTTAGGTTAGGTTAGAGTGGCTGCCACCGCACAAAGCACGGTGGCACACTTAGGCTGTAAGAAGCCCATTGTGATACCAATGGCGTAGGCCATGCATTCCCTCCCTCCCTTATTCTCAAAAATTGAACCATCCTGTGCGTTTGATGTAGAGTATAAAGTTAGAAATGCTTGCCGAGTTCAAATCGACTAGACAGTCCAAAAAGTAACTTTTGAAAAATTTTCTGCGCGTCTTGGCTAGGCCGGGGCAGTGGCAGAGATAGTGCTCAATGCTCTCCACCTCCTCCTCGTTTCGGCAGCTGCGGCAAAAATCATTTGTTGGGTAACCTAGTCTTACCCCATGCGTGCCCATAAGGCAGTGCCCGGTTATCACCCCAACTACTAATCTGAGAGAGGAGCGACCAAGCATAATGAGAGCTTTAGAGCGCTTCCCATCAACTTCCGGCCAGATTTGTCTGGTAATGAGACAGGTGGGCTCCGATGCCCACCTTAAATTTACCTTATCCATAAGCTCAGATCTTAGTCTGTGTTTATATGATGCTAAGGGTAAACCCACCTCTTCAGCAGAGTTTATTACGGGTAGTTCCGTCCCTTTCCTAGCTAGTTCATCGGCCAGGCCGTTGCCAGGAATGTCTTTATGGCCAGGGACCCACACAACACATACGGAGCACATATCTGCAAGATGGTTTAAAGCCGCTCTGCATTCAATGGCTACCTTGGAGGTTGTACCGTAGGAGTTTAAAGATTTGATAGCAGCCTGGCTATCAGAATAAATGGTGATGCCTCGTTCTAAACAGGTACACGTTGTCAGGCCACGAGCTGCTTCCATTATTGCATTTAGTTCGGCCTGAAAAACGCTACAGTGGTCCGGTAAACGAAGGCTGAGGTTTAGATCAAATTCGCTTGAGTGAATCCCGCTGCCTACTCTTTCGTTTAACTTGGAGCCGTCTGTGTACACAGCCGTCGATCCTGGATCCAGGTCCACGATACCTATCCATTCGTTTCTCTCTGGGATTCTTATGGAGAACCTATTTGCAGAGAAAGAAGGGTGTAGGGTATAATCCAACTTCTTGTCGGGCAGAGTATCCAGGACTTTTGAGTGCCCATAGTAAAGATTTCTCCACGGAAGGATCGCATTTAGCCTGGCAGCACTGCAGGCCGGCAGAAATTTGCCGTAGAGATCCACCGGTGGAAGATTTAACGTTATCTCTAGAGATTTGGTGGGTGTAGAGGGCAGTGCTCCCGTGGTGAGCATTGAGGCCGCCCTCTGCACCCGTTCAAGCTTGGCTCTAGTTAGAGCCCTGCTCAGTGCCGGCCACCATACGACGACCCCGTAAAAGAGAATGGGCCTTATCACAGCTGTGTACATCCAGTGTACAATGTGTGGCTTTATTCTCCATTTCTTCCCCACGGCCGTCTTACAGGCATAAAGAGCAACAATTGCTTTCTTGGAGCGGTCTTCAATGTTCCGCCTCCAGTCGAGTTTTCTATCTAGTACGATTCCGAGATATTTTACCTCGGTTGAGAGACTAAGTACCATTCCGTTTACAGATGGTAATTTGAAGTCGGGGATTTTGTATTTCCTTGTAAAGAGCACTGCTTCGGTCTTAGTAGGGTTGACGTTAAGTCCGCACTCCACAGACCAGCGGGTAACAATATTTAGAGCGTTTTGCAGTAGATCACTAATGACTTGAAGATGTTTACCCGTGGCTATGATTGCCAAGTCGTCAGCATATGCCACGGCCTTGCAGCCAGTGCCCTTCAGGTTTAAGAGTAAGTCGTTTACGGTAAGGTTCCAGAGTAAAGGTGACAAGACACCTCCCTGGGGTGTACCTCTAGCCACATGTTTGGATTTAGAGCTATCCCCTACTGTTGAGAAAATCGATCTTTTCCTGAGTAGGAGCCCCACAAAATCCACCAGTCCCTGCTGTACCCCCACCATACGGAGTGATTTGATAACAGATTCGGGGTAGACATTGTTGAAGGCTCCCTCGATGTCAATAAAAGCTCCCCAGCGTGTACTCTTTTATGGCCAATTCTTTCTCGATCGTTGAGACGATGTCGTGGAGAGCAGTCTCCGCGGATTTGCCTTTAGAGTATGCGTGTTGGTTCGGGGAGAGTTTTTCTTTCCTTATATTACGCCGAATATGCTCGTCTAAGAGCCTCTCAAGAGTTTTGATAAGGAATGAGGTGAGGCTTATTGGCCTGAAATCTTTGGGTTTTGCGTGAGCAGTCCAGCCTCCCTTCGGTAGAAAGACGACTTTCGCCTTCGTCCACACATTAGGAATGTGGGTGAGGGTAAGGCATGCTGTAAAAATCTGTGTGAGAAGTGGACAAAGAAGGTCCTTCGCTGTTTGTAGTAGTGCGGGAAAAATTCCGTCAGGTCCTGGGGATTTGTAAGGTTCGAAGGACATTACTGCCCATTCCACCTTTTCGTACCTCACTATATCCCCTGCGGTATTCCCTAAGAGTGAGTTGGTTTGGTGACCTGGCAAAATGTTGGAGTCATCAGAGCACCCAGGAAAGTGGGTGGTCATTAGTAACTCCAGCATTTCGTCGGCTGTAGATGTCCATTCTCCGTTTGGTTTTTGAATAGAATTTATCGTTGGAGCACTTTTCGAGAGAACCTTCCTCAGCCTGTTGGCTTCGGAGTTTTCTTCTATGTTATTACAGAAGTTTTGCCAAGATTTGCGTTGTGCTGTCTTAATGGTCTTCTTGAAAGTTTTAAGAGCGTCTTTGTATGGTTGCCAAAGACCCGTCCTCTTGGCTTGGTTAAAGAGTCGCCTGCTCTCTTTCCTGAGTGCTGAAATCTCTAGATTCCACCACTGGGGTTTCTTTTTACCCTTCGGTAGGGTCTTGCAATGGGGTACAGTGGTGCTTCAGGGTATGCAGATACAGTTGCGCGGCTATACTCAATTCCTACTCTTACGTCCACGTTCGTGCACCCTGGGCAACGTGAGCAACCCAAGTGCGAGATGCGGTAACCAACCCGTGTGGAGCCTTGGGTCACGGCAAATAGAGAGGGAGCTATAGTGGAGCCACTCCGACATATTCGGTTTAAGGGTTCACTAAAGTCTGCAGCGTCTGTTCACCAGGAGGTGCGGCTGCAAGCGGGCGTCTGTCTTGAAGCAAGCGGCTCGCTATATAAATGAACCCAAACTTTTTACCCCCAGCAATGGGTTATGCGTTGGGTTTGGGACCCACCATGTAAAATACAAGTCCAATGAAAAGATCGAAACAGCCTCGGATAATGACCTCCCCACACGTTGACGACCCACGCAAACGAAACAAGGACTACGATTTACGGATATGCACCTGGAATGTCCGGACCCTTTATAGGGAAAGTGCCTCTATCCAACTGCTGGATGTACTAAATAAGTATAAGGCTGACATCACTGCAGTCCAGGAAATGCGATGGACGGGACATGGATGCAAAAAATATGCATCGTGCGACGTTTACTACAGCTGCCATGAGACGGCGCACAAATTTGGTGTTGGATTTGTGGTTGGGCGGAGACTGCGAGATCTTGTCTCCAGGTTCACCCCCATCAGTGAACGAATTGCCACAATCCGCATCAAAGCTAAATTTAATAAGATCAGCTTGATTTGTGCGCACGCCCCGACGGAGGAGAAGGATGATGGGACCAAGGATGAATTTTACGAGCGCTTGGAGGAAGCATACGAGCGCTGCCCCCGCCACGATGTAAAAATTGTGATTGGTGATTTTAACGCTAAGGTGGGCAAAGAAGGAATTTTTGGTCCAACAGTCGGAAACTTCAGCCTTCATAAAAATACCACCGGCAACGGAGAGAGGCTGATCGACTTCGCCGCGGCGCGAAACATGGTAGTAAGTAGCACCAGGTTCCAACACCGAAGCATCCACCAAGCAACTTGGGTGTCCCCTGATCGAAAAACGCGAAACCAAATTGATCACGTTGTGATAGACGCGAGATACGCTTCGAGCGTGCTTGATGTTCGTTCTATCCGAGGAGCAAGCGTTGACTCGGATCATTACCTTGTTGCAGCTAAGGTCCGCATGCGCCTCTCTGCAATGAAGAACGCTCACCAAGTAACGCAACGAAAGTTCGACGTCGAAAAGCTGCAATCGCAACGGACAGCTGAGAATTTTCAATCTCGACTCTCGATCCTGCTAAGGCAAGCAACTTCTCATCGCCCCGACATTAACGAGAAATGGGATAACATCTCCCAATCTCTTCGCACCGCTGCGGAGGAAGTGGTTGGCTACTACCAGCCTCGCAGAAATAATTAGTACGATGACGAATGCCGCGTCGCTGCTGCAGAGAAATACGCAGCATACAAAGCCACCCTGCAGCCAATTACTACGCGTGCAACAATTGAGCGATACCGGGAGAGAAGGAGGGAAGAGAGACGTCTTTTCAAGAGCAAGAAACGAGAGGCGGAAAGGCGTGAGTGCGAAGAGCTTAAGATGCTAGCAAGTAGAAATGCGGCCCGAAAATTCTATCAGAAAATAAGGCAGCAAACAAGTGGTTTCAAGACCAGGGCTGGTTCCTGCAAAGACGAGTATGGAAACCTGGTGACGGACGTACAGAGCACACTTTAGGTATGGAGGGACCACTTCTCAACGCTACTGAATGCGAACTCTGGTGAGGAGTTTGAAGAAGAGGAGCCCAGAACAATCTTTAGGGATGAACAACAAATCCCTCCACTCGACCAAGGCGAGCTGAGAACAGCACTTAGGCGGCTAAAGAATAACAAAGCGCCTGGGGCAGACGGTATACCGGCAGAGCTTTTCAAAGCCGGCGGCGAAGAGCTGGTAGGAAGCATGTACCAGCTGTTAAGCACAATTTGGTCTGACGAGTACATGCCAGAAGATTGGAACCTTAGTGTTCTTTGCCTAATCCATAAGAAAGGATAAGCCTTCTAAATATCGCATATAAGGTTCTATCGACGATACTGTGTGAAAGACTGAAGCCATATATGAACCAGCTGATTGGACCTTATCAGTGTGGTTTTAGACCTGGTAAATCCACCATCGACCAGATATTCACAGCACGTCAAATCCTGGAAAAGACCTTAGATAAGCAAATCGACACACACCACCTTTTTGTCGACTTCAAAGCCGCTTTTGATAGCCCGAATAGAAGCTGCCTGTACGACGCCATGTCTAAATTTGGGATCCCCGCAAAACTAATACGGCTATGTAGAGTGACGTTGAGCACAACATTTAGCTCCGTCAAAGTTGGGAAGAACCTCTCCGCGCCGTTTGAGACCAAACGAGGTTTTAGACAAGGTGACTCACTTTCGTGCAATTTCTTCAACCTAATGCTGGAAACTGTAATAAGAGCTGCCAATCTGAATCGCAGTGGTACTATATATAACAAAAGTACGATGCTGCTTGCATATGCGGATGATATTGACATCGTTGGCCTTAACAACAGGGCCGTCAGTGCAGCATTTTCCAGTCTAGAGAAGGAAGCAAAGGAGGTTGGTCTAGTAGTGAATGAGGACAAAATAAAGTACCTTGTGGCAACAAACAAAAAATCCTCGCGTATTGGGACCCACGTCACTGTTGGCAGCTACAATTTTGAAGTAGTCAAGGATTTTGTATACCTTGGATCCAGCATAAACACCACCAATAATGTCAGCCTTGAAATCAAACGAAGAATAACACTTGCCAACAGATGCTACTTTGGGCTCGGTAGGCAGTTGAAAAGCAGAGCCCTTTCTCGACGAACGAAAATCTCGCTCTACAAATCTCTCATCGTGCCCGTCCTTGCATATGGCGCAGAAACATGGACGATGTTGACCAGCGATGAGCAAGCCTTGGGGGCTTTCGAGAGAAAAGTTCTTCGCAAGATTTATGGCCCTGTTCGCGAAAGCGACGGGTACCGAAGAAGATGGAATGACGAGCTGTATGAGCTGTATAATGATGTGGACATAGTCAAGCGCATAAAAATTCAACGATTGCGATGGCTTGGCCATGTCGTTCGCATGGATGATGATGCTCCAGTGAAAAAGTCCTTCGAAACGGCACCCATGGGTGGGCAACGACGGCAAGGACGCCCAAGAACACACTGGAAGGACCAAGTGCAGAAGGACCTGTCTACGCTTGGTATGAGTAATTGGCGTAACCTCGCGAAGGAGAGAGGGAACTGGCGAAGCTTTTTGATCTCGGCCCAAACCGACAAACGGTTGTAGCGCCATAAAAGAAGAAGAAGGGTCTTAGGGCAGGAGACTCTGAAAGCGGAATTACATGCGTTTGTTACGAGGTCTACCGCTTCATCTATTTTTGACGGTGAGTCCAGCTCACCGAGAGAAACGACCTTCGTGTTTGAGGGACTCGCTTCATCAGGTGTTTGCGATAGGCCTAGCCTATCGTGATAAACGTGTCTGGACAAAGAGGCTGAGAGGACGCTTTTATATTTCTGCCAATCCGTCCGCCTCTTATTGCTATACGCTGTAAGAGTAGAGGGATTGAGATTTATCATAAATGTTATGTAGAGGTGGTAGGAAAAGGAGTGTTCTTTGGACACTTGCCAGTCGCTTATCAGGTCCGAGAGGCAGCCTGAGGCGAGGGTGATGTCCAGCACTTCTCTTCTGACAGAGGTGATGAAGGTAGGATCTTTCCCCCGGTTAAATATATATAGATTATTTGCTAATATAAAGTCAAGTAAACACTCACCTCGAGGATTTGTGTCGCTTGAGCCCCATATTTCGTGGTGCGAGTTTGAGTCAGCTCCAATTATGACCGGGAGTTTTTCCTTGTTAGCCTCTTTGATGGCTTCCTTCAGTCTTGGAGGAGGAAGAGATTGGCTGTCGTGGGCCATGTAGCTCGCCAAGAGCCAGACGACGCTCTCTTCCAGCTGTACGCTTACGCTAACGGTGTCTTCCTCGCTGTATTGAGAGAGGAGAAAATAACAATATACTTTTTTTATAAGAATACATGCTCTGATCCTACCTGTCACTGGAGACGTTACTAGTTGGTAGGCGTCAGAGTTTAATCCACAAACCCTGTTCCTGACGATCCAGGGCTCCTGGACAAGAATAACGTCTTCAACCTTTTCGCTGAGACGAAGAAGAAGAGCAGCCGAGGCTGCTTTGGAGTGGTGCAGATTAATTTGCAGAATCCGCACCATCTCCGCAGTCTGCGATGTCCATTGCCTCGTGCTCCACCCTCTCGGCGGCGGCTACGACCGTGGTGTCGTGATCCGCCTCCTCAGGTACCGAAGCCAGAAGCTGGTCCTCTTCGAGTTGAGTTACCCATTGGCTGTACACAGATCCCACGTATACCGACGCCGAGCCCGCATCGCTCTCGGCATCTGACGCGGTGTCCAACACCGCCAATGGGACGCCCCCGGTTGCCTCCGTTGAAATCGACTCGAGGTCAGTAGGGGCGCTCGCGGCGTCTCCTACTCTGCTGACCTCTTCGCCGACAGAAGAAGTCGCTGGTCCGCTTGGAGCGTTGCCTGCATTTTCGGTTTCTCTGACCTCCGCCTTCTTGTGGATTTTAACTGTGATGGAGTAAAAGCCGTATCTTATAACCCCACCACAATCCGCAAGAACTGCGATGGAAGCATCGTCGATGACCAGGTCAACGTAACGCTGCTTCTCCTTGGTCTCGCCAACTCGCACTATCCTCCAATCGCTGGTGGGTAGTTCTGCGTAGCCAAGGCGGATGAGCTCCAGGATCTCTTTCGGTTCTGATGGTTCCGCTGGGACCCAGGCCCAGGCTCGTGGCCGTTTGGGGATTTCCTCCCTGTGGACGGCTCTCAGGTCGGCCCCGGGCCACAGCTCTCCCACCGATGAGATTGCCTCCTTGTAGAGCCGTACTGCGCGTTCGTCCGCGCACGAGACGAGTTTGATTCGCCCTTGATGCCATCCGGCGTCGCGGACGACTGGTTAAGGGCCGGGATACTTCTCAAGTATGCCCTTGTAAACCCTGCAGAGACCCATCAGCACGGACTTCCAATTGTCAGTGCTAATGTGTCCGTCGGGATGGCTCTTGTCCAGCACGGCCAGTGTGAGGTGCTCTTTGGCAGCCTCGTTGAACGGCTTTGTGGCTACGGCCATCGACCGACGGTTTGGAGGGGAGGACGTTATGTACCTTTTTGAACCACTCGGAGTCTCCTCGAGAGATCGCTGTCTCTTTGAGGCTAATTCTCTCCGGTGGTCCAGTCGAGTGGGTGGTTTGTCTTTTCCGCCGTTCCCCAAGGGGCGCTTTTCGCTTGCGGCCATGACTCCCTTAGCCCACTCGAGTGAGGCTTTCTGTGTCTCCGTCAATTTGTCGTATTGCATAGCCTCCAGCCGTTTTATGACCTTCGGTGCTGCCCTACGATCGCGCTGGGCCCTGACGTGGGGCCTGATGGCTTTTGAGCAGCTGGGGCTCTGATCTGTGTCATTTGCCTCAGCTGCTTTCATGCCTTTGTTCTGCGCAGTGGTGGTCGCTTTCTTGTCCGTGGAGGACTCCTGCTCGACCACAACACTTTGCATAGAGGGCGTGGCCTTGATAAACCTATGGGGGTTGGTCGCCCTTGGCTTTCCCACCGGAAACGACTTTCCCTCGGGGGGCTTAGTGCTTCCGGTTTCAATAGAGGGTGGTTTTCCTTTTAGAGGCATAACCACTCCTCCAGTCGCTGTGGGGGACCGAATGTGTGTTTTGGGCCGTTAAGGCCCTTTCGACACCGTCGATGCGGTTCCCGAAAGTTTTAGGGACTTTTCTTCGCCTTGTCCAGTGGCGGCACTACCCGTGCAGGGTTCCGAGGCTTCTCGATAAGGGTTCATTTTGCATACTGGTTCTTTGGCCACCTAATGAGCCGAGACCGTTCGGTGGCCGGAATAAACGGAAAGGGGAATGAAACGGTCGACTACGGCAGAGCCCCATGCCGCAGTAAATCCACCGTTACTCCTGGAGGCAGACCGGTATCCGGGGGGCGCCGTTCGAATACAGTCGGAAAAGCCCCCTGACTGCAAACCATCCATGGGCACGGTGACGCATGACACCCTGGATTAGGGGGGAAGGGTTGTTTCGATACCCTCCGGATCTAGATCCATAGTGTTCAGTGCAAACAGGGTCACCTCTTGAAGGGTACGATTCCGCATCGTGCACTACGGTAACAGCGCTGCGCAAGTTGCTGAAACAGCGAGGCCAATACGAAGTGCATGCGCTCATACACTTCTGCGAAAATATGCAAACATATTTATTCTTATATTAAAATCGAGAGAAAAATGGCAGGCATCTTCAACCCTTTGACAAATTGAAAAAATATACATACATATGTATGTATATATATATGTTTGTGTGTACATTTAGCGCTTGCAATGCTCTTAAGCGCGCGTTGCTATTATAGCAACGGCAACACGCAAATATAAATAGTATGTATGTATGTATACGAAAATGTATGTACATACTTACAAATGTACATATAATTGGGAGAAACAAAGAATTTAATATTATGCAAGTGCACAAATTGAAATGCGAAAGATCGAGTAAATATACTCAACAAACTTGTTGCAAATTTGGAATATGTTTTATGCTCATAATTTAGATGTTTTAAAACAGCAATGTAAATAAATAAGTATGTATATTGTGCGTACTGTACGTACATATATGTACATATACAGTATTAGACATTAAATTGGCAACCAGCTTTAATTACAGCTTGACACTTACAAACATACCTACATATGTATATGTATATGTATATTGCGTTACGAAACGTCTTCTTGTAATGTTTTCTTGTGTAACGTTACGTTACTTTGATTTATGTTACGTTATGTAATGATACGCTGGACGTTACGTAATAACACTTAACGACCCATTACGTTTCGTTACGTAATAACAATTCGACCCATTACGTTTCGTTACGTAATATACGTGGCTGTGGCTCACGTGACCTATGTACGTTAAGTGAAACATTACGTAACGCGCATAACGTTACGTTACTTAATGTTGTTACTTTAAGTAATGATACGGCACGTTTCGTTATGTTACACATTACGTAAAGCATATAATGTTGCGTATGATAACGTTACGTAATGTCCGTTACACTACGTATCTATACGCAATGTTAAGTCATGTTAAGTTACACATTACGTAACGCGCATAACGTTACGTTACTAAATGTTGTTACATTATGTAATGATACGGCACGTTTCGTTATGTTACACATTACGTAAAGCATATAATGTTACGTATGATAACGTTACGTAATATCTAGTATGGTAACGTTACGTAATTTTCAGTATGGTAACGTTACGTAATGTCCTTTACACTACGTATCTATACGCAATGTTAAGTCATGTTAAGTTACACAACATAGCTTTAAGTAGCATAACTAAAGTCAAACAATCGTTGTAGATTGAAAATACATAAGTTATTTAAATTGTAGATTGCCCGTTTCAAATTTTTTCGATCCTCATTCGAAGCAAAGATTTTTATTTTTGATTTTATAAATAGACTGGTTGTCTTTTATACCCATTCAGGTATAGAAGGAGTCAATTAGTCTCTTCATAGGACATGCTCGAACAAAAGGGAACAGTTCATTCCATATAAAGAGATCAGAAGTTGTATTAGTCGCATGTTCCCTTGCAAGATTCAGTTGACTAAGTATTAAGAACCATTGATTCATTGACATTTTCTTTGTCAAGAATGTTGAGCATTTCCTTCTATATAAAATTGGGTTTTGATGATACATTTATTTATTTAAAATATATATGTATGTACTTATCTAAGTTGCAAGTTATGTCATTATAAGTTTGGTTGCAAATTATATGTTTAATACTGTACGTACCATATAATGAGGGTTTTTATAATATCTTAGGATTAAATTAACTATTAATTTATACTCTAACACAGTACCCTGTGCGTATAGATCATTTTAGCAAGCAAATTGGAGAACCCTGTACCCAAGCATGCCACGAAACGAAAGAACCGTTAGCTCAATATTAATCAACGACAGCATGTTGCCGAGCGAATATGTTCATTTTGACGACTTGGTGTTGCGCACGTTGCTGGTACAGCGATGCCAATACGAAGTGCATGCGCTCATCCACTTCTGCGAAAGCGTTGATGCTACCCAGGCTGCAGACATAACGACGCCAATGCAAAGTGGATACATACAACATATGTATATATAATACTCATATATTGGCCGTAACCTATATGCGCAATGTGTAAAAATACAGCAATGAGAGGGAGATAGTTTTAGTGTAAATTACGTTGTGCGCATGCGCAGGTTTTACATACACTAGTATATGTGAAAACATGTGACAAACACATAAAAGCGTGTTTGACATATCTGCAGTTGCGCCAAAAAATTAATTTTAAGAGGGTTCCTTCACTGTGGGGGACTTATACTCTCTTATAAAATTTTAATACTTCATCAGCACACTTTATTTTGTATGAGTAAACTTCGTCAAAAAATTAATTTTAAGAGGGTTCCTTCACTGTGGGGGCCTTATACTCAATTATAAAATTTTAATACTTCATCAGCACACTTTATTTTGTATGAGTAAACTTCGTCAAAAAAGAGCCCTGTCAGATAGAGCACGTTACGTGCGTTCCGGCGAAGCATTCGACTGACAGCTAAGTATATTATGTGTATTTGAGTGCAGAATGCCACATGCGATGCCGCAACGTACAACAGTAGCCCTACTCTCTACTTTTGACGCATTCAAATCCGTCGCTAGTGTCAGCTGATTGTTTTTTTTTCAATTGATTCCCTTTTTTATAATCTTTACACAAATATAAATATCAGCACTACTTTAAGATATATTTGATTTGCATACAAAAAAAATTAACCGCCAATACAAAACAACTAATTGGTTTACATGCGACAACGCTTTTAATTTGGCGTACCTCTGCGTTTCGTACGCCTTTTCAGTTGAATGCCTCGTTGGATCGCACTCAACGTATTCTACCTGTCAGGCCTTTATATCACGTCTTTCTGATATACATATTTTGTTAAGTTGCGAAAATTCCATAGGTATTTAAGAATGTCTGTCGATTTTGCCACGTCGATAGCAACCAACTGGGATGTGTGTGCGGCGCAATGGCAAACTTGAATGTTTCCTACTAGCAGGTTTGGTACTTTTTCAACAAGGGCTATTTTTTCTAAATAATCTTCATTGGTATACAATTCATCGTTTTCTTCTTCGCACACAAAAGATAAAATGTTTGTCGCTTTAAGCATATTTGCGCCATTATCCGATGTTATCGAAACGATTTGGTTTAAGTTAATATTATATCGCTTTAACACATTTACCACCTCCATGGCAAATTCTTCAGACTAATTACTCCTTAAATTTGTTGCACAAATCCCTATGTTTTGAGTTTTTTTTGCATTTGGGTTTGTTGCATATTAAAATAATAAGCTTAATCAGTACGGTTCAATGGAAGTAATTCAAGGAGATATTACAGAGTAGTAAGTCATAGATAAAAAAATTTTCGGTATGAACATATATGTATGTATACTAACTTTTAGGTAAAAAGGAAGTGATTAGTGCAGATTTAGTTAAGCATATACATATATAGCAGACCAAAATGTAAAAAATCTCTAAACAAAAGGATTCGCGCAAAAAATTTAAGGAATAATTAGCCTGAAGAATTGTGTAAATATGGTTTGGGTTTTTTTTTTCTGAAAATCAGCTTTACTTTCTAATACTGCATGTGCCATTGCGCCTTTTTATGGCACACTGTTTTTTCCACCTACTCTTGATTCTAATTAATTAAGAGGTTAAATATTTTGCTGGTAAAATTAAACCTAGGTTTTCGTGACACAGCCATAGAAAGATTGCCTCTTTTTGAAGAAGAAGTTGATGATAGTGAATAATAGATATGAAATAAGTTTAATTTTATTAATTTATTGATATTACAAACATAATAATGAGCTATTTTATTTTATTTTTTAAATACTTATGTAGCTACCAATGTGTATTTCTCTTTTTTTATTATTAAGTATTAGTTTAATAATAATAAATGATATATTATGTATATGTGTTTTTGTAAATTAGAAAATAATTAATAATAAAGGACTGTGAAATCAGTCGAATTTTCGTTTCTACAGCTGCGAGCTGACGACTGTGCAAGCACACGAATTTTTTCTTCACAAACTGCTGTTGTAGCTGCTGACGACAGTAAAAACAGTCGAATTTTCGCTTCTATGACTGCGACTGATGACGACTGTGGAAGCACACGAATTTTGCTTTACAGACTGCGACTGTTTACGACTTGCAAAAGCAGACAAATTTCTGATTTACGACTGCGACTGCTGACGACTGGATAAAAATTTGAAATTGACGACTGCCGAAAGTGCTGCTCATTTTGTCAGTTATCATTTTCTGCTTTTGCTTCGACTGCGACTACTTTAATTTGTCTCAGAAACCATGCTTTGTGTCTGGAGAGTATGTTTTATTAACATTTCGACAAAGCTACTATAAGCCCTGTCAGATAGAGCACGTTACGTGCGTTCCGTCGAAGCATTCGACTGACAGCTAAGTATATTATGTGTATTTGAGTGCAGAATGCCACATGCGATGCCGCAACGTACAACAGTAGCCCTCTACTTTTGACGCATTCAAATCCGTCGCTAGTGTCAGCTGATTGTTTTTTTTTCAATTGATTCCCTTTTTTATAATCTTTACACAAATATAAATATCAGCACTACTTTAAGATATATTTGATTTGCATACAAAAAAAATTAACCGCCAAAACAAAACAACTAATTGGTTTACATGCGACAACGCTTTTAATTTGGCGTACCTCTGCGTTTCGTACGCCTTTTCAGTTGAATGCCTCGTTGGATCGCACTCAACGTATTCTACCTGTCAGGCCTTTATATCACGTCTTTCTGATATACATATTTTGTTAAGTTGCGAAAATTCCATAGGTATTTAAGAATGTCTGTCGATTTTGCCACGTCGATAGCAACCAACTGGGATGTGTGTGCGGCGCAACGGCAAACTTGAATGTTTCCTACTAGCAGGTTTGGTACTTTTTCAACAAGGGCTATTTTTTCTAAATAATCTTCATTGGTATACAATTCATCGTTTTCTTCTTCGCACACAAAAGATAAAATGTTTGTCGCTTTAAGCATATTTGCGCCATTATCCGATGTTATCGAAACGATTTGGTTTAAGTTAATATTATATCGCTTTAACACATTTACCACCTCCATGGCAAATTCTTCAGACTAATTACTCCTTAAATTTGTTGCACAAATCCCTATGACACAGCTTGCCCAAAATTTGACAGAAGTCACTAATAGATACTATTAGTTTCTGCGTGGGAAAATTCAAAATGTTACTAACTTATCAAACCGCCCTCGTACAAGATAGATGTTTCAAATGAATTGTCAGAGAAAATGCGAATAAGACAATATAAACGGTCATGAAATTACACGTTCGAAATGCTCATTTGGGCTCTATGTAAACGTATTATACATTTCTCTACAAAACTTTTGTATTGAAAACGCTTAAGAGCGAAAGAAACCGTTAAGTATCTGAGGAAATGATACAGCTAGAACATCTGATGGTACTTGTCCACTGATTTGGCAGGGATGATTTTCCTGTTTATTAAAAGTAATTGCTACCTAGAAAACGAAAGTAATTAAATCTTCTAATAAACTAAAATTTTAAATCCTTCCTGCTTTTATAAAATATAAATTGCCAGAAATTTTAATTTGCAAAAACCGAAAATTTGAATATCGATTACTTTGATTGAGCATCTTCTTGCGAGTTAATAACGGCAGCAGTAAAACCATACTTTAAATTAAGCCATAATAAAAAAAAAAACAAGAAAAAGAATCTAGTCCAGAAAGAGAATCTAAGGAAAACAATTTGAGTATTTGAGTGAAGTTTTTAAAAATTAATATGAACAGAAGACATTTTCAGACATTTGACAGTGTTGCTTACTTATTCTAAATATCTTCGAAAGTTAATTCGAACGAACTAGAGAGTACGAAATTGCTTTTGAATCGAATTTGGCTTTCGAAGAGAGCAACATAGTAAAGGCCCAGGATTCCACCAAATACTAATAAAAGAATCAGACAGAGAGAAAACCGCGTTTTCGGTAAATGCCTCTAGTCTCAAAATAAAGTATCTAAATAGTGACCTGGTGATGAGCAGGTCACAAAAAATTAAAATGCAAACAAAAGAAATTGCGAGGAAAAGCAATAATCTCTAGCTCCTTTTTAGACTTGAGATGAGACTGAGATACAGAATACGGGCACAAGTTATAGAATTCGGGCAGAAGTTCCACAACAAAGTGATCGTATTTTACGATTCGTAAAGAGGGCTGAGCAGCGTAGTCTATTGCTAGCACACTCTAGCACACGCGATTTCTGGGCTCTAACATTCGGAATATTGCCGTTTCTTCTAACATTAGGAAAACAGCGAAATATCAAAATGCGAATGTGTTGGTAACGGCTGGAAAAGGTGTGTTGGTATTTGTGAATTTGATTCGTCTTGGTTACCTCCGTCTTGTAGGGAAGTTAGGTATTGATTTTTGGAAAATAAGCTATAACTGCATATCACAAGAAAGATAAATCAATAATCTCTTAGTCCTCGAAAGTTTTTTTAATTTAATAAATATTTTTCATAAAAATGTTCAACTTTACAGAATTGCCTTATTTCATGTAAACAGTACATACATATGTATATATACGGCATTTCAGATAGTTGTAAGAAAAGTGTAAATTTTTCAAAAATGTTCAATAATTGCAATCTTAAATGAAGACTATTGGAAAGAATTATCAATTATCATTCTGTTCATGTTATTTTCTTTTAAAAAAATAAATACTTTGTAAGCAAATTTTCAACTTTTAAATTATAACTTTTTTTTTTTTTTTTTTAGCAAGATTTACCGGATCGATATGGACTTTTGCAGGTTGAAGGATGAGGTTCCTTGGGGCACCAACGGTCAACCCATATATGAGGACATATGTTTAGATAATTATAACTAATATAAGTAGATATATACATTATTTAGAGTTAAGTCAAAAGTTAAAATTCATTGTTTTGTATATGTATGTTATTTCTAAAAATTGAAATTGTAAATATTTTAACTTATTAATGTTAGTTTACTATTTTAAGTGGTCTAATTAAGATTCACTGTTATTAGTTAATATTGGTGCTATTATCTTTGGAATTTTAAGTTGATACGTTTTTATTAAGAAATTATTATTAATTAATATAAGTTTATACAATGCAACTTGATAAAAAATGTTAAAATAAAATAATTAAATTAAAAAAAAAATCCTTATTTGGTTTAAAGAAAATTTAGTAACTTATAGATAACTGGTTGAAAGGAAACGGTTAGCGCTAACGAAGAGGTAACTTATAAAGGTGGTTAGAGGTAACAAAGGAATAACAATACGGGTAACCTCTATAAATGATTTGGATAACAAGAAGCTAACCATAAGGTTAACAGCTAGAAGAGGTTAGCAATAACAAATAGATAACAAAGCCGGTAACTTAAATAATTGGTACTGCTGACAAACAACTGACAGACTCTGTAACCAACAATGTAAGAGCCAGAGTAGAAAAATATATGTGTAAATGCCATAAGTAAGAACGAATAGTAGCATCACACCAGAGAACTTATAAGAAATGAGAAGGAGCAAAATGAGTTTGGCTTTAATTGTGAATAAAATTTATGATTCTACTCAGGGGTACATACATACATTAGCTCGGAGCAGACTTGCAGCCACCACAAGTATTGGGTACACACGACTAAAACTTGCAGCCACAGCGGCTGTTAACAATATTTCCACCATAGCTCAAGGTCACATACCACAGCGAAAATGAGATAAATATAAATTTCACAAATGTGCAGCCGGGATGCTTGTGGAGGCTGGCGGCTGCGTATGATCGACGAAGACGAAAATAAAACAAGATTTGAAGTTAGCCTCAAAACGAACGGTAAATGCAGCAACGAATAAGAAAAATGCGGGGAATAAAAGAAAATAATTATTTCAACAATTTGGCACTTATTTCATTAAGAATGTTCACATACATGCCTTTATTTTTCAGCTACTAATTCAATTATTTAAACTAATCTGAGAATTAATAAGTAGTATGAATACCTACATACATATGTTAATATGTAATTAGAATTTGCATTTGCATATTTTTGGTATTGAATTGCAGTCGGCATTTTGCATTTCGAAAATAAATTCAATATCATACATTACGTACATTGTATATCACACGTACATAAAAGTTTCGGCCAGAAAATTTATTTCGTATAAAGAATCTGAAAGAAACTCGAAACTACGTGGTGACCGAATACTTAAGCAGCACTGATAAGTGAAAAAACACAGGGAACCTAAACAAACACAGCTGATCCAAAGTTACACTGAACAGTACTTACAGTTGTATCCCTACCAGACGGGTTATGGTTAGCAAACAAAGTGGCTAAGCTTAGCGTTCACTTATTCGATTGAAAAAACACAGGGAACCTAAACAAACACAGCTGATCCAAAGTTACACTGAACAGTACTTACAGTTGTATCCCTACCAGACGGGTTATGGTTAGCAAACAAAGTGGCTAAGCTTAGCGTTCACTTATTCGATTGTTACCAAATTAGTCACATTTGTTCTAGTTGTGGGAAAAAATAACCATTTTCCTTCCCTGTTACACATCGGTGTGATCTTTCTACTCGCTCTTACACATGACATTTACATATATCTTTTTCTACTCTCGCTCTAACATTGTCGGTTACCTAGTCTTGTAATTGTTTGTTAGAAGTTCCAGTTTTATTAGTTCCCGGCTTTGTTATCCTCTTGTTATCGCTAACCACTTTTACTTGTTACCCTTATTGTTAGCTTCTTGTTATCGGAAACAGTTTTATAAGTTACATTATTTGTTAATCATTTGTTACCTCTAACCACTTCTATTTGTTACCTACTGGTTACCGCTAACCGTTAGCTAACGGCTACCTAACGGTTACCTTTAGTTTACTAAATTTTTTTTTAATAAAAATATATTTTTGTTTTAATTAAAGTATTTTATTTTACAATATTTATCAGGCTACAATATTTAAACTTACATATATTAATTATTAATAATTTCTTAATATAAAGTACAATTTATTAACTCAAAATACCAAAAATAATAGCATAAAAATTATCTATGAATTAGACCACTTAAAATATTTACATTTTCAGTTTCAAGAAATATCATACATATACAAAACAATTCTTTTTACTTAACACTTATTTATTTACATATCTCCATATACTCGTATAACTTATATTTATCCATACAAAAGTCCTCATACATACATATCGAGCCATATTTGCGAAAATAACGTAAGCGCCAAAAACCAAATTTTACAGGAGACAGTATTTTCTAATTATTTTCGATTTCGTTAGGTGAATTACATTGAAATATAAAATGTAGCCTATTTTAGGTAACATATAAATAATATATCCGTTTCAAGGTTACATTTGTGCAAATTACACTTTTTTTGGCGCTTACGTTATTTTCGCTGCTAGTCTTTAGGAAGCATAGTTAAAAAAATGTCGTTTACGTTAAATGATTTTTATACAATTGTATTGTTGTTTTTTATTTTAAATGTATTTTTTTTTTAAATTTATTTTGATCAATTTTACATAATATGTTATAAAAGTAATGATATTGTAAGTTTACAGACTGTAATAAAGAAATGAAATTAATTTTGTTTTAATCATCTTCGTCGGTTTCGTTTGAAGTGTCTCTGACTGCTTCTGATGTCTTAAGGCTACAATATTCCTCATGAAATTGGCTTGGAATCCTTTTTTTTCACAAAGTGATTTTAAATCATTAAACTTTTTTAAAGATATTTTTAATTCTTCAAAATATAAACGACTTGGCTGTTGTTGAAAACTCATATTAATACTTTTTTCAGGGCTGTTTTCAAAATACCCGTATTTTAATTTAATTAAAAGTTGCTGACCGCAGCAAGCTTAAATTTAGTTTATCACCTTTTAATTTTAGCACATTAGAAAGTAATTTCCAATTTAAAAAATTTGAATATTTTAGCGGTATGCATTCATATGCGAAAGGGTTGGTTCGTGCACTTCTAATAATTGTATGCCACTCACTAGGAGCCCACACTGTTCTACTCCGAGTAAACGATTCTATTGTGCTATGCACTGAGTCAACAGGCATCATTGTATGACCTGGCAACAAATATGTAATCTTAATAGATTCAACATATGTCGATAAATTTAAAAAATAAGCAATCATGGTCAACATGGCCTTATTACGATTTTGTCCTGCGCAACTTTCGCAATACAAACTTATTTCCCTAGAAGTTTTTCTTTCATCTAAAATTAAAAGGTATTTATAAATTTTTTTAAAATCTCAACTTTTCTGTCATCTGATTTATTATGCGGAATTTTTTTTTGGTTTTTAGTATTTGTTGTCCTTAAATTTAGCATTAGGCTCCTCATCATTTGTTGTGAAATATTTAAGGTTTTTAAAATGAATTGTTGACAAACTTTTAAATTAATTTCGCCAAAATTTATGAAATACTCATAGGGTAACTGTCGTCTACTGTTCTGTACTCTCTGTCTTTTCACGTCCTTTTTCAAAATGCATAAGGCCAACCAAGACTTTTGTTTACTTTCACTCATTCCCCAGAAGTGTTCATTGAGGGCTTGCCGATCTTCTTCACTAAACTTAGAGTAGCAGTTATTACCGCATTTTTTATTATGACAGGGATTTATTTGAACACTTCTTGCAAATTGGATTTGTGAAATTTCGTTGCCTTTCCTTTGATTTTTGTAGCCCTTTTTCCAATACAAATCTCCTCTTCAACTTAAACGTGATCTCTATTTGACTCGCTTTCACTATCGCTGTAAGGCACAAGGGACATTGCGATAACCTTGAACAAAATATGTAAAAATTAGCAACTGAAAACTTGTAACATTCAACACTTGAACATACCACATTTTTCTAAGACATTGAACTAACACAGAAAATATTTATGCATAAATAACAATAAGTAATTTTTGCTTACTTTAGTGTAATAGTTTTAAATATATATACATACATATATATATACATATATGGTTTGAATGTACTGTATATAGTAGAACCAGTCACTTTAAAATCAGAAACTACACAAAACAACAAATTTGCCAAGAATCAACTGAGTGATAAGATCAACGGGACTTTTTCGGTCTCCTTTTATATCTAATTCGGTTTCTTTTAATCTTAATTTGAACATTTCTTTTTACTTACAATTTTTGATTTTGTGTCGCTTACGTTATTTTCGCGGCCACAAAAAAAGGCGTGTGTCGTTTACGTTATAATTGACAGGCCGATATCTTTGTAAATATATACAATTAACTTTTGATATTTTTGGTGCAGATGCGGTTGGTGGTTGTGTACACATTTGCATAAAAAAAAAAAATTCGAGAAAATGTCGCTTACGTTATTTTCGCAAATAGGGCTCGATATATAGGATGAGCGTTGGTGCCCTAAGGAACGCCATTCTTCAACTTGCAGAAGTCCATATCTATCCGGCATTTTGCTAAAAATATAAAAAAATTAAAAAGTTATAGATCAAAAGTTGAGAATTTTTCTGCAAAATATTAATTTTTTTTAAAGAAGATAACATGAACAGAAAGATAATGATTATTATTTCTAATAACATCCATTTTTATTTGAAGTTTTGGAAAATTTTAAATATTTATACTTGACTTACGAGTATGTGAAATGCCGTATAAGTACTGTGCACATACATTAAGGCAGTTTTCAGAAGTTGAAAATTTTCATACAAAATATTAATATTTTTAAAAGAAAATAACATGAGCAAAAAAATAATTGACTATTCTTACTAATGATATGCATTTCTAGTTATAATTAATACACATAATAGAAAAATCAGTACTTCTCTTAGAACTATGTGATATGCCGTATACATATGTATGTATGTATGTTATAGTATATCGGCACGAACTGTGCGCATGCATATATGTTTGTAGTTTTCAGAGAACCTCAAAATTATTACACATAGTAGGTTCTAAATTCTAATAACAATACAAAGGATAAAACATTAGTATATTAACATACTCTGTAATTAATATTTACAACTACAATTTTCTATTTGAAAAAAAAGCAAGATTAAACTACCGAATATTTTACAAAACATTTAAATTAATTAAGCTAAATAAATATTTGTGTTCTTATTACCTTTCACATGCAGAAACTAATTTGACTAACTTTCAATATTTTTTTATGATATACACATCTGGATGGTTAAATAAAAGAAGTCCTAATATATACATTTTCAATATTTTCACTGCACTTCACTGGGCCTTAAAAGTAATTCCCGCTACTTACTTTTTCCAATAATGCCTCTGCAGCCATCTCCTCCAGATAATTTTCTGCCGGCTTGGGTGCGCAATATCTGCAAGTTTGAATAAAATTAGTTAAAATATATGTACGTGTCGAAATTTCTATACATACCTTTAAAATATTCTTTCCGCGTTGCTTCTACTGAAATAAAAACCAAAATATTAATATTTTAACTAATAAAACTGAAAATAAAAGCAACTTACCGCAGTAACTTCGTATCATCTGAAGTTTTAAAATGAGCTGGAGGTTATTGCTTTTCCTCGCTTTCAAGTTTTATTCTTTTGTTTTTATTTAAATTTTTTGTGACCTGCTCATCACTAGGTCACTATTTAGATACTTTATAATGAGACTAGAGGCTTTATTTTGGAACTAATGAATCCCAACTGGTCTAAAACTGTGACGTTGCTTTGGCTTTTTGTAACTGCTGAAATTAAACCATTTGCTTCTGCTTATGATTCTGAAGAAAGCGGAAGTCGCAGTCGAAGCAAAAGCAGAAAATGATAACTGACAAAATGAGCAGCACTTTCGGCAGTCTCCAATTTAAAATTCTCAATCAGTCGTCAGCAGTCGCAGTCGTAATTCAGAAATTTGTCTGCCTTTGGAAGTCGTAAACAGTCGCAGTCTGTGAAGCAAAAATTCGTGTGCTTGCACAGTCGGCAGCAGCTGTAGAAGCAAATATGCGTTAGCTTAAATAGCCTGTGTTTATTTAATTCGCACTTGTTAAATAATTATGCACATATATATGCATACATACACATATTGAAATATACATCCTTTATTAACTAATATTTTCTAATATATAAATACACATATACATAACATATCATTTATTATTATTAAACTAATACTCAATAATAAAAAAAGAGAAATACACATTGGTAGGTACGTAAGTATTTAAAAAATAAAATAAAATAGCTCATTATTATGTTTCTGGTATAAATAAATTAATGAAATTAAACTTATTTCATATCTATTATTCACTATCATCAACTTCATCTTCAAAAAGAGGCAATCTTTCTATCGCTGTGTCAAGAAAACTGGGGTTTAATTTTAACAGCAAAATATTTTCAAGAACCTCTTGACTAATTCGATTGCGATAGTCAGTAAGCCTTAATGTCGAGAATGCTCGCTCAATCGTGACCTGTGGCAAATGAAAATTATTAAACTATGATTTACATATTAATAATTAAAGTATATTTACCTGTGTAGGGTGGTACTGCAAAACAGACATTACTTATTTCGCACAGTTCTGGATCCGTGTACTGTTTTCTTTTCCAAAACGTAATTATGTACATCTACATCACTTCTTTGAAAGGAAGTTGTAGATTTTCTATTTTTGCATAAGTGAATACCATAGTTAACACCAGCAAACTCGCATCCGGCCAAAACTCTGTTCTCACCGATATTGCTGACAGCGCAGCTGAAAGTTTGCGCGTGACAACAACGTAAACTCCTACAACAACTTCAATCCCACTGATATTGCTGACGGCGCGTCTACGGGTCTGCGTATGACAACAACAGTTAACGACGGTGGGCAGGAAAAGCATTTGTATTATTCTTGCCCAGATGTTAATAAATTAGTAGAAACGGATACGCAAATCCCGAAAGACTAGTTAAATATTCATGCGGTGTTACAATCCTACGCTAGGGTTTTCGCTGATCCCAACGAAGCGCTACCCTATAATACCGATATCATTGAAACAATAAGGACCACCGACGATCTCCCAGTTTACTCAAGGAGTCATCCGTATCCCATTGCCTCATCTGAGTTCGTCAACAAAGAAATATCGAACTTGTTGCGTGACGGTATAATAAAGCCATCCCGTTCTCCTTATAATAACCTGATTTGGGTTGTGGGTAAAAAAGGCATAGCTGAAGATGGCAACAAGAAGTTAAGACTCGAAATTGACTTCCGGAAATTAAATAGTAAAACAATAAGTGACAAGTATCCGATTCCTGATACTTCTGTAATTTTAGCTAACATGGGAAACGCCAGGTTTTTTTCCACCATAGATCTGAAGTCTGGCTTTCATCAGATTAAGCTAGCGGAAAGGGATCGAGAGAAAACAGCATTCTCGGTCAACAATGGCAAATTTGAATTTTGCAGGCTTCCCTTTGGCTTAAAAAATGCTTCAAGCATTTTCCAGAGAGCCATTGATGACGTTCTAAGGGAAGAAATAGGTAAAATATGCCATGTCTATATAGATGATGTAATAATTTTTTCTGAAAATGCTGAACAATATCTAAAGGATATTGACAGAGTATTAAACAAACTTTACGCTGCTAATATGCGAGTGTCCGCTGACAAGTCAAAATTTTTTCAAGAGAGTGTTGAGTTTTTAGGTTTTACAGTATCCAGAGAAGGTATTAGAACATGCCCCGATAAAGTCAAGGATATTTTAGGCTACGCTACCCCCAAGTCGTTAAGGGCTTTACGATCGTTTCTAGGGTTAGCTGGCTATTATAGACGGTTTGTAAAGGACTATGCTTTGATTGCAAAGCCACTTACAAAATACTTGCGTGGAGAAAACGGAAATGTCGGTGCTAACCAATCTCGGAAAGTCGAAGTAGCCTTGAACGAAGAAGCACTTAATGCATTCAATAAAATTAAAAGCATACTTGCTTCGGAAGATGTTCTGCTCCTTTACCCTGACTACAAACAACCCTTTGACTTGACCACGGATGCCTCTTCACACGCCATAGGTGCCGTTTTATCACAAAACGGAACACCTATCACCATGATCTCGAGAACCCTGTCTCCAACAGAAGAAATTTATGCAACTATCGAGGGGGAGCTCTTGGCGATAGTATGGGCTCTACAAAAACTTCGAAATTATTCGTACGGCGTAAAACATCTAAACATCTATACTGATCATCAACCGCTTACCTTTGCTTTGTCCGAGAAGAACCCAAACGCCAAATTGAAAAGGTGGCGCGCTTTTGTGGAAGAGTATTCACCACAGTTTCACTACAAACCAGGGCAAGAAAACTTCGTGGCCGATGCACTCTCCCGGCAGGATATAAATGCACTGAATCACGAAGTGGACTCTGAAAGCATGGCCGCTAACAGTGAGGAATCACTTACTCAAACAATACCCATAGTAAAAAACCCCATTAATTGCTTCCAAACACAGATTATTCTCGAAGAAGGCAACACTTTACCAGTTACCTCAACAATAATCTTTAGATCACGAGTAACGCATCGAATAACCTTTAACAGCCAAGGTGATTTAATGAAATCCATGAAACAATGTATTAATCCGAACGTTGTTAACGGATTGCTATGTGAACTGCGAACTTTGGCACGAATTCAAAATGAGCTTATCACAGCTTTCCCATCAGTAAAATTCCGTCACACCACAAAACCGGTAATCGACGTTTTCAATAGCGAAGATCAACGCGAAATCCTCCAAACCGAACATAATCGAGCTCACAGCTCTCTTCGTGAAAATGAACAACAAGTCCTTGAGAGGTACTACTTTCCCGATTTACGGAAAATCCTAAAAGAAATAATTTCGAACTGCAAAAAATGTCATGAGGCTAAATATCAACGACATCTCCCAAATCCTGAAATAGGATCAACTCCTATACATTCGTATCCACACACTTCCTTACACCAATAGATAAGTTTTCCAAATTCGCAATAGTTTTCCCAGTAAAATCTAGAGCCATAGTGGTTATTAAAGAACCAATTTACGAACTTCTCAATTTCTACAGGAATACTAGGGTGTTAGTTTGCGACAATGAAAGGTCGTCGAATTCAGAAACCATCAAAGCGATTCTCAAAAACCACTTCGGGGTCATGATCTACACCACACCACCTGCACATAGTACGACTAACGGGCAGGTGGAGAGGTTCCATAGCACCCTTACGGAGATCGCGCGTTGTCAAAAACTTGATACTTGCATTTCCGATACGGTCGAATTAATCCCGCTTGCAACGACTAAATACAACCGCACCATCCATTCCGTAACGAATAAGAAGTCTATAGATGTTATTCATGCAATACCGGACGAATTGATTGACGAAATAAAAGGTAAACTTATACGTACCCAACAAACAGATTTACAGAGACAAAACCAAAAAGACAAACACTGCAATCCAAACCAGGGGATACAGTTTTTGTGAAAACTAATAAAAAGCTTATCATTAAATACATCTGCCGTTCGGAGTCGGCACAAAACTGAAGGTCCCTCCGTTTGTAGTATAATATAAAGACGCACACCACAAATGGTAGGAGAAGCTCGGCCAAACACTGAGCTATATAGTGTAAGCGCCAAAATTATATTATATATTATAATAAAAGGATTGGAAACAAATTCACTAAACTTTATACTGAAAAATTAGTCCAAAAAGATCTAGGTACGTTTGTTTTGATCGACGGGCGGAAAGTGCACAAAACCAATTTAAAACACTGAAAATTCTCCTCTTTTTCTTTATGGTTGCCTTAATCTTAATAAGCAAACGCGAGGATACTTAACTACACCAGCTCCCACTACATCCCGATTACATCAGGAAAGGTAGCTATCCACGAGCAATATAGGTTTCTACTCCACAAAACGAACTTGTCAGAATTCGTAACAATAGCTGAGGAGACGGACAGAATACTGGACCAATTTCCACAATCCCACATCAAGCAACTTCTTCAAAACGACGCAAATGAAATATTAAGACTACTGGACGCGGTCAAAATACACCACCGACATGCCCGAGGCAGTCCCCAACTGCATTAAAATACATAGCCGGTACACCAGACTTTGACGATTTTCAAGAAGTTGAGACCAGAGCTGAAACCTTAATAGAGGCAAACGAACAACAGAAAACCATTAATTCAGCTATGCAGAGACAAATTAATGAATTGACATTGACAATTAATAATCTCTTAAAAAGGGCAAAACAGACACAAATAGATACGGGAAATCTCTTTTCTTTAACCACTAGTAGAAATAGAGCGATGATAATGGAACTGGAAACCATTACATCATCAGTTACTCTAGGAAAATTAAATGTTATCAACCCCGTACTGCTTAACGGTATGGAACTAAAGAATTTGTTAGCTGCTGAGCACTCTACAAACACTAGTATAAGTGACTTACTTTCTGTTTCTAAAGTTAAGATATTCCAAGATATGCAATCCATTTATTTTGTTATTAAATATCCAAAAATAGCTAGGATTTGTAATAATGTAAAGTTGCTGCCCGTTGTCCAACAAAGAAAGATTATTTCTTTAGAGACGAATCTCGTAGCTGAATGCAATAGGGAATTCATTCCGCTCTACAATTGTAAGGAATCCATAATGGCAAGTTTCTGCCGACCGTTGAAGGAGAGCCCCTGTGTTCGACAACTACTCAACCAACACTTCGCAGACTGCAAATCAAGGTCCGCTGATCATGTTGTTGCTATGGAGGAAGTCGATGATGGCGTGGTTGTAATTAACGACCAACCCGCTTTAATACAAGACAGAAATTTGACAAAGCTGACGAAAGGAACTTTCCTCATAACCTTCAAAGGTAATATTACGATAAACACCACTACTTACAACAACTGGAATGAGACAGTTCGATCACATCCTGAAGCTGTACCAGCGCAAGATGTTAACTTCACTGAACATATCGATTTGCTATCACTGCCGTACCTGCAGAGGATTAATGTAAAGAACCTTAAGCACATACATAGCACACCTGCGGGATCTCATTGCTACCCGCTCTCTACAATCAGGAAGCGCCATACTCCTGATCCTATTAGCCATCGCTGGGAGCATCGCAATCTTTTTGAAGCAACGACGAAAAAATTCAATAGTACTGAATAACGTTATAAAAGAAGCCGAGGACGCCTTCGTTTCAAGAGGGGGAGTAGTTAACACCATAGTTAACACGAGCAAACTCGCATCCGGCCAAAACTCTGTTCTCACCGATATTGCTGACAGCGCAGCTGAAAGTTTGCGCGTGACAACAACGTAAACTCCTACAACAACTTCAATCCCACTGATATTGCTGACGGCGCGTCTACGGGTCTGCGTATGACAACAACAGTTAACACTAACAAGTGATCGCCGCGGCAGCAGCGAAAGCATAACACTTGTGCAAGCGGTAAATTGCCGAAATGCATTCACAAGTCACGCAGTCGATAACGTGCAGCAGCTGGCAGGGACTGTTTGAGTTTTCAGGTATTTAGGCGAAGTCGTCGAATTAATGTTTCAGTTGTATTAACTCACCCGACTTAACCGGCTGCCCTTGCTCTCTTGCAAGGAAAATAAAATATTTAAAGAAACACCACTTGTTTCTCTAATTTATATGTGTACGTCGAATGTTCCGCTTATATTTTCTTGAATCCCTTGCACCAAATACTCGTTCAAAAGTTCATCTTCCTCATCAAAAAATTCGTTAAGGGATGGATTTGCAGTTGAAGTCGTAGTGGGAAGAGCTAACAGGATTCAATTCACGGATTCTATCCCAAACAGTCTTCAGGTGAAGAACGGCATCGTTTTTTTGCTGTGTCGTCAAAGTACATATGTTGGAAACGAGGGTCCAAAAACAAACACGATATCAAAAACTTATTATTCAATAATATTGGCGTTCGTGTTTCTATTGACTTTAAAATCTTGTTGCCAAGTGTTATTATGAATTCTTGATTTGATTCTCGTTTTATTTTTTCGGTACATACTTTTAATTTTAACCATTGAGCGTAAAAACTTCCATAGTGAAATTCCTCTACTTGAAATTTTTGTATGGCTTTTTGCAAGGGACTGAAAACTATGCAATAGCTTTTAACTAAATCCCAAAAGGGCGATCCTATTTCGAAGTTTTCATCTTGATTTCTATCTTTTACGGATTCAATTTGGTAAGCTCATATCTGGCAGCTGGTAAATCTTGCAGCATTGTATGTATATGTAGAGCCCCATCTGGTTGGGCAATCTAGTTGGGGCATTTTCAATTGTCTAAATTCAATTATTTCGCGAAACCCATTTGACGTCTTTCTGATATATTTTGTTAGGTTACGAAAATTCCATAGGTATTAAAGAATGGCTGTCGATTTTGCCACGTCGATAGCAACCAACTGGGATGTGTGTGCGGCGCAACGGCAAACTTGAATGTTTCCTACTAGCAGGTTTGGTACTTTTTCAACAAGGGCTATTTTTTCTAAATAATCTTCATTGGTATGCAATTCATCGTTTTCTTCTTCGCACACAAAAGATAAAATGTTTGTCGCTTTAAGCACATTTGCGCCATTATCCGATGTTATCGAAACGATTTGGTTTAAGTTAATATTATATCGCTTTAACACATTTACCACCTCCATGGCAAGGTTTTTGTATGTGCTCGATCCAGTTCCTTTCAATTCGATCGTTCCCAAAATAATGGATTTTATTCTCACCGCATCAATAAGTTGGGCACTTACACCAAACATATTTCGGGACAGCCGTGTAGCACTGTCTATTTTTAAAGATAATAACTTGTGCTTCACTTCTTTTTTGATTTCCAATTTTATACTATTTGCCACAGTTTGCAAGGTTTTTTTGCCGGTTGATGCATTCAAGGTTAGCTTTCTTCCATCTGTAGCATAAAAAAGGGCTGATTATCGTTAGTAAAAAACCAAATTCTTCAGACTAATTACTCCTTAAATTTGTTGCATAAACCCCTATGTTTTGAGTTTTTTTTTGCATTTGGGTTTGCTGCATATTCAAATAATAAGCTTAATCAGTACGGTTCAATGGAAGTAATTCAAGGAGATGTTACAGAGTAGTAGGTCATTGATAAAAAAAATTTCTGTATAAACATATATGTATGTATACTAACTTTTAGGTAAAAAGGAAGTGATTAGTGCAGATTTAGTTAAACACATACATATATAGCAGACCAAAATGTAAAAAATCTCTAAACAAAAGGATTCGTGCAAAAAATTTAAGAAATAATAAGCCTGAAGAATTGTGTAAATATGCTTTGGATTTTTTTTTATTAAAATCAGCTTTACTTTCTAACACTGCATGTGCCATTGCGCCTTTTTATGGCACACTGTTTTTTCTACCTACTCTTGAACCGAATTAATTAAGAGGTTCTTGATAATATTTTGCTGGTAAAATTAAACCTAAATTTTCGTCATAGAAAGATTGCCTCTTTTTGAAGAAGAAGTTGATGATAGTGAATAATAGATATGAAATAAGTTTAATTTTATTAATTTATTGATACTACAAACATAATAATGAGCTATTTTATTTTATTTTTTAAATACTTATGTACCTACCAATGTGTATTTCTCTTTTTTTATTATTGAGTATTAGTTTATTAATTGTGGCAACACCGTCTCAAAGGAGGACACCTACATAACAAAGTGGCAACACTGTTGTAGATGTCAGCTGTCATCAGTTTCTTTTTCTTTTTATTATTCTCTAAACGTTTGACTGTAACGTATAAGTTTGAATTTTTCTGTAGAAAGCTGAAATAAAACTAAGTTTTTTAAAGCTGTTCCTAAGCTAAATATATTTCAAAATATAGACGTTTTATTTGTATTGAGCGGGACTGCTCTTAAAACTGGTTATTTTTAACATTTCTTTAAAAAACTGAACTGACGCAAATCTTTACGGCGTCTTGGAGCTTTTCCTATAAAAACGACTGCAGAATTTATCAACATGAGCGCGTCATCTGACGCTAAGGTCGACTGCGCTATCTGCAATGAGCCCGAGGAGGGTGATATGGTTCAATGCGACGACTGCGACAATTGGTTCCATTTTGTTTGCGCCAAAGTTTCAGTTGGTATCGAAACCATCGATTGGGTGTGTAGTGAGTGTGCGACAAACAAAACTGTGGTCAGTAGGCAAGATGAGGGTGAAGCTGCTAATGCAACTACTACTACGAACGCGATTCCACATGCAACAGAAAATGTGCCAAAGTGCGGTGATTCGAATGAAAACGGTATGTTATCTGTTTTACAAAGCATAAAAGAGTTGCAAGAGCAAGTGCTACATTTACGCAAGGACAATGACTTTTGGCAAAGTCGCCCAAATAAGCAGAGTGTAGAGGCAATTGAGGTTACCACGGTGCCAACCACGAGCGTACATGATAAATTCAATGCGCTAAATACGGGCACACAGGGTAGCACAAACGCGCAGTACACGGGCGTAAGCGCGCAAAACAATTTCTTTTCGCCAAACACGAGCACACAGGTGCTGACTACGGGTGCCAAGAACATTTCGTTGCGTGGTAATACATTCGAGCATAATGCAGGCGCAATTTCCTTTCCGGCGCAACGTGACACAGGTGCACAGTATGCATATACGAACAGGGGTATGCAAGGCCAAGTAAATGAGTACACAAATTTTGGCTAGGGCCATTCAAACGCATATAACACACAGGCGAATTGTAATATAAATAATGACTTTTACAGGCAAGAGCATGGCGGGGTTGGTTGTGTCAGTTTTCGGGACGGCTTCGTCGGCAATGGTTATGGGCAGGTGAACGGCAATCGAATTTCAACTTGACAGCTGCGCATATTCAGGCAAGAAAGGCCTTGTCAAAGGAGTTGCCATGCTTTAGTGGCAAGTCAGAAGAATGGCCGATGTTCATCAGCAGCTATGAAAATTAAACGCGTCTTTGCGGTTATACTGACGATGAAAATCTACTTCGATTGCAGCATGCGTTGAAGGGCAAAGCGCTTGACTACGTGCGAAATCAACTTTTGATTCCAGTACTAGTACCTAATGTTATTTCAACACTACGATCAATATTTGGCAGACCCGAGCATATAAAAAAAAAACAGTCTGTTAGAAAAGGTTCGCTCATCACCAGATGTAAATACGAACAAACTTGAAACGCTCGTAACATTCTCACTTGAAGTGAAAAATTTGACAGCGACAATGGCGGCGGCAGGACTTACGTCCCATTTGAATAATCCGATACTCTTAAGAGATTAAATTCAAAAACTTCCCGCACAAATCCGCTTGGACTGGGCTATGTATTCAGAGAGTGGAGTTAACAAAGATTTATTGGATTTCAGCGAATGGTTATCGGTCCGAGCAAGAGCTGCCAGTACCGTTATAGCAATGCCCATAGGTGGCGGTCAACAAGAAGAAAAGCGTAGAGCACATCGTGTTAGTTTCCAACAGGAAGAACGTGAAACGCCGAAGGAGCGGCGACAGCAAGATACGCGCAGGTGCTCAGCGTGCACTGAAATTCATTTTGTTGCAAATTGTAATAAATTCAAAGCAATGTCATATAATGAGAAATGGGATGTGGTTAATCGCATGAAGCTGTGTCGTTCATGCCTTAAAGCTCACAGCCCCAAGTTTTGCAGAGAGCGACAAGAATGCGGCAAAAACAAGTGTACAGCAAAACATCATGTATTATAACACAAACCGGTAGCTGAAAACGACCTATCTCTTCAAAACGTTGTAGCGGTGCATGTACAAAACTTTTCAAATGTCGTGTATAGAATTTTGCCTATTACAATCCACACTCGACATGCTACTGCAGATATATACGCACTTTTGGATGATGGGTCAGGTCCTACAATCATCGAACAAGACATACTGAAGAAGTTAAAGCTTAAAGGTGAAGAATCCGAGCTTCGTTTGCGTTGGACGGATGGATCTGTTCGTGTAGAGGAAAATTCCGCGCTCGTCAATCTGCAAGTGTCAGCACATGGAAAAAACAAAATGTACAATCTGCGCGATGTCCGCACAGTGAACAAGCTTGACTTACCTCCACAATCTCTGATAATGGCAGAAAATATAAGCACCTTAGAGGTTTGCCGGTGCAGTCATACGAATGTGTTGTACCTCAAATGATAATCGGCTTAAATAACAAACACGTAGCAATGCCCATGAAGTTCAGAGAAGGAAATGTCGACGAGCCAGCTGCAACGAAAACTCGTCTAGGTTGGACAATCTAGGGTGTTTTAAAGCAGAACAAGCAAAATCCATGTGATGATTTGCAGTTACATATATGTGAATGCGACGATGACATATCGCTCCAAAAGCTCCTAATTGAAAACATGAAGCTCGAAAGTGAAGAATTAAAAGCGCCACCACGTAATTTAGAAGATGATGGTAATAAAAATCAACTAGCAAAGTACGTGAAGCGTACTGGCGGCCACTTCACAACGAAACTACTTTGGCGTATGGATGATATATAACTACCAGACAATTACGAGTTGGCAAAGCGTAGATTTGAGTGTTTCGGGAAGAAGCTCAACAAGGATTCGGGCTTAAAAGAGAAGGTAAACGCGCACATACACAGTATGGAAGAAAAGCAATACATTCGAAAACTCGATGAGTGCGAAGTCGATATCAACTACAAGCGCAAGTGGTACCTACCGATATTTTCGGTTAGAAATCCAAACAAACCAAACAAGACAAGATGGGTATGAGATGCTGCTGCAGTATATAAAGGATTCTCCCTTTACAGTTGCCTGGAGAAAGGTCCTGATTTATTGCGACCGCTAACGAACGTTTTATACAACTTTCGAATTGGCAAAATTGGCATTTGCGCAGATATTCATGAAATGTTTCATAGGGTCAGTGTGGATAACGAGGACCAGCACTCACAAAGGTCCCTTTGGCGCGATTGTGATGACACTCGAGCGCCAGATGTTTACGTCCTGAAAGTGATGTCATTCGGAGCTAGCTGCTCGCCAGCTATCGCACAATACGTAAGAAATAAGAACGCTGAAGAATTTATAGACGAGTTTCCGAGGGCTGCCAAGTCAATCATAGAAAGGCATTACGTGGATGACCTGTTGGACGGCGCTGACAGTCCACAGGAAGCCATTCAGCTAGGCAAGGATGTAAGAGAGGTGCATAGACGTGGAAACTTTCACATCAGGGGTTGGGTTTCAAACTGCTTACAAGTTGTTCACGCTCTCGGAGAGACAAGCCCTAGGAACGACTTCTGTAAAGCGGGAAAAACCATCGACCAAGTGATTGAACCAGAAAAGGTGCTCGGGTTGTGGTGGCAAACAAACGACGACGTGTTTACGTTAAACACGAAGTTCACCAAGGCCAGTAACGAAATTTTATGTGCTGAAAGACTACTGACTAAGAGAGAACTACTCCGGCTGCTGATGTCAGTATATGATCCACAAGGTTTTTTGTCATTTTATACGATTCGCATAAGAATATTGCTGCAAGACATATGGCGAAGTGGCATCAACTGGGATGAATCAATTCCTGAAGAATTTGCAATTCCATGGAGACAATGGCTATCAAATTTTAAGAATGTTCGCCAGGTGAAAATTCCAAGATGTTACTTTGCCAACTGTAAAAAAGAGGAATGCAGAGTCGAACTAAATGTTTTCGTCGACACAAGCGAATCTGCCAGCGCCGCAGTAGCCTACTTCCGGATTGTGAACGGGCAAAGAATTCATGTCGCTCTTGTCGGTTCCAAGACTAAGGTTGCGCCTTTGCGTCCACTATCAATACCACGAATGGAATTGACAGCAGCGGTTTTAGGATTACGACTAGCTGGTGCGATTGTCAGAGGGCATGACTTCAAAGTTCATGATACACAGTTTTACACTGACTCAAAAACAGTACATACATGGCTGCGTTCCGATCCACGTAAATACAAACAGTTTGTAATGTTCAGAGTAGCAGAAATACAAGAAAACACCGACATAACAAAATGGCATTTCGTAACCTCCAAACAAAACGTAGCTGATGCGGCAACAAAGTGGAAAAACTCCAACGATTTTGCTCCAACGAGTTCTTGGTTTGCCGGTCCTCAATTTTTGCGATTGCCACGAGAAAAATGGCCAAAGTACGAGTTATCTACGCGTGAAATTTATCCTGCGGAACAAAAAGACAACCTGATTTTGCAGTGTGCAGTTCAGATAGAGGTAAGGCCAATTATTGATGTTTCCCGATTTTCCAAGTGGGAACGTCTGGAGAGATGCGTAGCCTACGTGAAGCGTTTCATTGAAAGCTGCAGGCCAAAAAGTGCAAAAGTCAGCGCATTTGCCAAGCCAGCAAATCTAACCACCGACGAGCTTCTCTGGAGTCGACATTGCCTCTACCGTCTTGCCCAAGCCGATGCGTACCGCACCGAAATTGAAAGTCTACAAAAGAACTCTCGATGTGTATTGCCGAAGTCTAGCCCGCTTAGAAAGCTGTCATCCTTTATAGACGTTAATTGAATTATTCGTATGCGCGGCCGTTTGGAAAAGGCCGATAGGAGATGCAGCAAAATACCCAATAATTTTGCCAAAAGCCCACAAGATCACGAAGCTTGTAATTGATTGGTATCACCGCAAGTACCGGCACGTTCATCATGACACGGTCATCAACGAGATGTTTCAACGATTCTTCATTCCTAGCCAGCGCCGAGCTCTACGCTCTGTACGCTCTAACTGTATGCATTGCAAACTACGCGACGCAAAACCGCATCCGCCTGAAATGGGTCCACTGCCTGAAGGACGATTGGCACCCTATTCAAGACCATTTTCTCAGGTGGGCATCGACTTCTTTGGTCCGTTTCTGGTGACCTTTGGAAGGCGCACAGAAAAAAGATACGGTGTTATGTTTACTTGTATGACTTGCCGCGCCGTTCACATCGAGGTCGCACACTCACTCAGCATGAACTCCTGTGTAATGGCGATAAGAAATTTTATCTCCAGAAGAGGTCAACCCAACGAAATATTCAGCGATAACGGTACAAACATGGTTGCAGCTGAGAAGGAGCTACGCGAAGCTTACGCAAAATTGGATTTTAATACTCTACAATCGCAGATAACTAGCGCAGAATGCAAATGGAATTTTATCCCGCCAGCGAGCCCTCACATGGGCGGCGCCTGGGAACGAATGATACGCTCAGTAAAAAGCGTTATGTACCGCATCGTTACACCCGATACCAAGCTAACCGACGAGAAGCTTTACAACCTGCTTGTAGAAGTGGAAGGCATTGTTAACAGCCGCCCGCTTACTTACATATCTTTGGACGCAGCTGACCACGAAGCTTTAACGCCCAATCATTTCTTGCTGGGCAACTCCTCTGGCAGCAAGCCTCCAGGCAAATTTTGCTCAACAGATGAATACGTGAAGAGTTCATGGCGTCACTCTCAATTCCTAGCCGACATGTTTTGGAAACGATGGGTGGCCGAAGTGTTAATAACGCTAACCAGAAGGACAAAGTGGTTCGACCACACGAAACCAATCGAAAAAGGTGACGTGGTGATCATCATTGATCCTAATCTTCCCAGATACACCTGGCCAAAGGGTGTAGTAACCAACGTACATGCTTCTAAAGACGGACCGGTCAGAAGTGCTACTGTCCGCACATCGACTGGTGAGTACCACCGTCCAGCTGCGCAGATAGCAGTGCTGGATATAAGACGAAGTGGTGCCGACACTGTTGCCTAGAAGAGGGTATTGTCTCCCAAGGGTCGTCATACCGGGGGGCAGAATGTGGCAACACCGTCTCAAAGGAGACCTACATAACAAAGTGGCAACACTGTTGTAGATGTCAGCTGTCATCAGTTTCATTTTCTTTTTATTATTCTCTAAACGTTTGACTGTAACATATAAGTTTGAATTTTTCTGTTGAAAGCTGAAATAAAACTAAGTTTTTTAAAGCTGTTCCTAAACTAAATATATTTCAAAATATAGACGTTTTATTTGTATTGAGCGGGACTGCTCTTAAAACTGGTTATTTTTAACAATAATAATAAATGATATATTATGTATATGTGTATTTATAAATTAGAAAATAATTAATAATAAAGGACTGTGAAATCAGTCGAATTTTCCTTTCAACAACTGCGACTGATGACGACTGTGGAAGCACACGAAATTTGCTTCACAGACTGCGACTGTTTACGACTTCCAAAGGCAGAGAAATTTCTGAATTACGACTGCGACTGCTGACGACTGAATGAAAATTTTAAATTGATGACTGCCGAAAGTGCTGCACATTTTGTCAGTTATCATTTTCTGCTTTTTTTTTTTTTTTACTTTATATTATAATGCATTTTTAAGGTGTGCTCATCCTTGTATACAAATGTTTGTTCATATTTCTGTTAGCCTAGTAAATGTTAATATTTTTACAATTTAATTGAGCTCAAGGCCAGTTTATGGAAGATTTTTTGTGAAAAAACATCAACAGTTTTAAATGGTTGAAGTTATAGTACTATTTCGGAAATCACCACATTTCCTCATCAGACTTCTTTTTTTTGATTATTAAATTAAATTAATTTTTAATTTAATTTTTCATAACCACTTCTCTCAGGCTTTGAACCCGGGAGCTCGGAGTTGCAGAGCCAATACGCTACCTATTGTGCTACGCTAGCCGAGTTGGCTGTTGTGTTTATTGCATCTTCCTTAAACAAACCAACTACAAACAAGAGCAACTGATGTGCCGCTATTTAACTTGTTTGTGTGGTTGTTGTTTGTGTTTTTTTATTTTGCAAATTATGTATAAGTATTTTACTTTATATTATAATGCATTTTTAAGGTGTGCTCATCCTTGTATACAAATGTTTGTTCATATTTCTGTTAGCCTAGTGAATGTTAATATTTTTACAATTTATTTGAGCTCAAGGCCAGTTTATGGAAGATATGTTTTCATTTGATTTAAAAAAGTTTTCATTTCATTTTACCATTTTTTTCTCTCAGTGTATTTCTGCCATGAAAAAGCTTCGCATTAAATACATCTGCCGTTCGGAGTCGGCACAAAACTGTAGGTCCCTCCATTTGTGGTATAATATAAAAGGCGCACACCACAAATGGTAGGAGAAGCTCGGCCAAACACTGAGCTATATTGTGTACGCGCCAAAATTATATATGTATATACACAAACCGAAGTAGTCAGCACACAGCTGATAAGTTAAACTAAGTTTAACCGTGCATAATCGGTCGTTTAAACTTAGTTTGAACACCGTTTAAAGTTGACTGAAAAACTGCATACTGAGTTTAAACTTAGTTAAAACGACGAACAGAGATCAACTTGCACTGAAAAACTGGCCTTCAGAGTCAGTGTGTAAATTGCTGCAGTCGAAGCAGCAAAAGTCGTAAAATTTCTGCTTTTCGTTGCTTTGGCTTTTGTAACTGCTAAAATTAAACCATGATTCTGAAAAAAGCAGAAGACGCAGTCGAAGCAAAAGCAGAAAATGATAACTGACAAAATGAGCAGCACTTTCGGCAGTCATCAATTTAAAATTTTCATTCAGTCGTCAGCAGTCGCAGTCGTAAATCAGAAATTTGTCTGCTTTTGCAAGTCGTAAATAGTCGCAGTCTGTGAAGCAAAAATTCGTGTGCCTGCACAGTCGTCATCCGTCGCAGTTGTAGAAACGAAAATTCGACTGATTTCACAGTCGGTAGCAGCTGTAGAAGCAAAAATGCGTTAGCTTAAGTAGCCTGTGTTTATTTAATTCGCTCTTGTTAAATAATTATGCACATATATTTAAATATACATCCTTTATTAATTAATATTTTCTAATATATAAATACACAAATACATAACATATCATTTATTATCATTAAACTAATACTCAATAATAAAAAAAAGAGAAATACACATTGGTAGGTACATAAGTATTTAAAAAATAATATAAAATAGCTCATTATTATGTTTCTGGTATAAATAAATTAATAAAATTAAACTTATTTCATATCTATTATTCACTATCATCAACTTCATCTTCAAAAAGAGGCAATCTTTCTATGACTGTGTCAAGAAAACTGGGGTTTAATTTTAACAGCAAAATATTTTCAAGAACCTCTTGACTAATTCGATTGCGATAGTCAGTAAGCCTTAATGTCGAGAATGCTCGCTCAATCGTGACCTGTGGCAAATGAAAATTATTAAACTATGATCTACATATTAATAATTAAAGTATATTTACCTGTGTAGGTGGTACTGCAAAACAGACATTACTTATTATAATTATGCACATATATTGAAATATACATCCTTTATTAATTAATATTTTCTAATATATAAATACACATATACATAACATATCATTTATTATTATTAAACTAATACTCAATAATAAAAAAAAGAGAAATACACATTGGTAGGTACATAAGTATTTAAAAAATAATATAAAATAGCTCATTATTATGTTTCTGGTATAAATAAATTAATAAAATTAAACTTATTTCATATCTATTATTCACTATCATCAACTTCATCTTCAAAAAGGGGCAATCTTTCTATGACTGTGTCAAGAAAGCTGGGGTTTAATTTTAACAGCAAAATATTTTCAAGAACCTCTTGACTAATTCGATTGCGATAGTCAGTAAGCCTTAATGTCGAGAATGCTCGCTCAATCGTGACCTGTGGCAAATGAAAATTATTAAACTATGATCTACATATTAATAATTAAAGTATATTTACCTGTGTAGGTGGTACTGCAAAACAGACATTACTTATTTCGCACAGTTCTGGATCCGTGTACTGTTTTCTTTTCCAAAACGTAATTATGTACATCTTCAGGTGAAGAACGGCATCGGTTTTTTTGCTGTGTCGTCAAAGTATGTTGGAAACGAGGGTCCAAAAACAAACACGATATCAAAAACTTATTATTCAATAATATTGGCGTTCGTGTTTCTATTGACTTTAAAATCTTGTTGCCAAGTGTTATTATGAATTCTTGATTTGATTCTCGTTTTATTTTTTCGGTACATACTTTTAATTTTAACCATTGAGCGTAAAAATTTCCATAGTGCAATTGCTCTACTTGAAATTTTTTCTGGCTTTTTGCAAGGGACTGAAAACTATGCAATAGCTTTCAACTAAATCCCAAAATGACGATCCTATTTCGAAGTTTTCATCTTGATTTCTATTTTTTACGGATTCAATTTGGTAAGCACATATCTGGCAGCTAGTAAATCTTGCAGCATTGTAGGTATATGTAGAGCCCCATCTGGTTGGGCAATCTAGTTGGGGCATTTTAAATTGTCTAAATTCAAATATTTCGCGATACCCATTTCACGTCTTTCTGATATATTTTGTGAGGTTGCGAAAATTCCATAGGTATTTAAGAATGACTGTCTATTTTGCCACGTCGATAGCAACCAACTGGGATGTGTGTGCGGCGCAACGGCAAACTTGAATGTTTCCTACTAGCAGGTTTGGTACTTTTTCAACAAGGGCAATTTTTTCTAAATAATCTTCATTGGTATACAATTCATCGTTTTCTTCTTCGCACACAAAAGATAAAATGTTTGTCGCTTTAAGCATATTTGCGCCATTATCCGATGTTATCGAAACGATTTGGTTTAAGTTAATATTATATCGCTTTAACACATTTACCACCTCCATGGCAAATTCTTCAGACTAATAACTCCTTAAATTTGTTGCACAAATCCCTATGTTTTGAGTTTTTTATGCATTTGGGTTTGTTGCATATTAAAATAATAAGCTTAATCAGTACGGTTCAATGGAAGTAATTCAAGGAGATGTTACAGAGTAGTAAGTCATCGATAATAAAATTTTCTGTATGACATATATGTATGTATACTAACTTTTAGGTAAAAAGGAAGTGATTAGTGCAGATTTAGTTAAGCACATACATATATAGCAGACCAAAATGTAAAAAATCTCTAAACAAAAGGATTCGCGCAAAAAATTTAAGGAATAATTAGCCTGAAGAATTGTGTAAATATGGTTTGGGTTTTTTTTTCTGAAAATCAGCTTTACTTTCTAATACTGCATGTGCCATTGCGCCTTTTAATGGCACACTGTTTTTTCCACCTACTCTTGATTCTAATTAATTAAGAGGTTAAATATTTTGCTGGTAAAATTAAACCTAGGTTTTCGTGACACAGCCATAGAAAGATTGCCTCTTTTTGAAGAAGAAGTTGATGATAGTGAATAATAGATATGAAATAAGTTTAATTTTATTAATTTATTGATATTACAAACATAATAATGAGCTATTTTATTTTATTTTTTAAATACTTATGTACCTACCAATGTGTATTTCTCTTTTTTTATTATTGAGTATTAGTTTAATAATAATAAATGATATATTATGTATATGTGTTTTTGTAAATTAGAAAATAATTAATAATAAAGGACTGTGAAATCAGTCGAATTTTCGTTTCTACAGCTGCGAGCTGACGACTGTGCAAGCACACGAATTTTTTCTTCACAAACTGCTGTTGTAGCTGCTGCCGACAGTAAAAACAGTCGAATTTTCGCTTCTATGACTGCGACTGATGACGACTGTGCAAGCACACGAATTTTTTCTTCACAGACTGCTGTTGTAGCTGCTGACGACAGTAAAAACAGTCAAATTTTCGCTTCTACGACTGCGACTGATGACGACTGTGGAAGCACACAAAATTTGCTTCACAGACTGCGACTGTTTACGACTTCCAAAGGCAGAGAAATTTCTGAATTACGACTGCGACTGCTGACGACTGAATGAAAATTTTAAATTGATGACTGCCGAAAGTGCTGCACATTTTGTCAGTTATCATTTTCTGCTTTTGCTTCGACTGCGTCTTCTGCTTTTTTCAGTGCAAGTTGATCTCTGTTCGTCGTTTTAACTAAGTTTAAACTCAGTATGCAGTTTTTCAGTCAACTTTAAACGGTGTTCAAACTAAGTTTAAACGACCGATTATGCACGGTTAAACTTAGTTTAACTTATCAGCTGTGTGCTGACTACTTCGGTTTGTGTATATACATATGTAAATTTGGCGCGTACACTATATATGTAGCTCAGTGTTTGGCCGAGCTTCTCCTACCATTTGTGGTGTGCGCCTTTTATATTATACCACAAATGGAGGGACCTACAGTTTTGTGCCGACTCCGACCGGCAGATGTATTTAATGAGAAGCCTTTTCATGGCAGAAATACGCTGAGAGAAAAAAATGGTAAAATGAAATGAAAACTTTTTTAAATCAAATGAAAACATATACAAAAGTAGTGTATAATGGAAATTTTTATTCCAAAGACGTCCATATTAAAGTGAAGAAAAAATACGAAAATATTGGATTTAAATATGTAATTTTAAAACCTACTCCAATAAGAAATTTGTTTAAATTTACTACCCATGTATTTAATAAAAATGTAATAGGTAAATATTAATTTTAAATGAAAAAATAATTGAAATTTTTCTAAATAAAAAAAACTAGAAAATTATTTCAAATTCCATATAATAATTATTTCAATATATTTTAGATAGTGCAGGTATGTATATGTATATAATAAATGTATTTGTATTTTCTTATGAACATATCCAAACAACTTAAATACTTTTAGGGCGTAAATATATTTTGCCGTTTACTATTGTATGAAGGTGCATTGGTCGCGTAGTAAATTTATCAATGTTAATTAAAGTAATTTCGTTTGTCGATGATCCGACTTCATATGAACAAAAGTGTTTACAGTATTATTTTATTTGTATTAGCTTTGGTAATATACATAAGTATTTTATTATCATGGTACAATATTAAAACAATTTTGTATAATTGGAAGATATCTTTTAAAATTCCCAAATATAAGTTTGTCTTGTATTTTAAATTACCGTATATAAAAGATCTTGTTACGAATAAATTTTCTAAATCAATTTCTATATCTTGTGAATTTATATATTTAAAAAAGTCTTTCCTTTTTAGATTTTCTACTTGAAAGCTTTTGTACATGACAAATAAGGGTGGCAATCCATCGGAATATTTGTGCAAAAAGAAAGAGAATTTATAACTTGATTTTAATGTAATAGTTTTAGAACAGTTAATACGCGACGTAACATTATGAAAATATGCCTTAGTGTTCATATTTCTGTTAGCCTAGTAAATGTTAATATTTTTACAATTTAATTGAGCTCAAGGCCAGTTTATGGAAGATTTTTTGTGAAAAAACATCAACAGTTTTAAATGGTTGAAGTTATAGTACTATTTCGGAAATCACCACATTTCCTCATCAGACTTCTTTTTTTTTGATTATTAAATTAAATAAATTTTTAATTTAATTTTTCATAACCACTTCTCTCAGGCTTTGAACCCGGGAGCTCGGAGTTGCAGAGCCAATACGCTACCTATTGTGCTACGCTAGCCGAGTTGGCTGTTGTGTTTATTGCATCTTCCTTAAACAAACCAACTACAAACAAGAGCAACTGATCTGCCGCTATTTAACTTGTTTGTGTGGTTGTTGTTTGTGTTTTTTTATTTTGCAAATTATGTATAAGTATTTTACTTTATATTATAATGCATTTTTAAGGTGTGCTCATCCTTGTATACAAATGTTTGTTCATATTTCTGTTAGCCTAGTGAATGTTAATATTTTTACAATTTATTTGAGCTCAAGGCCAGTTTATGGAAGATATGTTTTCATTTGATTTAAAAAAGTTTTCATTTCATTTTACCATTTTTTTCTCTCAGTGTATTTCTGCCATGAAAAAGCTTCGCATTAAATACATCTGCCGTTCGGAGTCGGCACAAAACTGTAGGTCCCTCCATTTGTGGTATAATATAAAAGGCGCACACCACAAATGGTAGGAGAAGCTCGGCCAAACACTGAGCTATATTGTGTACGCGCCAAAATTATATATGTATATACACAAACCGAAGTAGTCAGCACACAGCTGATAAGTTAAACTAAGTTTAACCGTGCATAATCGGTCGTTTAAACTTAGTTTGAACACCGTTTAAAGTTGACTGAAAAACTGCATACTGAGTTTAAACTTAGTTAAAACGACGAACAGAGATCAACTTGCACTGAAAAACTGGCCTTCAGAGTCAGTGTTTAAATTGCTGCAGTCGAAGCAGCAAAAGTCGTAAAATTTCTGCTTTTCGTTGCTTTGGCTTTTGTAACTGCTAAAATTAAACCATGATTCTGAAAAAAGCAGAAGACGCAGTCGAAGCAAAAGCAGAAAATGGTAACTGACAAAATGAGCAGCACTTTCGGCAGTCATCAATTTAAAATTTTCATTCAGTCGTCAGCAGTCGCAGTCGTAAATCAGAAATTTGTCTGCTTTTGCAAGTCGTAAATAGTCGCAGTCTGTGAAGCAAAAATTCGTGTGCCTGCACAGTCGTCATCAGTCGCAGTTGTAGAAACGAAAATTCGACTGATTTCACAGTCGGTAGCAGCTGTAGAAGCAAAAATGCGTTAGCTTAAGTAGCCTGTGTTTATTTAATTCGCTCTTGTTAAATAATTATGCACATATATTTAAATATACATCCTTTATTAATTAATATTTTCTAATATATAAATACACATATACATAACATATCATTTATTATTATTAAACTAATACTCAATAATAAAAAAAAGAGAAATACACATTGGTAGGTACATAAGTATTTAAAAAATAATATAAAATAGCTCATTATTATGTTTCTGGTATAAATAAATTAATAAAATTAAACTTATTTCATATCTATTATTCACTATCATCAACTTCATCTTCAAAAAGAGGCAATCTTTCTATGACTGTGTCAAGAAAACTGGGGTTTAATTTTAACAGCAAAATATTTTCAAGAACCTCTTGACTAATTCGATTGCGATAGTCAGTAAGCCTTAATGTCGAGAATGCTCGCTCAATCGTGACCTGTGGCAAATGAAAATTATTAAACTATGATCTACATATTAATAATTAAAGTATATTTACCTGTGTAGGTGGTACTGCAAAACAGACATTACTTATTATAATTATGCACATATATTGAAATATACATCCTTTATTAATTAATATTTTCTAATATATAAATACACATATACATAACATATCATTTATTATTATTAAACTAATACTCAATAATAAAAAAAAGAGAAATACCCATTGGTAGGTACATAAGTATTTAAAAAATAATATAAAATAGCTCATTATTATGTTTCTGGTATAAATAAATTAATAAAATTAAACTTATTTCATATCTATTATTCACTATCATCAACTTCATCTTCAAAAAGAGGCAATCTTTCTATGACTGTGTCAAGAAAGCTGGGGTTTAATTTTAACAGCAAAATATTTTCAAGAACCTCTTGACTAATTCGATTGCGATAGTCAGTAAGCCTTAATGTCGAGAATGCTCGCTCAATCGTGACCTGTAGCAAATGAAAATTATTAAACTATGATCTACATATTAATAATTAAAGTATATTTACCTGTGTAGGTGGTACTGCAAAACAGACATTACTTATTTCGCACAGTTCTGGATCCGTGTACTGTTTTCTTTTCCAAAACGTAATTATGTACATCTTCAGGTGAAGAACGGCATCGGTTTTTTTGCTGTGTCGTCAAAGTATGTTGGAAACGAGGGTCCAAAAACAAACACGATATCAAAAACTTATTATTCAATAATATTGGCGTTCGTGTTTCTATTGACTTTAAAATCTTGTTGCCAAGTGTTATTATGAATTCTTGATTTGATTCTCGTTTTATTTTTTCGGTACATACTTTTAATTTTAACCATTGAGCGTAAAAATTTCCATAGTGCAATTGCTCTACTTGAAATTTTTTCTGGCTTTTTGCAAGGGACTGAAAACTATGCAATAGCTTTCAACTAAATCCCAAAATGACGATCCTATTTCGAAGTTTTCATCTTGATTTCTATTTTTTACGGATTCAATTTGGTAAGCACATATCTGGCAGCTAGTAAATCTTGCAGCATTGTAGGTATATGTAGAGCCCCATCTGGTTGGGCAATCTAGTTGGGGCATTTTAAATTGTCTAAATTCAAATATTTCGCGATACCCATTTCACGTCTTTCTGATATATTTTGTGAGGTTGCGAAAATTCCATAGGTATTTAAGAATGACTGTCTATTTTGCCACGTCGATAGCAACCAACTGGGATGTGTGTGCGGCGCAACGGCAAACTTGAATGTTTCCTACTAGCAGGTTTGGTACTTTTTCAACAAGGGCAATTTTTTCTAAATAATCTTCATTGGTATACAATTCATCGTTTTCTTCTTCGCACACAAAAGATAAAATGTTTGTCGCTTTAAGCATATTTGCGCCATTATCCGATGTTATCGAAACGATTTGGTTTAAGTTAATATTATATCGCTTTAACACATTTACCACCTCCATGGCAAATTCTTCAGACTAATAACTCCTTAAATTTGTTGCACAAATCCCTATGTTTTGAGTTTTTTATGCATTTGGGTTTGTTGCATATTAAAATAATAAGCTTAATCAGTACGGTTCAATGGAAGTAATTCAAGGAGATGTTACAGAGTAGTAAGTCATCGATAATAAAATTTTCTGTATGACATATATGTATGTATACTAACTTTTAGGTAAAAAGGAAGTGATTAGTGCAGATTTAGTTAAGCACATACATATATAGCAGACCAAAATGTAAAAAATCTCTAAACAAAAGGATTCGCGCAAAAAATTTAAGGAATATGTTAGAGATTAAGATGGATTATCGCCCACTAATCTGGCATCACCATTGTTCAGTGGCTCTCTGTATTCAGCAAATATCACGCCACTGTGCCGTTGACTGGCTCATGCCATTACACCGTTTACAGGAACAACAATGCTTTCTATATTTTGCCTTTATACGTTTTTCTTATTTAAGCAGGTCGGAAGTTGTAGAATGAATTAATAAAACTTTTGATCGAGAACAGATTGGATTTATTTTGCTGAGTGTTTAGTAGATTCCTAAACATTTTTGGTGCCTCCTGTGAGGAATGAAATTGTTTGTATTTTTTTTTAACTTTCGCGACTGTATAAACCGAATTTGCGATGTCTGCGTTAAATCTGCGAACATCAGCGCGCACCTCTATTTTTCGCGTTTGGTCCCAAATTCAAGCAGACCACTACGAGCCCGACGGCGTTGAAGGTGAGCAGCTCTTGTCCAATGCCCGCCAACACTTCGCTCGGTTCATGGACAACCACCTTGCCTTGGTTTCTGCCGCACAAGATGACGAAATTGTAAATCACGACGAGTTGCTCGCTTCAACAGAGGAGGTGTTTAACAAAATCTGCATCAAATTGAAGCGCAAGATGTTACCGCTGGCCAGCAGCTCAACCCATTCGTATAGTCATGCACCAGATATGCGGTTGGATCCAGTTTCAATCCCTAATTTTGACGGTCAACACGAAAATTGGTTAATGTTTAAGGACATGTTTGAGACGTTAGTTCACAATAGGCGTGACTTGGATCCAACCTATAAACTGGGAAAATTGCGGCAGTATGTGAAAGCAGAAAATGTTCCTCTGATTGGCGGCCTATATACTGGGGGTTATGAGGAACTCTGGGCTGAATTAAAGAGACGTTACGACAATCCACGAACACTTTCGGAGACGCATGTTCGCCGTTTACTGGAATTGCCAAATCAGCCGCTGGAGTCGCGTGCCGAGTTAACCAACATTGTAGACTGTGTTCGTAATTCCTTTCGAGCACTTGAAGTGATGAATGTGCCCGTTAAGCATTGGGATGCCATAGCAGTGCCGTTACTTTTACCCAAGCTACCAGTTGTAACCCGTACGGAGTGGGGCATGAGCTTGAAATCTAACGATATTCCAAAGATAGACGATCTGATGGCTTTTGTCGAACGCCGAGCATGGAACTTGCCGCAATCTGTGTCTGTGAATACATCATCGGCGGCCACTCGAAGTATACCACGTACCGCAAGGGCGCATCTTTCCACAGCCTCTGCACGGACTTCTAATTTGCCGGCGGGGCAAGGTAAATTCATAAAGTGTCCATCTTGTTCAGATGTTCATCGCATTACAAAGTGCCACAAGTTCCGAAATCTGTCGGTCGATAGACGATGGGAGTTGGTAAAACAAGCTTCCCTGTGTTTCAATTGCCTCAAGTCTGGTCACAGCAGCCGAGATTGCCCATCGGGCGTTTGTATGTCCTGTCAGCAGAAGCATAACACACTCTTATGCAGAAGTTCGCAGCAAGCAGCTTATTCAAATACTTCCCCGACGAATACCACGCTTCCATCAAACACAATGGAACCCGGGGTGCTTCCACGACACCAATGACGTAACAGAACAGTCCAGTCATTCCTCCTGCAGAATGACCGGACCATTCTCTTAGCAACGGCAAGGGTGCTTATTGCCGATGGTAATGGCACCATGCAGGAGTGCCGCGCTCTATGCGATATGGGATCACAGGTGAGCTTTGTCAGGGAATCGTTAATGTCTGTGTTAAATCTCCCCAGAAGCCCCTGCGAACTTCAGATCGAAGGTATTGGCCAGAACCTTTCAGCACACACAAAGGGCATAGTAGACATTTGCATGCGATCTCATATGGACCACGAGTTTAAAATCAATTTTTGTGCATACATTATTGATACGATCACGGCAACGACTCCTGCTACTACGGTAGATGTACGAGCCAACAAGCATCTGCAAGGTCTTCATCTGGCCGACCCCGCGTTCGGGACTCCAGGTCCAGTCGATCTACTTATCGGAGCGGACATTTGGCCATTGTTAGTGTTAAATGATGTTATAGTAGGGTCAAAGACCGAACCATGTGCACTCAATACACGTCTGGGTTGGATAGTTCTTGGCCCAGCCATATGGAGCACTTGTGAATTTAAGGCGCACTCAATGCTTGCTGAGGTCGGCGACGACAACGCGGCAATCGATCGGCTCTTGCTGAAATTTTGGGAATCTGAGGAGCCTTCTAATAAGAATGTCGCAGAGGCTGACGCCTGTGAAGAGATTTTTTTGAATACATTTACACGTTGTCCGGATGGTCGGTACTGTGTTCAGATTCCCTTTCGGCCTGATGCACCTGGACTTGGTAATTCGCATCCCGCTGCGCTTCGACAGTTCTTTCAACTTGAGAGGAAACTAGCAAATGATGCGACATTGAGAGACAAGTATATCCAGTTCATGCGGGAATACGTGAATTTAGGGCACATGGAAGCTGTCAAATCTACTGCAGTCGGTCGAGAGCAATGTTACTACATACCTCATCACGCAGTGATGACTAAATTTCGCGTGGTGTTCAACGCATCATCAAAAACAACAAACGGTGTGTCACTTAACGATACCCAACTTGCAGGGCCACCGCTTCAAGATAACTTGGTTGACATCCTGCATCGCTTCCGCCGGTTTCCAGTCGCACTCACCGCGGATATAAAAAAAATGTTTCGGCAAGTCTTAGTCGACCCAAGACATCGACAGTGGCAACAAATTCTTTGGAGAGAATCACCCACCGACACCTTGCGAACCTATCAGCTTAAAACGGTGACCTACGGTATGACAAGCGGCCCGTATAACGCTATTCGCGCCTTAAATCAGTGTGCATACGACAACTGGGAAGTCATCGCTGACGTCAGCCGGGCGGCCGCAGCACGAGACAGCATACTTAACAGTTTTTACGTGGACGACTATTTAGAAAGTGTTCACACACCAGAAATGGCAATTAATCGCGCGCGTGATGTAGATGCCATTCTCCAAAGAGGCAAATTTGAGCTTGATAAATGGAACTCCAACTGCGCCGTGGCTCTGGCAGAAATCAGCGGCTCGAAGACATCCACAACGGAGATGGACTTTAGCGATTCCGACACAACGGTACTAGGCCTGCATTGGAATCCTATCACAGACACTTTATTTTTTAAGGTCAAGGTATGTAGAGTTGATATAATTCCTACTAAACGAACGATTTTAAGTGATATAGCAAGGCTATATGACCCCATGGGTATGTTGGCTCCGGTCGTCGTGACAGCGAAGATGCTAGTACAAAGGCTTTGGTTGGCAAAACTGAGCTGGGACACTCCTTTACCAACTGAACTATCTGAAGATTGGCTGAAGTTCCGGAAGGGTCTCACGGTTCTTGAGAACGTCAGAGTTCCACGTTGGCTTGGCATCACGCGTAATTCAACCACATCACTATATGGGTTTTGCGACGCTAGTTCCAAGGCTTATGCTGCAGTAGTTTACGTAAGAAACATTAGTGCTAAGGGAGAATCTCGAACAGCGATAGTAGCGGCAAAAACCAAGGTCACGCCTCTAAGAGAAACGACCATCCCACGTCTAGAACTTTCTGCAGCTCAGCTTCTAGTAACAACGATGAACAGCGTTCGCCGTGCGTTGCAGTTAGAGAATTGCGCTTACACATTGTGGAGCGATTCCACCATTGTCCTTCACTGGATTCGTCGTCAGCCTTCATCGCTGAAGCAGTATGTCGCTAATCGGGTAGCATACATACAGGCGAAGTCAGATGTCAACGCTTGGCGACACATTCGATCGGAGTGTAACCCTGCTGATTGTGCGAGTCGAGGGATCTCCCCTGGGTCAATCGAAAATTTTAAACTCTGGTGGAGTGGACCCGATATAATGCAGGTTGACGTAGAGAAATCTCACATACCACGCCTGACCGATAAGCAAGAGAGTGATTTAGGTAGCGAAGATCGACTTCTTAAAATTCACCTGGGAGTGGGTGTTGAGTCACGATTACTAATGACGTCCTGTGGGACACAACGAATACCTTTGGTTGAAAAATTCAGCCGCCTGGGAGTGCTGCTGAATACGACTGCACGCGTTCGACGTATCATTCCATCACTACGGAGACAACGTTCAAATGATGTCGTCACTGCTCAGGAGAAGGAGTGGGCACTTTTGCTGCATATACGGCAAAGTCAAGCGTATGCTTATCAATCTGAAATTAACGCTCTAAAATATAATTCTAGCGTTGCGGCATCGAGTAAGTTGCTCCCACTGAATCCAATTTTGGATGAAGGGGGTATACTTCGGGTAGGCGGCCGGTTAATGAATTCGGAGCTACCATTCGATCAGAAGCATCCAGTAATTATCACACAGAACTGCGCTTTGGCAAGGTTACTAGTATCCGACGCTCATAAGCAGTGTATGCATGGCGGCATACAAGAAATGTTACAGTACTTACGCTTTCGATTTTGGATTATCCACGCTCGTCGACTTGTAAAGACCTGCATTCATCAGTGTGCAATATGCCGTCGGCACACACGAGCAACACAACAGCAGCAAATGGCATCGCTTCCGAGATCCCGGGTGATAATATCTTCTCCTTTCACTCACACAGGGCTGGACTACTGCGGGCCATTCAATATTCGTTCTGGAGTGAAGCGAACGGCAACCATAATAAAAACCTACGGTGTTATATTCATTTGTATGGCCACGAAAGCCGTACATATTGAGCTTGCTGAGAGTTTATCCACCCAGTCATTCATCGATGTATTTGATCGCTTCGTGAGCCGTCGAGGCATATGTTCGATCCTCTATAGTGACAACGGAACACAGTTTGTTGGAGCAAGCCGCCGTATGTATCAAGATGTTCAAGATTGGCAGAATGCGTACTCGCAGCAACATGTCGCTGCAATTGGTACGCAATGGAGATTCATTACTCCAGCCGCGCCGCATCACGGGGGCCTTTGGGAGGCCGCAGTTCGCTCAGCTAAGAAGCACTTGTATCGCACAGTCGGCCAGCAATTACTCCGATTCAATCAACTTAGCACTCTTCTTGTTAGAATTGAAGCATGCTTGAATTCCAGGCCACTAGTTCCTCTGCACGATGACCCCGATGGCAGTATTGCTCTTACACCCGGTGATTTCCTCATTGGACGACCTCTGAGCGCTCGACCAGAGGGACCTATTGCCGACATTCCAGAAAGCCGGCTTTTGTATTCTCAACAACTGCAGAAAATGTTTGAGCACTTTTGGAACCGTTGGCAGCGTGAATATTTGTCCACGTTGCGAACGCGGCACAAATGGCAGCGACGCGGCCAGAATCTTCAGGTGGGCGATGTAGTGGTAATTAAAAATGAGAATTTGCCCCCCACCCATTGGCGTACAGGCCGCATCATAGAGACTCATCCAGGGAGTGATGGTTTAGTTCGGGTTGTTACTATTGAGTATAACAGCCAGAAAAAAACTGCGGAAGGCCTTTTCGTAAAGCATAGATGTCAACGCCCCGTACAGAAGGTCTGTCGCCTCATTGAACCACCAGCAGAGTCTCTGAACCGAGGAGGTTCAGCCGGGGAGGAATGTTAGAGATTAAGATGGATTATCGCCCACTAATCTGGCATCACCATTGTTCAGTGGCTCTCTGTATTCAGCAAATATCACGCCACTGTGCCGTTGACTGGCTCATGCCATTACACCGTTTACAGGAACAACAATGCTTTCTATATTTTGCCTTTATACGTTTTTCTTATTTAAGCAGGTCGGAAGTTGTAGAATGAATTAATAAAACTTTTGATCGAGAACAGATTGGATTTATTTTGCTGAGTGTTTAGTAGATTCCTAAACAGAATAATTAGCCTGAAGAATTGTGTAAATATGGTTTGGGTTTTTTTTTCTGAAAATCAGCTTTACTTTCTAATACTGCATGTGCCATTGCGCCTTTTTATGGCACACTGTTTTTTCCACCTACTCTTGATTCTAATTAATTAAGAGGTTAAATATTTTGCTGGTAAAATTAAACCTAGGTTTTCGTGACACAGCCATAGAAAGATTGCCTCTTTTTGAAGAAGAAGTTGATGATAGTGAATAATAGATATGAAATAAGTTTAATTTTATTAATTTATTAATATTACAAACATAATAATGAGCTATTTTATTTTATTTTTTAAATACTTATGTACCTACCAATGTGTATTTCTCTTTTTTTATTATTGAGTATTAGTTTAATAATAATAAATGATATATTATGTATATGTGTTTTTGTAAATTAGAAAATAATTAATAATAAAGGACTGTGAAATCAGTCGAATTTTCGTTTCTACAGCTGCGAGCTGACGACTGTGCAAGCACACGAATTTTTTCTTCACAAACTGCTGTTGTAGCTGCTGCCGACAGTAAAAACAGTCGAATTTTCGCTTCTATGACTGCGACTGATGACGACTGTGGAAGCACACGAATTTTGCTTTACAGACTGCGACTGTTTACGACTTGCAAAAGCAGACAAATTTCTGATTTACGACTGCGACTGCTGACGACTGGATGAAAATTTGAAATTGACGACTGCCGAAAGTGCTGCTCATTTTGTCAGTTATCATTTTCTGCTTTTGCTTCGACTGCGGCTTCCGCTTTTTTCAGAAACACAAGCAGAAGCAAAAGCAAGTTATTTAAAAGCAATTGCAGCTTTTTAGAATACGACGAAGTTATAAATATTATTGTATTAAGGAGAACTAAAGTAATTTCAATTGTCGATGAGAAAGATTTTCGCGACCGATTTTATTTTAAGAATGATTGGAATGTCCTTAAATTGATAATATCGAATTAAAGCATAAGACTATCTTGTATGTGTATCCTTTATTATTTCCAAAGAAACATAATCTACTTTAATTTGTCTCAGAAACCATGCTTTGTGTCTGGAGAGTATGTTTTATTAACATTTCGACAAAGCTACTATAAGCCCTGTCAGATAGAGCACGTTACGTGCGTTCCGGCGAAGCATTCGACTGACAGCTAAGTATATTATGTGTATTTGAGTGCAGAATGCCACATGCGATGCCGCAACGTACAACAGTAGCCCTCTACTTTTGACGCATTCAAATCCGTCGCTAGTGTCAGCTGATTTTTTTTTTTTCAATTGATTCCATTTTTTTATAATCTTTACACAAATGTTAATATCAGCACTACTTAAAGATATATTTGATTTGCATACAATAAAAATTAACCGGCAAAACAAAACAACTAATTGGTTTACATGCGACAACGCTTTTAATTTGGCGTACCTCTGCGTTTCGTACGCCTTTTCAGTTGAATGCCTCGTTGGATCGCACTCAACGTATTCTACCTGGCAGGCCTTTATATCACGAGCCATAAGATACGAGTTTACGTCACACCCTATAGCATTGTTAAGAGAAAATTTATAAAACTTCGACAAAGGCAAAAAAAGACAGTGTCAAAATTTAGTTTGCCTCTAGATTACCCACTAAGTCAATCTAATTCGGAGCGAAAATGCTTCTTCTCTTTGTATTTTCAATTTTGTTTAAACTCAATAAATATATTTCTGTAATATTTGAACTTGAAAATACTTTTTTAATTAACCACAAATCGATTTATATGAGTTATTTTGCTATTTGAACAAATTTCAAAATATGGAAAAACAAGGCAAGTTCTTGCAAATTCTTTTGGTGCTACCATATTTCCGAATTAAATATTTTCCATACTCAAGTCTCCATTGTGAAACGCAAATGTGTTCAAAATCTTAAACTGGTCTTAGCTAAGATTTGTCTTAACTAGAACTTAAGTTCGACTTAAGATTGGATTGTAAAACCGGCCCTGAGACTTCGAACTGAATTCGGGTATTCAGAGCCGAAAGGACTCATTTCAACGCATTTAAACAAAATCATGAACAAAATGCGTTCCAACGTGACATATTTTCTCGAAAGCATCAAAAAATAACAGCACTGGCAAGCGATTTGATTAGTTTTGATACTCAGTTTTGGCGTAGAATACGTCTTACCTTACGGTATGGGCACCCATGTCAGATTGTTATTGTTGTAATCTCTATTTCTTTAATTATAAGGAAACGGCGAGATAAATTTTTTAAAAAATTTTTTTGTAGTCAAATGAAGATGTTAGCTTTCGTTTGACATACATTTCATATTGGTTGATATCTTCCTAATATTTAAATTTCTCAAATCAAAATTTTATAAACACATCCAAACAAATATGTGTGTGGTGTTTGGTTGAGGCGGGAAAATTTAAGTAGAGTAAAGGCAGAGAAAGCGCTGCCAACTACTGCTTATTGGTGGTGATTTTAAAACAGAAATCACTTCAAATACTAGATTGGCGAAATTTATGAGCGATACGTTTAATTTGGATTATATTCGAAATGATGCTCCCACAACTATTGATAACACAACCATTGACTTAGTTTTTGCGAGAAATTTAAATGTTAATTTAAAGACATATTTATCCTATTTTTCCTATCATAAGCCTATATTCTCAAAAGTAACTTTTAAATAATCAAATAGATTTGGGTCTGTTATTTATCATTTATCTTTACTATTGATAACTACCATTGACTTCGTTTTTGCGAGAAATTTAATTGATAATTTAAAAACATTGTTATCCTATTTTCCTATCATAAGCTTATGTATATCATCAAAAGTAACTATCAAATAAAGAAATTCATTTGCTTGTATTATTTATCATTATACATATGTTTTCTGTCTTATCGGATGGCGTATTCTACGTTAAACTTAATGGCCGTGTCTCTGACACAGCCTCCTTCTTTTTTACTCTAGGACCACTTTTGGATGTCCTGAACGTTGGGCGTCACTTGTGCTGATATGACCGCAACGGAACTCAGTAAACCTCTTCCTAACCATTGACATTGATGGTGCAGTGTCCTTGGCTTTGCTGATGATTTTTCTACGTAAACATTAATGCTTAATCAGCAAACGAAGTTTTTGTCAAAAGTCAATAGGTTATCTGTTTCAATTACTATCAAGCATAAACTAAATGACACAGCTTGCCCAAAATTTGACAGAAGTCACTAATAGATACTATTAGTTTCTGCGTGGGAAAATTCAAAATGTTACTAACTTATCAAACCGCCCTCGTACAAGATAGATGTTTCAAATGAATTGTCAGAGAAAATGCGAATAAGACAATATAAACGGTCATGAAATGACACGTTCGAAATGCGCATTTGGGCTCAATGTAAACGTGTTATACATTTCTCTACAAAACTTTTGTATGGAAAATGCTTAAGAGCGAAAGAAACCGTTAAGTATCTGAGGAAACGATACAGCTAGAACATCTGATGGTACTTGTCCACTGATTTGGCAGGGATGATTTTCCTGTTTATTAAAAGTAATTGCTACCTAGAAAACGAAAGTAATTAAATCTCCTAATAAACTAAAATTTTAAATCCATCCTTCTTTTATAAAATATAAATTGCCAGAAATTTTAATTTGCGAAAACCGAAAATTGGAATATCGATTACTTTGATTGAGCATCTTCTTGCGAGTTAATAACGGCAGCAGTAAAACCATACTTTATTTTATTTATTTAATAAAATGAAATATACTTATAAATAAATATATTACATATAAAAAAACAGCACTAGCTACAACGCCTTCAGCTGTTTGTTGTATTAAGATAATGATCTTAGTATACGTAGTTACAATTTATGGGTGTTTTTACTATATGGAAAGGTAGTTACGGTTTACTAAATTTTGTTGGTTAATTTGGCTTTGGAGATAAAACCATACTTTAAATAAAGCCATAATAAAAAAAAACAAGAAAAAGAATCTAGTCCAGAAAAAGAATCTAAGGAAAACAATTTGAGTATTTGAGTGAAGTTTTTAAAAATTAATATGAACAGAAGACATTTTCAGACATTTGACATTTGGCGAACAGTGTTGCTTACTTTTTCTAAATATCTTCGAAAGTTAATTCGAACGAACTAGAGAGTACGAAATTGCTTTTGAATCGAATTTGGCTTTCGAAGAGAGCAACATAGTAAGGGCCCAGGATTCCACCAAATACTAATAAAAGAATCAGACAGAGAGAAAACCGCGTTTTCGGTAAATGCCTCTAGTCTCAAAATAAAGTATCTAAATAGTGACCTGGTGATGAGCAGGTCACAAAAAATTAAAATGCAAACAAAAGAAATTGCGAGGAAAAGCAATAATCTCTAGCTCCTTTTTAGACTTGAGATTAGACTGAGATACAGAATACGGGCACAAGTTATAGAATTCTCTTAGTCCTCGAAAGTTTTTTTAATTTAATAAATATTTTTCATAAAAATGTTCAACTTTACAGAATTGCCTTATTTCATGTAAACAGTACATACATATGTATATATACGGCATTTCAGATAGTTGTAAGAAAAGTGTAAATTTTTCAAAAATGTTCAATAATTGCAATCTTAAATGAAGACTATTGGAAAGAATTATCAATTATCATTCTGTTCATGTTATTTTCTTTTAAAAAAATAAATACTTTGTAAGCAAATTTTCAACTTTTAAATTATAACTTTTTTTTTTTTTTTTTTTTTTTTTTTTTTAGCAAGATTTACCGGATCGATATGGACTTTTGCAGGTTGAAGGATGAGGTTCCTTGGGGCACCAACGGTCAACCCATATATGAGGACATATGTTTAGATAATTATAACTAATATAAGTAGATATATACATTATTTAGAGTTAAGTCAAAAGTTAAAATTCATTGTTTTGTATATGTATGTTATTTCTAAAAATTGAAATTGTAAATATTTTAACTTATTAATGTTAGTATACTATTTTAAGTGGTCTAATTAAGATTCACTGTTATTAGTTAATATTGGTGCTATTATCTTTGGAATTTTAAGTTGATACGTTTTTATTAAGAAATTATTATTAATTAATATAAGTTTATACAATGCAACTTGATAAAAAATGTTAAAATAAAATAATTAAATTAAAAAAAAATCCTTATTTGGTTTAAAGAAAATTTAGTAACTTATAGATAACTGGTTGAAAGGAAACGGTTAGCGCTAACGAAGAGGTAACTTATAAAGGTGGTTAGAGGTAACAAAGGAATAACAATACGGGTAACCTCTATAAATGATTTGGATAACAAGAAGCTAACCATAAGGTTAACAGCTAGAAGAGGTTAGCAATAACAAATAGATAACAAAGCCGGTAACTTAAATAATTGGTACTGCTGACAAACAACTGACAGACTCTGTAACCAACAATGTAAGAGCCAGAGTAGAAAAATATATGTGTAAATGCCATAAGTAAGAACGAATAGTAGCATCACACCAGAGAACTTATAAGAAATGAGAAGGAGCAAAATGAGTTTGGCTTTAATTGTGAATAAAATTTATGATTCTACTCAGGGGTACATACATACATTAGCTCGGAGCAGACTTGCAGCCACCACAAGTATTGGGTACACACGACTAAAACTTGCAGCCACAGCGGCTGTTAACAATATTTCCACCATAGCTCAAGGTCACATACCACAGCGAAAATGAGATAAATATAAATTTCACAAATGTGCAGCCGGGATGCTTGTGGAGGCTGGCGGCTGCATATGATCGACGAAGACGAAAACAAAACAAGAATTAATGTTAGCCGCAAAACGAACGGTAAATGCAGCAACGAATAAGAAAAATGTGGGGAATAAAAGAAAATAATTATTTCAACAATTTGGCACTTATTTCATTAAGAATGTTCATATGCATGCTTTTATTTTTCAGCTACTAATTCAATTATTTAAACTAATCTGAAATTAATAAGTAGTATGAATACCTACATACATATGTATATATGTAATTAGAATTTGCATTTTCATATTTTTGGTATTGAATTGCAGTCGGCATTTTGCATTTCGAAAATAAATTCAATATCATACATTACGTACATTGTATATCAGACGTACATAAAAGTTTCGGCCAGAAAATGCATTTCGAATAAAGAATCTGAAAGAAACTCGAAACTACGTGGTGACCGAATACTTAAGCAGCACTGATAGGTGAACAAACACAGGGAACCTAAACAAACACAGCTGATCCAAAGTTACACTGAAAGTACCTACAGTTGTATCCCTACCAGACGGGTTATGTTTAGCAAACAAAGTGGCCAAGTGGTGACCGAATACTTAAGCAGCACTGATAGGTGAACAAACACAGGGAACCTAAACATACACAGCTGATCCAAAGTTACACTGAACAGTACTTACATATCCCTACCAGACGGGTTATGGTTAGCAAACAAAGTGGCTAGTCACATTTGTTCTAGTTGTGGGAAAAAAATAACCATTTCCCTTCCCTGTTACACATCGGTGTGATCTTTCTACTCGCTCTTACACATGACATTTACATATATCTTTTCCTACTCTCGCTCTAACATTGTCGGTTAGCTAGTCTTGTAGTTGTTTGTTAGAAGTTCCAGTTTTATTAGTTCGTGGCTTTGTTATCCTCTTGTTATCGCTAACCACTTTTACTTGTTACCCATTTTGTTAGCTTCTTGTTATCGGACACAGTTTTATAAGCTACAGTATTTGTTAATCATTTGTTACCTAAGTTTTGGAAAATTTTAAATATTTATACTTGACTTACAAGTATGTGAAATGCCGTATAAGTACATTAAGGCAAAATATTAATAGTTTTAAAAGAAAATAACATGAACAAAAAAATAATTGACTATTCTTACTAATGACATGCATTTCTAATTATAATTAATACACATAAAAGAAATATCAGTACTTCACTTAGAACTATGTGATATGCCGTATACATATGTATGTATGTTATACTATATCGGCACGTACTGTGCGCATGCATATATGTTTGTCGTTTTCAGTATATTAACATACTCTTTAATTAATATTTACATCTACAATTTTCTATTTGAAAAAAAAGCAAGATTAAGCTACCTACAAAACATTTAAATTAATTAAGCTAAATAAATATTTGTGTACTTATTACTTTTCACGGCGAAGCATTCGACTGACAGCTGAGTATATTATGTGTATTTGAGTGCGGAATGACACTTTCGCAACGCATGCGATGCGATGCCCCACTCTCTACTTTTGACGCATTCAAATCCGTCGCTAGTGTCAGCTGATTGTTTTTTTTTCAATTGATTGAATTTTATTATAATCTTTACAGAAATGTAAATATCAGCACTACTTTAAGATATATTTGATTTGCATACAAAAAAAATTAACCGCCAATACAAAACAACTAATTGGTTTACATGCGACAACGCTTTTAATTTGGCGTACCTCTGCGTTTCGTACGCCTTTTCAGTTGAATGCCTCGTTGGATCGCACTCAACGTATTCTACCTGGCAGGCCTTTATATCACGAGCCATAAGATACGAGTTTACGTCACACCCTATAGCATTGTTAAGAGAAAATTTATAAAACTTCGACAAAGGAAAAAAAGACAGTGTCAAAATTTAGTTTGCCCCTAGATTACCCACCAAGTCAATCTAATTCGGAGCGAAAATGCTTCTTCTCTTTGTATTTTCAATTTTGTTTAAACTCAATAAATATATTTCTGTAATATTTTAACTTGAAAATACTCTTTTAATTAACCACAAATCGATTTATATGAGTTATTTTCTATTTGAACAAATTTCAAAATATGGAAAAACAAGGCAAATTCTTGCAAATTCTTTTGGTGCTACCATATTTCCGAATTAAATATTTTCCATACTCAAGTCTCCATTGTGAAACGCAAATGTTTCCAAAAGCTTAAGCTGGCCTTAGCTAAGATTTGTCTTAACTAGAACTTAAGTTCGGGTATTCAGTGCCGAAAGGACTCATTTCAACGCATTTGAAAAAAATCATGAACAAAATGCGTTCCAACGTGACATATTTTCTCGAAAGCATCAAAAAATAACAGCCCTGGCAAGCGATTTGATTAGTTTTTGATACTCACAATTGATGGTCAACACAATTAATAAGAGGGCGGTTTGATATGTCAGTCACAGTTTGAATAAAAAAAATTTTTTTTTGGCAAAAAAGGGTTCTATTCCTTAACACGATATCCTTTTAAATGTTTACACTTAGTCCAGCGTTCTTCTAGTGTCGAAACATTCGTGTAAAATGTGATGGTCCTGCTCACAGCCGCCTCACGACAGTTTTTACTCTAGGACCACTTTTGGATGTCCTGAACGTTGGGCGTCACTTGTGCTGATACGACCGCAACGGAACTCAGTAAACCTCTTCCTAACCATTGACATTGATGGTGCAGTGTCCTTGGCTTTGCTGATGGTTTTTCTACGTAAACATTAATGCTTAATCAGCATACGAAGTTTTTGTCAAAAGTCAATAGGTTATCTGTTTCAATTACTATCAAGCATAAACTAAACGACACAGCTTGCCCAAAATTTGACAGAAGTCACTAATAGATACTATTAGTTTCTGCGTGGGAAAATTCAAAATGTTACTAACTTATCAAACCGCCCTCGTACAAGATAGATGTTTCAAATGAATTGTCAGAGAAAATGCGAATAAGACAATATAAACGGTCATGAAATTACACGTTCGAAATGCTCATTTGGGCTCTATGTAAACGTATTATACATTTCTCTACAAAACTTTTGTATTGAAAACGCTTAAGAGCGAAAGAAACCGTTAAGTATCTGAGGAAATGATACAGCTAGAACATCTGATGGTACTTGTCCACTGATTTGGCAGGGATGATTTTCCTGTTTATTAAAAGTAATTGCTACCTAGAAAACGAAAGTAATTAAATCTTCTAATAAACTAAAATTTTAAATCCTTCCTGCTTTTATAAAATATAAATTGCCAGAAATTTTAATTTGCGAAAACCGAAAATTGGAATATCGATTACTTTGATTGAGCATCTTCTTGCGAGTTAATAACGGCAGCAGTAAAACCATACTTTAAATTAAGCCATAATAAAAAAAAACAAGAAAAAGAATCTAGTCCAGAAAAAGAATCTAAGGAAAACAATTTGAGTATTTGAGTGAAGTTTTTAAAAATTAATATGAACAGAAGACATTTTCAGACATTTGACATTTGGCGAACAGTGTTGCTTACTTATTCTAAATATCTTCGAAAGTTAATTCGAACGAACTAGAGAGTACGAGAGAAAACCGCGTTTTCGGTAAATGCCTCCAGTCTCAAAATAGAGTATCTAAATAGTGACCTGGTGATGAGCAGGTCACAAAAAATTAAAATGCAAACAAAAGAAATTGCGAGGAAAAGCAATAATCTCTAGCTCCTTTTTAGACTTGAGATGAGACTGAGATACAGAATACGGGCACAAGTTATAGAATTCGGGCAGAAGTTCCACAACAAAGTGATCGTATTTTACGATTCGTAAAGAGGGCTGAGCAGCGTAGTCTATTGCTAGCACACTCTAGCACACGCGATTTCTGGGCTCTAACATTCGGAATATTGCCGTTTCTTCTCACATTAGCAAAAACAGCGAAATATCAAAATGCGAATGTGTTGGAAAAGGTGTGTTGGTATTTGTGAATTTGATTCGTCTTGGTTACCTCCGTCTTGTAGGGAAGTTAGGTATTGATTTTTGGAAAATAAGCTATAACTGCATATCACAAGAAAGATAAATCAATAATCTCTTAGTCCTCGAAAGTTTTTTTAATTTAATAAATATTTTTCATAAAAATGTTCAACTTTACAGAATTGCCTTATTTCATGTAAACAGTACATACATATGTATATATACGGCATTTCAGATAGTTGTAAGGAAAGTGTAAATTTTTCAAAAATGTTCAATAATTGCAATCTTAAATGAAGACTATTGGAAAGAATTATCAATTATCATTCTGTTCATGTTATTTTCTTTTAAAAAAATAAATACTTTGTAAGCAAATTTTCAACTTTTAAATTATAACTTTATTTTTTTTTTTTTATTTTTAGCAAGATTGACCGGATCGATATGGACTTTTGCAGGTTGAAGGATGAGGTTCCTTGGGGCACCAACGGTCAACCCATATATGAGGACATATGTTTAGATAATTATAACTAATATATGTAAGTAGATATATACATTATTTAGAGTTAAGTCAAAAGTTAAAATTCATTGTTTTGTATATGAATGTTATTTCTAAAAATTAAAATTGTAAATATTTTAACTTATTAATGTTAGTTTACTATTTTAAGTGGTCTAATTAAGATTCACTGTTATTAGTTAATATTGGTGCTATTATCTTTGGAATTTTAAGTTGATACGTTTTTATTAAGAAATTATTATTATTTAATATCAGTTTATACAATGCAACTTGATAAAAAATGTTAAAATAAAATAATTAAATTTAAAAAAAAATCCTTATTTGGTTTAAAGAAAATTTAGTAACTTATAGATAACTGGTTGAAAGGTAACTTATAAAAGTGGTTAGAGGTAACAAAGGAATAACAATACGGGTAACCTCTATAAATGTTTTGGATAACAAGATGCTAACCATAAGGGTAACAGCTAGAAAAGGTTAGCAATAACAAATAGATAACAAAGCCGGTAACTTAAATAATTGGTACTGCTGACAAACAACTGACAGACTCTGTAACTAACAATGTAAGAGCCAGAGTAGAAAAATATATGTGTAAATGCCATAAGTAAGAACGAATAGTAGCATCACACCAGAGAACTTATAAGAAATGAGAAGGAGCAAAATGAGTTTGGCTTTAATTGTGAATAAAATTTATGATTCTACTCAGGGGTACATACATACATTAGCTCGGAGCAGACTTGCAGCCACCACAAGTATTGGGTACACACGACTAAAACTTGCAGCCACAGCGGCTGTTAACAATATTTCCACCATAGCTCAAGGTCACATACCACAGCGAAAATGAGATAAATATAAATTTCACAAATGTGCAGCCGGGATGCTTGTGGAGGCTGGCGGCTGCATATGATCGACGAAGACGAAAACAAAACAAGAATTAATGTTAGCCACAAAACGAACGGTAAATGCAGCAACGAATAAGAAAAATGCGGGGAATAAAAGAAAATAATTATTTCAACAATTTGGCACTTATTTCATTAAGAATGTTCATATGCATGCTTTTATTTTTCAGCTACTAATTCAATTATTTAAACTAATCTGAAATTAATAAGTAGTATGAATACCTACATACATATGTATATATGTAATTAGAATTTGCATTTTCATATTTTTGGTATTGAATTGCAGTCGGCATTTTGCATTTCGAAAATAAATTCAATATCATACATTACGTACATTGTATATCAGACGTACATAAAAGTTTCGGCCAGAAAATGCATTTCGAATAAAGAATCTGAAAGAAACTCGAAACTACGTGGTGACCGAATACTTAAGCAGCACTGATAGGTGAACAAACACAGGGAACCTAAACAAACACAGCTGATCCAAAGTTACACTGAACATGTTATGTTTAGCAAACAAAGTGGCCAAGTGGTGACCGAATACTTAAGCAGCACTGATAGGTGAACAAACACAGGGAACCTAAACATACACAGCTGATCCAAAGTTACACTGAACAGTACTTACGTATCCCTACCAGACGGGTTATGGTTAGCAAACAAAGTGGCTAAGCTTATCGTTCACTTATTCGATTGTTACCAAATTAGTCACATTTGTTCTAGTTGTGGGAAAAAAATAACCATTTCCCTTCCCTGTTACACATCGGTGTGATCTTTCTACTCGCTCTTACACATGACATTTACATATATCTTTTCCTACTCTCGCTCTAACGTTGTCGGTTAGCTAGTCTTGTAGTTGTTTGTTAGAAGTTCCAATTTTATTAGTTCCCGGCTTTGTTATCCTCTTGTTATCGCTAACCACTTTTACTTGTTACCCATTTTGTTAGCTTCTTGTTATCGGACACAGTTTTATAAGCTACAGTATTTGTTAATCATTTGTTACCTCTAACCACTTCTATTTGTTACCTACTGGTTACCGCTAACCGTTAGCTAACGGCTACCTAACGGTTACCTTTAGTTTACTAAATTTTTTTTAATAAAAATATATTTTTGTTTTAATTTAAGTAATTTATATTACAATATTTATCAGGCTACAATATTTAAACTTAAATTAATTATTAATAATTTCTTAATATAAAGTACAATTTATCAACTTAAAATACCAAAAATAATAGCATAAAAATTATCTATGAATTAGACCACTTAAAATATTTACATTTTCAGTTTCAAGAAATATCATACATATACAAAACAATTCTTTTTACTTTTTACTTAACACTAATTTATTTACATATCTCCATATACTCCTATAACTTATATTTATCCATACAAAAGTCCTCATACATACATATATAGGATGAGCGTTCGTGCCCTAAGGAACGTCATTCTTCAACCTGCAGAAGTCCATATCTATCCGGTATTTAGCTAAAAATATAAAAAAATTTAAAAGTTATAGATCAAAAGTTGAGAATTTTTCTGCAAAATACTAATTTTTTTTAAAGAAGATAACATGAACAGAAAGATAATGATTATTATTTCTAATAACATCCATTTTTATTTGAAGTTTTGGAAAATTTTAAATATTTATACTTGACTTACAAGTATGTGAAATGCCGTATAAGTTCTGTGCACATACATTAAGGCAAAATATTAATAGTTTTAAAAGAAAATAACATGAACAAAAAAATAATTGACTATTCTTACTAATGATATGCATTTCTAATTATAATTAATACACATAAAAGAAAAATCAGTACTTCACTTAGAACTATGTGATATGCCGTATACATATGTATGTATGTTATACTATATCGGCACGTACTGTGCGCATGCATATATGTTTGTAGTTTTCAGAGAACCTCAAAATTATTACACATACTGGTTCTAAATTCTAATAACAATACAAAGTATAAAACATTAGTATATAAACATACTCTTTAATTAATATTTACAACTACAATTTTCTATTTGAAAAAAAAGCAAGATTAAGCTACCGAATATTTTACAAAACATTTAAATTAATTAAGCTAAATAAATATTTGTGTACTTATTACCATTCACATGCAGAAACTAATTTGTAGTCTAAATCAAAAGAAAAGGCAATTAGTTTTGAGTAAACATTTGAAATTTATCTTAAATGAACCTACCTTTATTTTACAAAGAAGAAACCACTTACATGTCGATATTTCCTCCGTGATCCGCTCCATGTTGGTGTTTACATGTGATCTGGAAAAAAAAGATTGGTATTCTTAATTATGACAAACGTTCAATATTTTTTTATGATATACACATATGGATGGTTAAATAAAAGAAGTCCTAATATATACATTTTCAATATTATCACTGCACTTCACTGGGCCTTAAAAGTAATTCACGCTACTTACTTTTTCCAATAATGCCTCTGCAGCCATCTCCTTCGGATAATTTTCTGCCGGCTTGGGTGCGCAATATCTGCAAGTTTGAATAAAATTAGTTAAAATATATGTACGTGTCGAAATTTCTATACATACCTTTAAAATATTCTTTCCGCGTTGCTTCTACTGAAATAAAAACCAAAATATTAATATTTTAACTAATAAAACTGAAAATAAAAGCAACTTACCGCAGTAACTTCGTATCATCTGAAGTTTTAAAATGAGCTGGAGGTTATTGCTTTTCCTCGCTTTCAAGTTTTATTCTTTTGTTTTTATTTAAATTTTTTGTGACCTGCTCATCACTAGGTCACTATTTAGATACTTTATAATGAGACTAGAGGCTTTATTTTGGAACTAATGAATCCCAACTGGTCTAAAACTGTGACGTTTGTCTCTATTAGAGACTGGGGGCCCGTATTACAATACATTTTTAAGTCGAACTTAACCACCGAATTCAGTAAGCAGTCTCAGTCTCTAATAGAGACAAAAGTCACAAATTTGGACTAGCTGACATTCATTAGATTCGAAATAAAGCATCTAGTCTCAAAATAAAGTCTTAAAATTATGACCTGGTGATGAGCAGGTCACAAAAAATTTATATAAAAACAAAAGAAATAAACGTGAATGTGAAGAAAAGCAATTATCTCTAGCTCATTTTGAGACTTGAGATGATACGAAGTTACTGAATTCGGGCTTAAGTCTAATTTAAGATTTTGCGTTTCACCAACCAAATCTTTAGCACGACTTAAGTTGAACTTAAGTCGCAAAATTTCTCGTCTTAAAATGATCTTATTTTTTCCAAATAAAATTTTAAAGACTTAAATATAGAATTTGATTAGAGTAGTGATGAAGACATTGACTTAGGGCCAGTTTTTCAGTGCTGGTTTGAACTCAGTTTAAACCTAGTTTTGTTAAACTCAGTTTAAATTTAAACTTAGTTTCCTTGCGCTCAATTAAATTTGTTGCAACCAAATCTTAATAATAGAAAAGTTTTTTGTAATAGTGGTCACCCCTCGGCAGGCAATGGGAAACCTCCGAGGGTACACTGAGCTAAATTCTGCATTGTAAAATTGAATAATTTGTATTACTACGCAATGCAAATCACCGCGTATTAAAAAAATATTTAATGGCATCAATTTATTTTATTTTTTTATTAAATTACCAAAAACTAATACCACATGCTTAATGCTTTTTAAAATAACTTATTCATCATTAGTTATTTAAATTAATGCATTGATATTTTAATTTGTATTCAATTTGAAAAAGGAATGCATTGACGTTGAAATGCTAACCTTTTAATTACTCTGCTACAAGGCAACTTTAAAATAGCGGTACGATTCAGCGCATTATTTTCTATTGCTTGCATCGGCAATATGTGCGATAAATTACAAGAAATTCTAAATTTGTTTCAATTGGAAACTATTTTCGAAGAATTAACTGGTAAGTAATTAATATTTTTAATGTAAAACCATTGTAATATAAAGTTTTCAGTGGCTGGGATAGAATACCGGCAGTTGAAGTATTGGAATACAAGTAATTTTGCGGATGCCATCAAAAGCGTCGGTGCAAGGGCAGAGTTCCGCGAAAAACTCTTCGCTTGGCAAAAGCAAATTGTAAGTATTAAATAATTCATGTTATTAAGAATATACTTGTGTGCACATATGTACAAATACGTACAATAGTGCAGCGACCTGGTCAATAATGTTGAATTTGTTAAATATATTTGTATATATACATATATTTGTACATACATATGTGGTTTTGTTTATACAATAACGTTGTTCTGCAAAATGCAGTAATGCAATGCAATGTACGCCAATCAGTTTTATGTGACAAATGAAGGCCAGGTGCTTTGCATAACTGTGATTCGATATGCAATTCAAAGTATATCAACTTATTTTAGGCAACTGGTACCAGTGCGCTTATTGACGAAAATGAATGCTTATTTCGCAATAAGGTATGTAATACACGTTTTGACAACTTGAGTAAAAAATATTTTCTCACATGTGGACGTCTTTAACTTTTAGCCCCTGGACAATATTTTAAAGGAATCTTTTACTGGAAGAAGCGTCTTAGAGTTCTACAGGACTAACGGAAAGCTGAACGACAATCAAAGGAATAAGCTGATAAACGCCATTGCTGAATTTGCATTGGAAAATAATGTTGTTCTGAAGCCTTATAACTTTCAAGAAATTTTAAGTGCCATAACAAAGCTATTTCCCGAAGAAGAAAATGTGTTGGTAATATTTTAAGTTTTGTTTTGAGTAAAATTGCAGTCTAAAAAAGTATTTGTTTTGTTTTTTAGGACTATTATTACATTCCACGTAATGGAAAGAGAGCCCCTGCTGGATAGTTGTATTCAAAATTCACCAATTTAAAAGCAAACAAGAGATGAGGTACCCCTTCTCCAGTGCAAGTATCACAGTCGTCAGAGAGTTTAAATTCTAGCGACCTACCAGAATTTGATGAGGAACTGCTTGAAAGAGGAACTGCGCAGAGAGTCATCGAATTGGGAAATAGGATAGGTGGAAGAGATCCTTTCATATTCGGCAGCGTGCTTTAAAATTATTAAACAATTTGGAATTCATTAGTGCATGGCCAAAACTAAAAGATGCAAGAGGTCCTTCGTTGGTAAGATATTCACAAATTTGTGTTACAAAATGTTAAGTCCACCCTAATCACAAATTATAGCACAAACACATATTGATACATTTGGACTATTTATTTATCATCCAATTATTAAGAATTATTTATTACTTAAAACATTGTTAATTTTCTAACAAACACAAAATAAAGTGCCCAAATCTGTCAATATGTGGTTGTATAAAAATTTGTGAACAGAGTATATAAAAATAAAACTTTTTTCTGCTTATAAAAGATAAATGCCGATTTTGTTCGAAACAATCCCAACAAAGAGCATCGTTTGAAGTCCAAATGGGGAGTTTTTAAACAAAAAATTCGGCGGTACTATAACTTAAACGTTGTGAACCCGACGTGCAAATCACTTTTACGTGAAATTGATGGCACTGTAAACATAGGTAATTTAATTTATTCTGTTAAAAATAAATAAGGACATAATAATTTTCAGATGCTGAGGACTGCATAATTACAACGCTTCTTAATTCAGTTCTTCCACCGAGCGCAAGATTTCTTAATTCGTCGGGATCAGCTAGGGCAAAAGCAACAATATCAGATGCTCAACATTTTTTTTATTTTAACGGTTACAACATTTTCTGATATTTATCCGAAGATTCAAGAATATATTGATAAATGTTATGTTAATTCACTATCAGTTCAGCCATTTATTATAATTGAGGGCACGTACTTAATTCCAACTCGGTAAAAAAAGAAACTGAAGCTGAGGACTGCATAATTACAACGCTTCTTAATTCAGTTATTCCACCGAGCGCAAGATTTCTTAATTCGTCGGGATCAGCTAGGGCAAAAGCAACTATATTAGATGCTCAACATTTTTTTATTTTAACGGTTACAACATTTTCTGATATTTATCCGAAGATTCAAGAATATATTGATAAATGTTATGTTAATTCACTATCAGTTCAGCCATTTATTATAATTGAGGGCACGTACTTAATTACAACTCGGTAAAAAAAGAAACTGAAGCTGAGGACCGCATAATTACAACGCTTCTTAATTCAGTTATTCCACCGAGCGCAAGATTTCTTAATTCGTCGGGATCAGCTAGGGCAAAAGCAACTACATATATTAGATGCTCAAAATTTTTTTATTTTAACGGTTACAACATTTTCTGATATTTATCCGAAGATTCAAGAATATATTGATACATGTTATGTTAATTCACTATCAGTTCAGCCATTTATTATAATTGAGGGCACGTACTTAATTCCAACTCGGTAAAAAAAGAAACTGAAGCAAATATTGTTGAAAAATTAATAAGAACCTGAGAAAGCTATGCAAAAGACATATTAGACGGAAGTGACTCTGGCGTAAAGGAAGAGTGTATTTTTAATGAATTAAACATTTAAATAACTGTAGTTTAAAGATGACCGCAACCGAAATGCAATCTTTTGTTAACCTTTTGCCTTTAATGATTGGCGATTTAATTCCTATTAATAATAACTTTTGGAAATTATTTATTTATCTTGTAAATATTATGGATTTGTTATACAAATCTGAGTTGACTGAAAATGACATATTGTACCTAGAATATGTGATACAAAAGCATCACAAGCTTTATATAGAATTATACGGAAACCTTAAACCCGAGCATCATTTCATGCTGCACTACCCAAGAGCAATAAAAAACTTTGGTCCACTCCGATATATCTATTTCGTCCATGAGATTCGAAGCTAAACATAAAGAAAGGAAGGCATATTAATATTTTTACAATTTAATTGATCTCAAGGCCAGTTTATGGAAGATTTTTTGTGAAAAAACAACAACAGTTTTAAATGGTTGAAGTTATAGTACTATTTCGGAAATCACCACATTTCCTTATCAGACTTCTTTTTTTTGATTATTAAATTAAATTAATTTTTAATTTAATTTTTCATAACCACTTCTCCCAGGCTTTGAACCCGGGAGCTCGGAGTTGCAGAGCCAATACGCTACCTATTGTGCTACGCTAGCCGAGTTGGCTGTTGTGTTTATTTCATCTTCCTTAAACAAACCAACTACAAACAAGAGCAACTGATCTGCCGCTATTTAACTTGTTTGTGTAGTTGTTGTTTTTGTTTTTTTATTTTGCAAATTATGTATAAGTATTTTACTTTATATTATAATTCATGTTTGTTCATATTTCTGTTAGCCTAGTAAATGTTAATATTTTTACAATTTATTTGAGCTCAAGGCCAGTTTATGGAAGATTTTTCGTGAAAAAACAATTATAATATGAAGTAAAATACTTATACATAATTTGCAAAATAAAAAAACAAAAACAACAACCACACAAACAAGTTAAATAGCGGCAGATCAGTTGCTCTTGTTTGTAGTTGGTTTGTTTAAGGAAGATGCAATAAACACAACAGCCAACTCGGCTAGCGTAGCACAATAGGTAGCGTATTGGCTCTGCAACTCCGAGCTCCCGGGTTCAAAGCCTGAGAGAAAAATCAAAAGAAGTCTGATGAGGAAATGTGGTGATTTCCGAAATAGTACTATAACTTCAACCATTTAAAACTGTTAATGTTTTTTCACAAAAAATCTTCCATAAACTGGCCTTGAGCTCAAATAAATTGTAAAAATATTAACATTCACTAGGCTAACAGAAATATGAACAAACATTTGTATACAAGGATGAGCACACCTTAAAAATGCATTATAATATAAAGTAAAATACTTATACATAATTTGCAAAATAAAAAAACAAAAACAACAACCACACAAACAAGTTAAATAGCGGCAGATCAGTTGCTCTTGTTTGTAGTTGGTTTGTTTAAGGAAGATGCAATAAACACAACAGCCAACTCGGCTAGCGTAGCACAATAGGTAGCGTATTGGCTCTGCAACTCCGAGCTCCCGGGTTCAAAGCCTGAGAGAAAAATCAAAAAAAAGGAGTCTGATGAGGAAATGTGGTGATTTCCGAAATAGTACTATAACTTCAACCATTTAAAACTGTTAATGTTTTTTCACAAAAAATCTTCCATAAACTGGCCTTGAGCTCAAATAAATTGTAAAAATATTAACATTCACTAGGCTAACAGAAATATGAACAAACATTTGTATACAAGGATGAGCACACCTTAAAAATGCATTATAATATAAAGTAAAATACTTATACATAATTTGCAAAATAAAAAAACACAAACAACAACCACACAAACAAGTTAAATAGCGGCAGATCAGTTGCTCTTGTTTGTAGTTGGTTTGTTTAAGGAAGATGCAATAAACACAACAGCCAACTCGGCTAGCGTAGCACAATAGGTAGCGTATTGGCTCTGCAACTCCGAGCTCCCGGGTTCAAAGCCTGAGAGAAGTGGTTATGAAAAATTAAATTAAAAATTAATTTAATTTAGTAATCAAAAAAAAGAAGTCTGATGAGGAAATGTGGTGATTTCCGAAATAGTACTATAACTTCAACCATTTAAAACTGTTGATGTTTTTTCACAAAAAATCTTCCATAAAATGGCCTTGAGCTCAATTAAATTGTAAAAATATTAACATTTACTAGGCTAACAGAAATATGAACACTAAGGCATATTTTCATAATGTTACGTCGCGTATTAACTGTTCTAAAACTATTGCATTAAAATCAAGTTATAAATTCTCTTTCTTTTTGCACAAATATTCCGATGGATTGCCACCCTTATTTGTCATGTACAAAAGCTTTCAAGTAGAAAATCTAAAAAGGAAAGACTTTTTTAAATATATAAATTCACAAGATATAGAAATTGATTTAGAAAATTTATTCGTAACAAGATCTTTTATATACGGTAATTTAAAATACAAGACAAACTTATATTTGGGAATTTAAAAGATATCTTCCAATTATACAAAATTGTTTTAATATTGTACCATGATAATAAAATACAAATAAAAGAATACTGTAAACACTTTTGTTCATATGAAGTCGGATCATCGACAAACGAAATTACTTTAATTAACATTGATAAATTTACTACGCGACCAATGCACCTTCATACAATAGTAAACGGCAAAACATATTTACGCCCTAAAAGTATTTAAGTTGTTTGGATATGTTCATAAGAAAATACAAATACATTTATTATATACATATACATACCTGCACTATCTAAAATATATTGAAATAATTATTATATGGAATTTGAAATAATTTTCTAGTTTTTTTTATTTAGAAAAATTTCAATTATTTTTTCATTTAAAATTAATATTTACCTATTACATTTTTATTAAATACATGGGTAGTAAATTTAAACAAATTACTTATTGGAGTAGGTTTTAAAATTACATATTTAAATCCAATATTTTCGTATTTTTTCTTCACTTTAATATGGACGTCTTTGGAATAAAAATTTCCATTATACACTACTTTTGTATATGTTTTCATTTGATTTAAAAAAGTTTTCATTTCATTTTACCATTTTTTTCTCTCAGTGTATTTCTGCCATGAAAAAGCTTCGCATTAAATACTTCTGCCGTTCGGAGTCGGCACAAAACTGTACGTCCCTCCATTTGTGGTATAATATAAAAGGCGCACACCACAAATGGTAGGAGAAGCTCGGCCAAACACTGAGCTATATAGTGTACGCGCCAAAATTATATATGTATATACACAAACCGAAGTAGTCAGCACACAGCTGATAAGTTAAACTAAGTTTAACCGTGCATAATCGGTCGTTTAAACTTAGTTTGAACCCCGTTTAAAGTTGACTGAAAAACTGCATACTGAGTTTAAACTTAGTTAAAACGACGAACAGAGATCAACTTGCACTGAAAAACTGGCCTTCTGAGTCAGTGTTTAAATTGCTGCAGTCGAAGCAGCAAAAGTTGTAAAATTTCTGCTTTTCGTTGCTTTGGCTTTTGTAACTGCTAAAATTAAACCATGATTCTGAAAAAAGCAGAAGACGCAGTCGAAGCAAAAGCAGAAAATGATAACTGACAAAATGAGCAGCACTTTCGGCAGTCATCAATTTAAAATTTTCATTCAGTCGTCAGCAGTCGCAGTCGTAAATCAGAAATTTGTCTGCTTTTGCAAGTCGTAAATAGTCGCAGTTTGTGAAGCAAAAATTCGTGTGCCTGCACAGTCGTCATCAGTCGCAGTTGTAGAAACGAAAATTCGACTGATTTCACAGTCGGTAGCAGCTGTAGAAGCAAAAATGCGTTAGCTTAAGTAGCCTGTGTTTATTTAATTCGCTCTTGTTAAATAATTATGCACATATATTGAAATATACATCCTTTATTAATTAATATTTTCTAATATATAAATACACATATACATAACATATCATTTATTATTATTAAACTAATACTCAATAATAAAAAAAAGAGAAATACACATTGGTAGGTACATAAGTATTTAAAAAATAATATAAAATAGCTCATTATTATGTTTCTGGTATAAATAAATTAATAAAATTAAACTTATTTCATATCTATTATTCACTATTATCAACTTCATCTTCAAAAAGAGGCAATCTTTCTATGACTGTGTCAAGAAAACTGGGGTTTAATTTTAACAGCAAAATATTTTCAAGAACCTCTTGACTAATTCGATTGCGATAGTCAGTAAGCCTTAATGTCGAGAATGCTCGCTCAATCGTGACCTGTGGCAAATGAAAATTATTAAACTATGATCTACATATTAATAATTAAAGTATATTTACCTGTGTAGGTGGTACTGCAAAACAGACATTACTTATTTCGCACAGTTCTGGATCCGTGTACTGTTTTCTTTTCCAAAACGTAATTATGTACATCTTCAGGTGAAGAACGGCATCGGTTTTTTTGCTGTGTCGTCAAAGTACATATGTTGGAAACGAGGGTCCAAAAACAAACACGATATCAAAAACTTATTATTCAATAATATTGGCGTTCGTGTTTCTATTGACTTTAAAATCTTGTTGCCAAGTGTTATTATGAATTCTTGATTTGATTCTCGTTTTATTTTTTCGGTACATACTTTTAATTTTAACCATTGAGCGTAAAAATTTCCATAGTGCAATTGCTCTACTTGAAATTTTTTCTGGCTTTTTGCAAGGGACTGAAAACTATGCAATAGCTTTCAACTAAATCCCAAAATGACGATCCTATTTCGAAGTTTTCATCTTGATTTCTATTTTTTACGGATTCAATTTGGTAAGCACATATCTGGCAGCTAGTAAATCTTGCAGCATTGTATGTATATGTAGAGCCCCATCTGGTTGGGCAATCTAGTTGGGGCTTTTCCAATTGTCTAAATTCAAATATTTAAGGAAAAAATTTAAGGAATAATTAGCCCGAAGAATTGTGTAAATATGCTTTGGGTTTTTTTTTCTGAAAATCAGCTTTACTTTCTAATACTGCATGTGCCATTGCGCCTTTTTATGGCACACTGTTTTTTCTACCTACTCTTGATTCTAATTAATCAACAGGTTCTTGGAAATATTTTGCTGGTAAAATTAACCCAAGTTTTCGTGACACAGCCATAGAAAGATTGCCTCTTTTTGAAGAAGAAGTTGATAATAGTGAATAATAGATATGAAATAAATTTAATTTTATTAATTTATTGATACTACGAACATAATAATGAGCTATTTTATTTTATTTTTTAAATACTTATGTACCTACCAATGTGTATTTTTCTTTTTTTATTATTGAGTATTAGTTTAATAATAATAAATGATATATTATGTATATGTGTATTTATAAATTAGAAAATATTAATTAATAAAGGACTGTGAAATCAGTCGAATTTTCGTTTCTACAACTGCGAATTGACGACTGTGCAAGCACAAATATTTTTGCTTCACAGACTGCTGTTGTAGCTGCTGATGACTGTAAAAACAGTCGAATTTTCGCTTCTATGACTGCGAATGATGACGACTGTGCAAGCACACGAATTTTGCTTCACGGACTGCGACTTGCGAAAGCAGACACATTTCTGATTTACGACTGCGACTGCTGACGACTGAATGAAAATTTGAAATTGACGACTGCCGAAAGTGCTGCTCATTTTGTCAGTTATAATTTTCTGCTTTTGCTTCGACTGCGACTTCCGCTTTTTTCAGAAGCACAAGCAGAAGCAAAAGCAAGTTATTTAAAAGCAATTGCAGTTTTTTAAACACTGCTTAGAGTACGACTAAGTTATAAATATTATTGTATTAAGGAGAGCTAAAGTAATTTCAATTGTCGATGAGAAAGATTTTCGCGACCGATTTTATTTCAAGAATGATTGGAATGTCCTTAAATTGATAATATCGAATTAAAGCATAAGACTATCTTGTATGTGTATCCTTTATTATTTCCAAAGAAACATAAACTACTTTAATTTGTGTCAGGAACCATGCTTTGTGTCTGGAGAGTATGTTTTATTAATATTTCAACAAAGCTACTATAAGCCCTGTCAGATAGAGCACGTTACGTGCATTCCGGCGAAGCATTCGACTGACAGCTAAGTATATTATGTGTATTTGAGTGCAGAATGCCACTTTCGCAACGCATGCGATGCCGCAACGTACAACAGTAGCCCTACTCTCTACTTTTGACGCATTCAAATCCGTCGCTAGTGTCAGCTGATTGTTTTTTTTTCACTTGATTCCATTTTTTTTATAATCTTTACACAAAAGTAAATATCAGCACAAATTTAAGATATATTTGATTTGCATACAAAAAAAAAAATGAACCGCCAATACAAAACAACGAATTTGTTTACATGCGACAACGCTTTTAATGTGGCGTACCTCTGCGTTTCATACGCCTTTTCAGTTGAATGCCTCGTTGGATCGCACTCAACGTATTCTATCTGGCAGGCCTTTTTATCACGAGCCATAAGATACGAGTTTACGTCACACGCTATAGTATTGTTAAGAGAAAATTTATAAAACTTCGACAAAGGCAAAAAAAACAGTGTCAAAATTTTGTTTGCCCCTAGATTACCCACCAAGTCAATCTAATTCGGAGCGAAAATGCTTCTTCTCTTTGTATTTTTAATTTTGTTTAAACTCAATAAATATATTTCTGTAATATATGAACTTGAAAATACTTTTTTAATTAACCACACACAAATCTATTTATATGAGTTATTTCCTATTTGAACAAATTTAAAAATATGGAAAAACAAGGCGAATTCTTGCAAATTCTTTTGGTGCTTCCATATTTCCGAATTAAATATTTTCCATACTTAAGTCTCCATTGTGAAACGCAAATGTGTTCAAAATCTTAAACTGGTCTTAGCTAAGATTTGTCTTAACTAAAACTTGAGTTCGACTTAAGATTGGATCATAAAACCGGCCCTGAGACTTCGAACTGAATTCGGGTATTCAGTGTCGAAAGGACTCATTTCAACGCATTTGAACAAAATCATGAACAAAATGCGTTCCAACGTGACATATTTTCTCGAAAGCATAAAAAAACAACAGCCCTGGCAAGCGATTTGATTAGTTTTTGATACTCACAATTGATGGTCAACACAATTAATAAGAGGGCGGTTTGATATGTCAGTCACATTTTAAATAAAAAATATTTTTTGGGCAAAAAATTGTTCTATTCCTTAACACGATATCCTTTTAAATGTTTACACTTAGTCCAGCGTTCTTCTAGTGTCGAAACATTCGTATAAAATGTGATGGTCCTGCTCACAGCCGCCTCGACAGTTTTTGGTCTAGGACCACTTTTGGATGTCCTGAACGTTGGGCGTCACTTGTGTTGATACGACCACAACGGAACTCAGTAAACCTCTTCCTTACCATTGACATTGATGGTGCAGTGTCCTTGGTTTTGCTGATGGTTTTTCTACGTAAACATTAATGCTTAATCAGCATACGAAGTTTTTGTCAAAAGTCAATAGGTTATCTGTTTCAATTACTATCAAGCATAAACTAAATGACACAGCTTGCCCAAAATTTTACAGAAGTCACTAATAGATACTGCGTGGGAAAATTCAAAAAGTTACTAACTTATCAAACCGCCCTCGTACAAGATAGATTTTTCAAATGAATTGTCAGAGAAAATGCGAATTAGACAATATAAACGGTCATGAAATGACACGTTCGAAATGCGCATTTGGGCTTAATGTAAACGTATTATACATTTCTCTACAAAAGTTTTGTATTGAAAACGCTTAAGAGTGAAAGAAACCGTTCAGTATCTGAGGAAACGACACAGCTAGAACATCAGATGGCACTTGTCAACTGATTTGGCAGGGATGATTTTCTTGTTTGTTTAAAGTAATTGCTACCTAGAAAACGAAATTAATTAAATCTCCTAATAAACTACAATTTTAAATCCTTCTTTTTTTATAAATTATAAATTGCCAGAAATTTTAATTTGCGAAAACCGAAAATTAGAATACCGATTACCTTGATTGAGCATATCCATCCATCATTAGAAAGCTTCCAACGACGCGTAAAATTTTCTTGCGAGTTAATGACGGCAGCAGTAAAAGCATACTTTAAATTAAGCCATAATAAGAAAAAACAAGAAAAAGAATCTAAGGAAAACAATTTGAATATTTGAGTGAAGTTTTTAAAAATTAATATGAACAGAAGACATCTTCAGAATTCCGTGACCGTTAAGTTTACAACCGGATGTCATATTATTTAAATGGATTTAATGTTCACTAAATCTTTTATAATTAGTTGTTATTTAAATTTATTTAAAATAAATATATCATTTTTAATGCAATTTTTGATGTGTAAACATCTATAGCCGCGGTAGGGCAAATCTCTTACGCTAATACTACCATAAAAACTCCATATAAAAAAAAGTAAGACGTTTTTGATTGGTCAAGAACGACTCTGTGTGAAAATGCGTGTGCCGTCTGACGTATGTGTTAGTATTATATTGACCCAGAAAGCAAAATCAATTAATTTTGTGTTGCATGCAATTAGGCGCATAATTTTTATAAACTATGCGGCTTAAAGCATAGGGTGTTCTCTAAATTTAGATTGACACAGTTTAATCGGTTTGCTGGTGCACGGGAATTAGGAAACAATTTTCAGTGGCATTCACTTATCTTGGGTGGAGATTTTAATTTTAATTTCGCGGAAATAGAAGCGGTACCACTCAATAAATTTTTGTTTGATGCATTCTTTCTATTATTCATAGTTTTATACTTAAGCACCAAAAAAATTCATTTCTCCTTGAAAAATTGCAAATTGCTCATTATTCTCTTCCCACTATTCTCCCCCTATTCTTTGTTTATTATTACTCAAGATATTTCATCCGCAACGGGATTGCGCAATCTTGTATTCTATCATTCTTGGTTTGATGGAACAAAAAACCTGTTTGATTTGTCCGAACATACACCTGTCCACTTGACAGCTTTGCCAGATAGAAATGCAGTGAAGAGAATAATGCACGAGTTAATGCCAATAAAGGCTGTTAATGCAGATAAGCTCCCATGTCTGTCTTGGGTATTATCTACGTTCTTTGGTATTGACACAAAAAGCAAAATTAATTATATTTAATCGGGAGCACCCTGTACCTTTGAGTTGCATGCAATTAGGCGCAAATTTTTACAAACTGTGTGCAAAGAACGTACATTATCTACGTTCTTTGCTGAGTGAATTAGAGCACAGCGTGTTCTCTAAATTTTGATTGAAATTCCCTTATTCGCTTTGCGTTGGTACTACTTTTGAACAGCTGATCGCTTTGTGTTTCTACAACTCAGCTGATTGGTGTTCTTTAAAACAATAAATTAAACGTTTAAACTGGAGGTATATAACCGAAATGCAGGTAATATTCATGTTTCTAAATAAATTACAGGTCAAATACTAATATTAATTATTATTGTAGAGAACATCGCAATCATTAAAAAGATCCAGAAACGCTGGATATCAACGTGCCTACCGAGAACGTCAACGCCAAAAAGAAATTAATAGGCTACGTGGACATTTACAGCAGCAACAACAACAGCAACAACAACATTTACAACAGCAACAACAACCAAATTACCAAAACATTGAATTGCTCATATTGGGAGTTAATAACGGCAGCAGTAAAAGCATACTTTAAATTAAGCCATAATAAGAAAAAACAAGAAAAAGAATCTAAGGAAAACAATTTGAATATTTGAGTGAAGTTTTTAAAAATTAATATGAACAGAAGACATCTTCAGAATTCCGTGACCGTTAAGTTTACAACCGGATGTCATATTATTTAAATGGATTTAATGTTCACTAAATCTTTTATAATTAGTTGTTATTTAAATTTATTTAAAATAAATATATCATTTTTAATGCAATTTTTGATGTGTAAACATCTATCAAAGAACATAAATGTATAAGAAGGGACAACACGTTACTTTAAGCAACGAGTGAATCTCCAGGGGCATGCTTTCTCTTTTGCTCAAATGAATTTTTTGATTGGCTAGAGTAAGAAAACATGCCCCTGGAGATTCACTCGTTGCTAATAATAACGTGTTGTCCCTTCTTATACATTTATGTTCTTTGACATCTATAGCCGCGGTAGGGCAAATCTCTTACGCTAATACTACCATAAAAACTCCATATAAAAAAAAGTAAGACGTTTTTGATTGGTCAAGAACGACTCTGTGTGAAAATGCGTGTGCCGTCTGACGTATGTGTTAGTATTATATTGACCCAGAAAGCAAAATCAATTAGTTTTGTGTTGCATGCAATTAGGCGCATAATTTTTATAAACTATGCGGCTTAAAGCATAGGGTGTTCTCTAAATTTAGATTGACACAGTTTAATCGGTTTGCTGGTGCACGGGAATTAGGAAACAATTTTCAGTGGCATTCACTTATCTTGGGTGGAGATTTTAATTTTAATTTCGCGGAAATAGAAGCGGTACCACTCAATAAATTTTTGTTTGATGCATTCTTTCTATTATTCATAGTTTTATACTTAAGCACCAAAAAAATTCATTTCTCCTTGAAAAATTGCAAATTGCTCATTATTCTCTTTCCACTATTCTCCCCCTATTCTTTGTTTATTATTACTCAAGATATTTCATCCGCAACGGGATTGCGCAATCTTGTATTCTATCATTCTTGGTTTGATGGAACAAAAAACCTGTTTGATTTGTCCGAACATACACCTGTCCACTTGACAGCCTTGCCAGATAGAAATGCAGTGAAGAGAATAATGCACGAGTTAATGCCAATAAAGGCTGTTAATGCAGATAAGCTCCCATGTCTGTCTTGGGTATTATCTACGTTCTTTGGTATTGACACAAAAAGCAAAATTAATTATATTTAATCGGGAGCACCCTGTACCTTTGAGTTGCATGCAATTAGGCGCAAATTTTTACACACTGTGTGCAAAGAACGTACATTATCTACGTTCTTTGCTGAGTGAATTTGAGCACAGCGTGTTCTCTAAATTTTGATTGAAATTCCCTTATTCGCTTTGCGTTGGTACTACTTTTGAACAGCTGATCGCTTTGTGTTTCTACAACTCAGCTGATTGGTGTTCTTTAAAACAATAAATTAAACGTTTAAACTGGAGGTATATAACCGAAATGCAGGTAATATTCATGTTTCTAAATAAATTACAGGTCAAATACTAATATTAATTATTATTGTAGAGAACATCGCAATCATTAAAAAGATCCAGAAACGCTGGATATCAACGTGCCTACCGAGAACGTCAACGCCAAAAAGAAATTAATAGGCTACGTGGACATTTACAGCAGCAACAACAACAGCAACAACAACATTTACAACAGCAACAACAACCAAATTACCAAAACATTGAATTGCAATATGAGCATTATCTTAACCATGTTAATGCCCATAAACAATTTAAATTAAAAATGATCGACAACGACTTTGGATACGCATGCGCTGTGTGTGATAGATTGTGGTTTAAAAACGACCTTAAAGCTATGCCTGCTGGCCGGTTTTTCCAGACTACTTACCAGTACTGAATCAAAGGTGTACGTTTCTTATTTTAGCTATCATAAGCCTATTTTAACTATTGCAACATAAATAATAAAATAAATTAAATTTTAAAAATTAAACAAGATAAATATGTATGATTGACTTAACCCTTTAATGCCCATCATACCTTTAAAGATACAACCATTATTAACGAGATTGTAAAGTATTATATAGGGGTTAATATTTCTAAATACTGCAAATTTAACAGTTTACACATCTACCTTGAGTTCAAACACTCACATCTTTTTTTATTTATGTCATGTTGTATGGTTTCTTACGTCATTCCTCACAGAATTTACAACAGCGATCACTGAAGATTGACCAGTCAGTTCTGATACATATTACATATTACTTGACTTACAAGTATGTGAACTGCCGTACATGTACTCTGCACATGCAATAAGGGAATTTTTACAAGTTGAAAATTTGCATACAAAATATTAATATTTTTAAAAGCAAATAACATGAACAGAAAGATAATTGACTATTCTTACTAATGATATGCATTTCTAATTATAATTAATACACATGATAGAAAAATCAATACTTCACTTAGAACTATGTGATATGCCGTATACATATGTATGTTATACTATATCGGCACGTACTGTGCGCATGCATATGTATGTATATGTTTGTAGTTTTAAGAGAACCTCAAAATTATTACACATAATGGTTCTAATTTCTAATAACAATACAAAGGATAAAAGATTAGTATATTAACATACTATATACTTATATACATGCATACCATGTATAAACCAGCAATATCAGCATCACTGCGACTAAAGCATCAGCAATTTGTAGTTGCTCTAGATAGGATATTGGCAGTTAAGTATGTTTCGCAGTATCGGCGTTTGGGCTCTTGCACTAGTAGTTGTTGATGTAAGCGTTTGACTTTAATTCACTTAACTGCTCGTACCATCGAGCTGCACGGACGTGTTTATTCTCGCTCTGAAATTTTGTTATAATTTATAGTGATTTTGCGACTATTAATCATTTCGTGCCTATTTAGGCTTAGAGACAATGACTCTATAATAGAAATTATACATAACAACTTAAAAAGTTGCTGTCATATAAATACATAATTCTATAAATAAAATTCATATTCAGTATGCCGTGTCTTTGTGGGCTAAAAGTTGATCGCAGTCAACCAAACGTGTTGTGTACAAAGTGCAATGAACTCTTCCATCTAAACTGTGTTAATATGTCATCGGATGACCTTGAGTTTCTGCTCGTATCAAATAAACATTTCTATTGTAAAATCTGTACGGTTGAGCGCCGTAATTCGATTCGTTCTCCGCCTACTACCGCTCTCTCTACTGCTGAAGTGTCTTTTGAGCAGAGTGTTAATTTAATTGTGGATAGTCAAGCTAAACAAGTGACTTTACTTGACATCGCTAAAGACATTGCTGCTCTGCGTTCTCAAAATTCTCACATACTTGCCGAAGTGAAGGCTTTGAAAAACGATAAATCTCATTTATTGCAAAAGTGTGATAGCTTAGCTAATGAAATACAATCTTTGCATTCGAAGCTTAATGAGAAAAATGATGTCGTTTCTTCGCTAACTCAGGAAATAAAAAATCTGCATTGCGTTGTTGCTAGCTATGCAAACAAACTCAATCCGATTCGTACTAGTGTAAGTAACAAAGACAATAACAAAGTTTCGACTGCTAAAGCCAAACATTCTGTCTCTAATAACAAACAAACTAACTCATGCCTACCTGCAATAAATAAACAGACACTCTTAGTGGATTTGTCTCCACATTCGCCTATTAATGCTTCGTCAACCGATCTCTCTCCTGTACTCACAACATTGCCCTCTAATGTTCTCGCTAGCAATAAGCCGCTTGTACTTAATTCGCCGATTGTGGATATTGATGTTAGTAACGCATTAAACTCGAAGCCGACGCTGACGTCGAAGCCGGGAGTGAGCGCCGCTGCACTCATTAATAAAGTTAGTGCAGATCGCGCTGATTTATGTGCCAATACTAATTCGTACGCTAATGTTGCTGCTTTAGCTTGTCAGGAATCTGACTCAGTCAGCAACAAACTTCTTAAAGGGCCTAAAGCTATTACTGGAAGCAACCCAAATGCTAATCTTCAATTAGCAGTGCGGCTAAAATGGTTACATTTATCATCTTTTAAGCCGACGGTTAACGCAAGTGATATTGTCGACTATATTTCAGATGCTGCAAATATTTCTCCATCGCTTATTCATTGTTTTAAGTTAATTAAGAAGGACGCAGATCCTAGCTCTTTATTACGATGTAACTTTAAACTTGGTATCTCGTCCTCTATTTATAATAAACTGCTTGGCCCTTTGATATGGCCTTGCGATGTGAAAATAAGGCCTTTTTTCGTTTCGAAATTTTTTGATCAGAAATTGTATCAAACCTATCGTAAAGATAGAGATCCTATCAAAACTGGGTGTCAAAGAGGCGGCGGGGTATTAATTGCCATAAAGAGCTCCCTAATGTCTTCAGTTGTTCAGCTTACAATTAGGGACTCTCTTCTTGATCAACTTTGCGTTTGCATTAGCGTTTCATACGGTAAATTATTCATCTGTGTATCGTATATTCCCCCTGGTAGTAATGATTCATTGTACTGCGCTCATGTAAATAATATAATAGATATATGTGAACACCATGAAGATCGGCACTTTTGTGTTTTAGGTGATTTTAATCTAAATAAAATTATTTGGTCAAACCTATTAAATAACCATAGCTTAACTCCAACTAATGTTAATTATGCTCATGAAATTAATTTCTTAGATAGCCTTTTTAGTGTTAATCTTGCCCTTATGCAATTCTCAAGAAGAAGTTAGTTACTTTCCGCAATAAGAAGTGAATTAGTTTAAATGAGAGTCCTCTAAAATGATGGAGTGTTAATCAAAGCGAGTTCAAACTGTTATCTAAAATAGCACGCAAATTCTTATCAGCTCCACCAACCCTTGGAGTCCGAAAAGGCGGCTATTCTACTCTTCATTAAATATAATGCTCCTGTATTCAAATTCAATTTCTAAATGAATTAATTTGTAATAGTAATTCATTCACTACTTTATTATTAAATAAAGAAAGGATAAATATTGCTGTGTTTTTTTACCTTACCAAACCAACTCTTAAGTTTTTTGTGCATTTTGGTCGACCAGCGGCAGCATAATTTGCATTTGTGTGGGTTGTACGAGTATGCGGTTTTGTCAGTGGTAGCATACAAAAGCGGTTTAAATTTGCGCTTTCTATTAGAGTTAGTTTTATATGCATGGACATATGCACATATGTAAATTTGTTTGGATGCACTTATGTATATACACGTAAATAAGAGAGATTGTAACGGGTGTATATATTTAACTGATAGAACATCCTATTGGAATAGCGGGACAGATATGCGTGAAGACAGAAGTTGTTGAAACTTTAAATAACATACTTAACTAATATTTACAACTTCAATTTTCCATTTGAAAAAAAAAAAAGATTAAGCTACCGAATTTTTTACAAAACATTTGAATTAATTAAACTAAATAAATATTTGTGTTCTTATTACCTTTCACATGCAGGAACAGCTGGTGAAGATGTTGTCAGGATGGTGAAGGCATAACTTAATTGTTGTCTAAATCTAAAGAAAAGGCAATTAGCTTTGAGTAAACATTAGAAATTTATCTTAAATGAACCACCTGTATTTTACAAAGAAGAAACCGCTTACATGTCGATATTTCCTCCGTGATCCGCTCCATGTTGGTGTTTACATGTGATCAGGAAAAAAAGATTGGTATTTTTAATTATGACTTAATTTCAATATTTTTTTATGATATACACATATGGATGGTTAAATAAAAGAAAGCCCTAATACTATATTATCTTTTCCAACATGCACACCCAAAGAAATGTTTAAAATTCAGTTAGATTGCGCATGTTAAATATTTGCATCTATGATTTGGAACTTAAATGGATTTGGGCATTAATGCATTCTTTGTTTCCATTCAACAAATTTTATATATTTTCAATATTTTCACTGCACTTCCTAGCCCTTAAAAGTAATTCACTCTACTTACTTTTTCCAATAGTGCCTCTGCAGCCATCTTCTCCGGAGAATTTTGTGCCGGCTTGGGTGCGCAATATCTGCAAGTTTGAATAAAATTAGCTAAATATATGTACGTGTCGAAGTTTCTATACAAACCTTTAAAATATCCTTTCCGCGTTGTTCTGCTGAAATAAAAACCAAAATATTAATATTTTAATAAATAAAACTTAAAATATAGGTAACTTACCGCAAATCCAAAGAAGTTTCACAACAAAGTGATCGTATTTTGCGATTCGTAAACATGGCTGTGCTGCTTAGTCTACTGCTTGCCCTCTCTAGCGCACGTGATTTCTGGCCTGTAATATTCTGAATATTGCCGTTTCTTCTAACATTAGGAAACTAGCGAAATATCAAAATGCGAGAGTGTTGGTAACAGCTGAAAAGTTGTGTTGGAATTAGTAAATTTAATTCGCCATGGTTACTTCCGTCTAGTAGGGTAAGGTCTTAAACAAAAGTAACTAATCTGCTAACCCATAGTTAAGTGAACGCATCCACTTAACGGTTACCCATATTGTGGGATACCTGCAAAATCGTAGTATAAGTATCGAGTACGCGATTTCTGAGTAGGTATTTAAAACCTGATTGATACAAGTACATATACTTGCCCGAATTCTGTAAGTCTGCGTTCAGACAGGGAAACTTTTGTCACGGCAACTCGTTACTTGTGGAAGAGGGAGTGACGAGGAAAGGGGAAGGGCACCGAGTTGCTCGTGCTCGGGCGACACGCTTTGTGTTCTTATTCGTCTCAGTCGGCGGCCAAGAAATTTGACATTCCTTTTCATTTATAAATTCTTTCAGTGGTTGCAGTTTTGTTGAGTTTTAAATGAATACATACGGTAAGTTGAGAAATGAAATTTGGTTCTTCTTTTTTTTGTAATTAAATATACACATATGTATGTATGCATATACATATTAATCATGAACTAATTACATATTAACATGAATATCTCAGAATATGGAGTATCAAGATAAAATGGAATTAATGCAACCCATTTTTGAGTGCATTGAGGAAGCCATCGAGATAGATTCGGCTGATAGCGAAAAGGAGGACAAATGTAAAGGTCTGTACTGAGATTCTAGTTTTGAAATTTAATATTAAATGAAATGTATTTTTTTAACTCCAGGACTCATCGATATGTGTGAAAAAGTGGCAGAAATGCCTATAAGGAAAAAAAAAGTGAATGGATGAACGTGTGGAGGAAAGCGAAGTCGGAAAAGGATCATTCGCATTCTTAACAAAAGAGCTATTGACAACAGACAAATCTAGCTATAAAAATTATTTGCGAATGTCTGAGTCCCAATTTAATTTTCTACTTTCATTTATAAAGGAAGATTTAAGAAAGCAAGATACCATAACGCGTGCCTCAATTTCTCCAGCAGAAAAATTGTCTTTAATCCTGCGGTTTCTTGCTACAATACAAACTTATATATGCAATGAAATATGTAAAAAATGTGTAGCATTAAATTTAGCGTAGTTAAAAATGGAATACGACTAAAAGCACTTCACTTTTACAGGGGAAACGTTTCAGAGCTTGAATTTTCATTCAAAAGTATCAAAGGCTTCTATTAGTGGCTTCATCCCGGATGTGTGTGACGCTATTTGGGCAAGACTGAAAGGCTTATATATGAAGGTGTAAATTTATAGTTCGTACTTTTTATGAACTTGTACAAAATTCTCTTTTTTTAGTTTCCAAATAGTTCTTCGGAATGGGAGTCCATAGCGAATGAATTTGCTATAAGATGGCAATTTCCAAATTGTATAGGCGCATTAGATGGAAAACATATAACCTTCAGATCGTTGCGAAAAGATGGAGCATTTTACCACAACTACAAAGGTACAAACAGCATCGTTTTATTGGCCCTTGTAGATGCAAACTGCAAATTCATTTTTATCGACATTGGTTGTAATGATGCTGGAGTGTTTTTCCAAAGCAAACTGTCCATGTTTTAACGCGAAGAGAGGGGATTGCCCAAAAATGCCACAATTGGAAATAACCGCTGCCTACCATATGTTGTTATTAGCGATGATGCTTTACCGCTGCAGACACACTTAATGAAGCCGTACCCCTATCATTCCAACTCTCGCGAAAAGCTAGTCTTCAATTCACGGCTTTCTGGCGCAAGGCACTTCGTGGAGCACTCCTTCGGAATTCTCTCTAATAGGTTCCGAGTGTTCCTTGCTCCAATTAATTTAAAAGTTGTATCGGTGCAAAAATTACCCTTGCTTGCTGTGTTTTGCACAATTATTTAGCAGAAGCAATACTACAACAAATTTAAACTACTCTCCAGCAGAAGAGTCTCCTGTTGTTTCAGGCAATTCCTACAATCCCCGTAGAGGTGGGGCGGAAGCTAACCGTCAAGAATTTATGGCATATTTCAACAATGAGGGGAAAATTGATTGGTGATATAAATAAATAAATCCCTTCTTGAGCAAATGCCAAAATGTATTTATATTTAAAATATTTAATAAAAATAATACTAAATTCATAACGCTACAGCACAACAAAAAGTTTCTTTCATTTATTTATAAGTATATTTAATAGAAAAAGATTAGGTACAAGGATTTTTGTAATTCCAAGGACAAATAAAACTTTGAACTTCATTGGTTTCGAAAAATTGCTTTTTACTAAACTACGCTTACATATAACTAATACTTAATAATAATTCAGTCTTTAAAAAAAAATATTTCATCACAACCTTTTTACATTAAAAAAAATAAATGTTCTCTAAACTACGCTTACATATAACTTATACTTAATAATAATTCAATCTTTAAAAAAAAATATTTCATCACAACCTTTTTACATTAGAAAAAATAAATGTTCTCTAAACTACGCTTACATATAACTTATACTTGATAATAATTCAGTCTTTAAAAAAATATATTTCATCACAACCTTTTTACATAAAAAAAAAATAGATTTTGCAGGTACTTCATTACGCAGTATCACTTTTTACAAGGAGCTGTAAAAATCAAGAGAAAACAGTTTTCGATTTGCTTTTATAGGACATCACATCAATATTACTTACAATCATTCAAAATCAGTTTCATCGAAGATTCCACTCATTGCTTTTCGTAGCAGGTCATTTGGAGCGGATTGTGATGATGAGGCGTTCTTCGATTTTAATACTAATCGTCGCATAAGGCACTGAACCTCCCATGCAGCGTCATCCTGCTGTTGGGGAATTATTTCTTCCATTTTCTTCCATAATATTTGAATTTTATTTCTTATATGTTTATTACAAAAAAAAAATGTTTTACTTTTCAAGGAACTAAGCCCCCCGCTCCAAGGCCCAGTTGGCTCATCGTCTGATGAATCAAGTTTTTCCTGCAAAGCCCAGGAGCCACATCTTCGAGTGCTTCACATTCTTCCCTGCTTAGCCCACCAATGACTTCAAGTGAATTTATCGATATAGTAAGTTAATGTAGCGTACGCAATAAACAATTTAATGTCGTCTATTTTTTTTTTAAGAACAATGCACTGTGCAGGTTGCGGAAGGATTTAGCCTCATTCAAAGAGAGGATCGGTGAAAAGCGCTAGAAACCATTTGCTTGGTTGGGCAATTTGGTGGCAACCAAAATGGAAGAAATAATTCCCCAACAGCAGGATGACGCTGCATGGGAGGTTCAGTGCCTTATGCGACGATTAGTATTAAAATCGAAGAACGCCTCATCATCACAATCCGCTCCAAATGACCTGCTACAAAATGCAATGAGTGGAATCTTCGATGAAACTGATTTTGAATGATTGTAAGTAATATTGATGTGATGTCCTATAAAAGCAAATCGAAAACTGTTTTCTCTTTATTTTTACAGCTCCTTGTAAAAAGTGATACTGCGTAATGAAGTACCTGCAAAATTTATTTTTTTTTTATGTAAAAAGGTTGTGATGAAATATATTTTTTTAAAGACTGAATTATTATCAAGTATATGTTATATGTAAGCGTAGTTTAGAGAACATTTATTTTTTCTAATGTAAAAAGGTTGTGATGAAATATTTTTTTTTAAAGACTGAATTATTATTAAGTATAAGTTATATGTAAGCGTAGTTTAGAGAACATTTATTTTTTTTTTAATGTAAAAAGGTTGTGATGAAATATTTTTTTTAAAGACTGAATTATTATTAAGTATTAGTTATATGTAAGCGTAGTTTAGTAAAAAGCAATTTTTCGAAACCGATGAAGTTCAAAGTTTTATTTGTCATTGAAATTACAAAAATCCTTGTACCTAAGCTTTTTCTATTGAATATACTTATAAATAAATGAAATAAACTTTTTGTTGTGCTGTAGCGTTATGAATTTAGTATTATTTTTATTAAATATTTTAAATATAAATACATTTTGGCATTTGCTCAAGAAGAGATTTATTTATTTATATCACCAATCAATTTTCCCCTCATTGTTGAAATATGCCATAAATTCTTGACGGTTAGCTTCCGCCCCACCTCTACGGGGATTGTAGGAATTGCCTGAAACAACAGGAGACTCTTCTGCTGGAGAGTAGTTTAAATTTGTTGTAGTATTGCTTCTGCTAAATAATTGCGCAAAACACAGCAAGCAAGGGTAATTTTTTGCAGCGATACAACTTTTAAATTAATTGGAGCAAGGAACACTCGGAACCTATTAGAGAGAATTCCGAAGGAGTGCTCCACGAAGTGCCTTGCGCCAGAAAGCCGTGAATTGAAGACTTGCTTTTCGCGAGAGTTGGAATGATAGGGGTACGGCTTCATTAAGTGTGTCTGCAGCGGGAAAGCATCATCGCTAACAACAACATATGGTAGGCAGCGGTTATTTCCAATTGTGGCATTTTTGGGCAGTCCCCTCTCTTCACGTAAAAACATGGACAGTTTGCTTTGGAAAAACACTCCAGCATCATTACAACCAATGTCGATAAAAATGAATTTGCAGTTTGCATCTACAAGGGCCAATAAAACGATGCTGTTTGTACCTTTGTAGTTGTGGTAAAATGCTCCATCTTTTCGCAACGATCTGAAGGTTATATGTTTTCCATCTAATGCGCCTATACAATTTGGAAATTGCCATCTTATAGCAAATTCATTCGCTATGGACTCCCATTCCGAAGAACTATTTGGAAACTAAAAAAAGAGAATTTTGTACAAGTTCATAAAAAGTACGAACTATAAATTTACACCTTCATATATAAGCCTTTCAGTCTTGCCCAAATAGCGTCACACACATCCGGGATGAAGCCACTAACAGAAGCCTTTGATACTTTTGAATGAAAATTCAAGCTCTGAAACGTTTCCCCTGTAAAAGTGAAGTGCTTTTAGTCGTATTCCATTTTTAACTACGCTAAATTTAATACTACACATTTTTTACATATTTCATTGCATATATAAGTTTGTATTGTAGTTTACCTGTAGCAAGAAACCGCAGGGTTAAAGACAATTTTTCTGCTGGAGAAATTGAGGGACGCATTATGGTATCTTGCTTTCTTAAATCTTCCTTTATAAATGAAAGTAGAAAATTAAATTGGGACTCAGACATTCGCAAATAATTTTTATAGCTAGATTTGTCTGTTGTCAATAGCTCTTTTGTTAAGAATGCGAATGATCCTTTTCCGACTTCGCTTTCCTCCACACGTTCATCCATTCACGCTTTTTTTTCCTTATAAGCATTTCTGCCACTTTTTCACACATATCGATGAGTCCTGGAGTTAAAAAAATACATTTCATTTAATATTAAATTTCAAAACTAGAATCTCAGTACAAACCTTTACATATGTCCTCCTTTTCGCTATCATCCGAATCTACCTCGATGGCTTCCTCAATGCACTCAAAAATGGGTTGCATTAATTCCATTTTATCTTGATACTCCATATTCTGAAATATTCATGTTAATATGTAATTAGTTCATGATTAATATGTATATGCATACATACATATGTGTATATTTAATTACAAAAAAAAGAAGAACCAAATTTCATTTCTCAACTTACCGTATGTATTCATTTAAAACTCAACAAAACTGCAACCACTGAAAGAATTTATAAATGAAAAGGAATGTCAAATTTCTTGGCCGCCGATTGAGACGAATAAGAACACAAAGCGTGTCACCCGAGCACGAGCAACTCGGTGCCCTTCCCCTTTCCTCGTCACTCCCTCTTCCACAAGTAACGAGTTGCCGTGACAAAAGTTTCCCTGTCTGAACGCAGACTTACAGAATTCGGGCAAGTATATGTACTTGTATCAATCAGGTTTTAAATACCTACTCAGAAATCGCGTACTCGATACTTATAGTTACTACGATTTTGCAGGTATCCCACAATATGGGTAACCGTTAAGTGGATGCGTTCACTTACCTATGGGTTAGCAGATTAGTTACTTTTGTTTAAGACCTTACCCTACTAGACGGAAGTAACCATGGCGAATTAAATTTACTAATTCCAACACAGCTTTTCAGCTGTTACCAACACACTCGCATTTTGATATTTCGCTAGTTTCCTAATGTTAGAAGAAACGGCAATATTCAGAATATTACAGGCCAGAAATCACGTGCGCTAGAGAGGGCAAGCAGTAGACTAAGCAGCAATATAATATAATATTTGAATTTTATTTCTTATATGTTTATTACAAAAAAAAATGTTTTACTTTTCAAGGAACTAAGCCCCCCGCTCCAAAGCCCAGTTGGCTCATCGTCTGATGAATCAAGTTTTTCCCTGCAAAGCCCAGGAGCGACATCTTCGAGTGCTTCACATTCTTCCCTGCTTAGCCCACCAATGACTTCAAGTGAATTTATCGATATAGTAAGTTAATGTAGCGTACGCAATAAACAATTTAATGTCATCTATTTTTATAGACCTCTGATGCGAGTAGCAGTGGTGTTAGCAAAGAGCCACAGACGAAACGGGCAAAGGTATGGAAAATCGCTAGTTAATTTGTTTGCTGTAAAATTTTTAATCCATTAAAAGCGTATACATATTTAGAAGCCTTATATGTTAATTGGTTTTTTTTTTAAGAACAATTCACTGTGCAGGTTGCGGAAGGATTTGGCCTCATTCAAAGAGAGGATCGGTGAAAAGAGCATGGAACCATTTGCTTGGTTGGGCAATTTGGTGGCAACCAAAATGGAAGAAATAATTCTCCAACAGCAGGATGACGCTGCATGGGAGGTTCAGTGCCTTATGCGACGATTAGTATTAAAATCGAAGAACGCCTCATCATCACAATCCGCTCCAAATGACCTGCTACAAAATGCAATGAGTGGAATCTTCGATGAAACTGATTTTGAATGATTGTAAGTAATATTGATGTGATGTCCTATAAAAGCAAATCGAAAACTGTTTTCTCTTTATTTTTACAGCTCCTTGTAAAAAGTGATACTGCGTAATGAAGTACCTGCAAAATTTATTTTTTTTTTATGTAAAAAGGTTGTGATGAAATATATTTTTTTAAAGACTGAATTATTATCAAGTATAAGTTATATGTAAGCGTAGTTTAGAGAACATTTATTTTTTCTAATGTAAAAAGGTTGTGATGAAATATTTTTTTTTAAAGACTGAATTATTATTAAGTATAAGTTATATGTAAGCGTAGTTTAGAGAACATTTATTTTTTTTAATGTAAAAAGGTTGTGATGAAATATTTTTTTTTAAAGACTGAATTATTATTAAGTATAAGTTATATGTAAGCGTACTTTAGTAAAAAGCAATTTTTCGAAACCGATGAAGTTCAAAGTTTTATTTGTCATTGAAATTACAAAAATCCTTGTACCTAAGCTTTTTCTATTGAATATACTTATAAATAAATGAAAGAAACTTTTTGTTGTGCTGTAGCGTTATGAATTTAGTATTATTTTTATTAAATATTTTAAATATAAATACATTTTGGCATTTGCTCAAGAAGGGATTTATTTATTTATATCACCAATCAATTTTCCCCTCATTGTTGAAATATGCCATAAATTCTTGACGGTTAGCTTCCGCCCCACCTCTACGGGGATTGTAGGAATTGCCTGAAACAACAGGAGACTCTTCTGCTGGAGAGTAGTTTAAATTTGTTGTAGTATTGCTTCTGCTAAATAATTGTGCAAAACACAGCAAGCAAGGGTAATTTTTTGCACCGATACAACTTTTAAATTAATTGGAGCAAGGAACACTCGGAACCTATTAGAGAGAATTCCGAAGGAGTGCTCCACGAAGTGCCTTGCACCAGAAAGCCGTGAATTGAAGACTTGCTTTTCGCGAGAGTTGGAATGATAGGGGTACGGCTTCATTAAGTGTGTCTGCAGCGGGAAAGCATCATCGCTAACAACAACATATGGTAGGCAGCGGTTATTTCCAATTGTGGCATTTTTGGGCAGTCCCCTCTCTTCACGTAAAAACATGGACAGTTTGCTTTGGAAAAACACTCCAGCATCATTACAACCAATGTCGATAAAAATGAATTTGCAGTTTGCATCTACAAGGGCCAATAAAACGATGCTGTTTGTACCTTTGTAGTTGTGGTAAAATGCTCCATCTTTTCGCAACGATCTGAAGGTTATATGTTTTCCATCTAATGCGCCTATACAATTTGGAAATTGCCATCTTATAGCAAATTCATTCGCTATGGACTCCCATTCCGAAGAACTATTTGGAAACTAAAAAAAGAGAATTTTGTACAAGTTCATAAAAAGTACGAACTATAAATTTACACCTTCATACATAAGCCTTTCAGTCTTGCCCAAATAGCGTCACACACATCCGGGATGAAGCCACTAACAGAAGCCTTTGATACTTTTGAATGAAAATTCAAGCTCTGAAACGTTTCCCCTGTAAAAGTGAAGTGCTTTTAGTCGTATTCCATTTTTAACTACGCTAAATTTAATACTACACATTTTTTACATATTTCATTGCATATATAAGTTTGTATTGTAGTTTACCTGTAGCAAGAAACCGCAGGGTTAAAGACAATTTTTCTGCTGGAGAAATTGAGGGACGCATTATGGTATCTTGCTTTCTTAAATCTTCCTTTATAAATGAAAGTAGAAAATTAAATTGGGACTCAGACATTCGCAAATAATTTTTATAGCTAGATTTGTCTGTTGTCAATAGCTCTTTTGTTAAGAATGCGAATGATCCTTTTCCGACTTCGCTTTCCTCCACACGTTCATCCATTCACGCTTTTTTTTCCTTATAGGAATTTCTGCCACTTTTTAACACATATCGATGAGTCCTGGAGTTAAAAAAATACATTTTATTTAATATTAAATTTCAAAACTAGAATCTCAGTACAAACCTTTACATTTGTCCTCCTTTTCGCTATCATCCGAATCTATCTCGATGGCTTCCTCAATGCACTCAAAAATGGGTTGCATTAATTCCATTTTATCTTGATACTCCATATTCTGAAATATTCATGTTAATATGTAATTAGTTCATGATTAATATGTATATGCATACATACATATGTGTATATTTAATTACAAAAAAAAGAAGAACCAAATTTCATTTCTCAACTTACCGTATGTATTCATTTAAAACTCAACAAAACTGCAACCACTGAAAGAATTTATAAATGAAAAGGAATGTCAAATTTCTTGGCCGCCGACTGAGACGAATAAGAACACAAAGCGTGTCGCCCGAGCACGAGCAACTCGGTGTTCTTCCCCTTTCCTCGTCACTCCCTCTTCAACAAGTAACGAGTTGCCGTGACAAAAGTTTCCCTGTCTGAACGCAGACTTACAGAATTCGGGCAAGTATATGTACTTGTATCAATCAGGTTTTAAATACTTACTCAGAAATCGCGTACTCGATACTTATACTACGATTTTGCAGGTATCCCACAATATGGGTAACCGTTAAGTGGATGCGTTCACTTACCTATGGGTTAGCAGATTAGTTACTTTTGTTTAAGACCTTACCCTACTAGACGGAAGTAGCCATGGCGAATTAAATTTACTAATTCCAACACAGCTTTTCAGCTGTTACCAACACACTAGCATTTTGATATTTCGTTAGTTTCCTAATGCTAGAAGAAACGGCAATATTCAGAATATTACAGGCCAGAAATCACGTGCGCTAGAGAGGGCAAGCAGTAGACTAAGCAGCAATATAATATAATATTTGAATTTTATTTCTTATATGTTTATTACAAAAAAAAATGTTTTACTTTTCAAGGAACTAAGCCCCCCGCTCCAAAGCCCAGTTGGCTCATCGTCTGATGAATCAAGTTTTTCCCTGCAAAGCCCAGGAGCGACATCTTCGAGTGCTTCACATTTTTCCCTGCTTAGCCCACCAATGACTTCAAGTGAATTTATCGATATAGTAAGTTAATGTAGCGTACGCAATAAACAATTTAATGTCATCTATTTTTATAGACCTCTGATGCGAGTAGCAGTGGCGTTAGCAAAGAGCCACAGACTAAACGGGCAAAGGTATGGAAAATCGCTAGTTAATTTGTTTGCTGTAAAATTTTTAATCCATTAAAAGCGTATACATATTTAGAAGCCTTATATGTTAATTGGTTTTTTTTTTTTAAGAACAATGCACTGTGCAGGTTGCGGAAGGATTTGGCCTCATTCAAAGAGAGGATCGGTGAAAAGCGCAGGAAACCATTTGCTTGGTTGGGCAATTTGGTGGCAACCAAAATGGAAGAAATAATTCCCCAACAGCAGGATGACGCTGCATGGGAGGTTCAGTGCCTTATGCGACGATTAGTATTAAAATCGAAGAACGCCTCATCATCACAATCCGCTCCAAATGACCTGCTACAAAATGCAATGAGTGGAATCTTCGATGAAACTGATTTTGAATGATTGTAAGTAATATTGATGTGATGTCCTATAAAAGCAAATCGAAAACTGTTTTCTCTTTATTTTTACAGCTCCTTGTAAAAAGTGATACTGCGTAATGAAGTACCTGCAAAATTTATTTTTTTTTTATGTAAAAAGGTTGTGATGAAATATATTTTTTTAAAGACTGAATTATTATCAAGTATATGTTATATGTAAGCGTAGTTTAGAGAACATTTATTTTTTCTAATGTAAAAAGGTTGTGATGAAATATTTTTTTTTAAAGACTGAATTATTATTAAGTATAAGTTATATGTAAGCGTACTTTAGTAAAAAGCAATTTTTCGAAACCGATGAAGTTCAAAGTTTTATTTGTCATTGAAATTACAAAAATCCTTGTACCTAAGCTTTTTCTATTGAATATACTTATAAATAAATGAAAAAAACTTTTTGTTGTGCTGTAGCGTTATGAATTTAGTATTATTTTTATTAAATATTTTAAATATAAATACATTTTGGCATTTGCTCAAGAAGAGATTTATTTATTTATATCACCAATCAATTTTCCCCTCATTGTTGAAATATGCCATAAATTCTTGACGGTTAGCTTCCGCCCCACCTCTACGGGGATTGTAGGAATTGCCTGAAACAACAGGAGACTCTTCTGCTGGAGAGTAGTTTAAATTTGTTGTAGTATTGCTTCTGCTAAATAATTGTGCAAAACACAGCAAGCAAGGGTAATTTTTTGCACCGATACAACTTTTAAATTAATTGGAGCAAGGAACACTGGGAACCTATTAGAGAGAATTCCGAAGGAGTGCTCCACGAAGTGCCTTGCGCCAGAAAGCCGTGAATTGAAGACTTGCTTTTCGCGAGAGTTGGAATGATAGGGGTACGGCTTCATTAAGTGTGTCTGCAGCGGGAAAGCATCATCGCTAACAACAACATATGGTAGGCAGCGGTTATTTCCAATTGTGGCATTTTTGGGCAGTCCCCTCTCTTCACGTAAAAACATGGACAGTTTGCTTTGGAAAAACACTCCAGCATCATTACAACCAATGTCGATAAAAATGAATTTGCAGTTTGCATCTACAAGGGCCAATAAAACGATGCTGTTTGTACCTTTGTAGTTGTGGTAAAATGCTCCATCTTTTCGCAACGATCTGAAGGTTATATGTTTTCCATCTAATGCGCCTATACAATTTGGAAATTGCTATCTTATAGCAAATTCATTCGCTATGGACTCCCATTCCGAAGAACTATTTGGAAACTAAAAAAAGAGAATTTTGTACAAGTTCATAAAAAGTACGAACTATAAATTTACACCTTCAGTCTTGCCCAAATAGCGTCACACACATCCGGGATGAAGCCACTAACAGAAGCCTTTGATACTTTTGAATGAAACTTCAAGCTCTGAAACGTTTCCCCTGTAAAAGTGAAGTGCTTTTAGTCGTATTCCATTTTTAACTACGCTAAATTTAATGCTACACATTTTTTACATATTTCATTGCATATATAAGTTTGTATTGTAGTTTACCTGTAGCAAGAAACCGCAGGGTTAAAGACAATTTTTCTGCTGGAGAAATTGAGGCACGCATTATGGTATCTTGCTTTCTTAAATCTTCCTTTATAAATGAAAGTAGAAAATTAAATTGGGACTCAGACATTCGCAAATAATTTTTATAGCTAGATTTGTCTGTTGTCAATAGCTCTTTTGTTAAGAATGCGAATGATCCTTTTCCGACTTCGCTTTCCTCCACACGTTCATCCATTTACGCTTTTTTTTCCTTATAGGCATTTCTGCCACTTTTTAACACATATCGATGAGTCCTGGAGTTAAAAAAATACATTTCATTTAATATTAAATTTCAAAACTAGAATCTCAGTACAAACCTTTACATTTGTCCTCCTTTTCGCTATCATCCGAATCTATCTCGATGGCTTCCTCAATGCACTCAAAAATGGGTTGCATTAATTCCATTTTATCTTGATACTCCATATTCTGAAATATTCATGTTAATATGTAATTAGTTCATGATTAATATGTATATGCATACATACATATGTGTATATTTAATTACAAAAAAAAGAAGAACCAAATTTCATTTCTCAACTTACCGTATGTATTCATTTAAAACTCAACAAAACTGCAACCACTGAAAGAATTTATAAATGAAAAGGAATGTCAAATTTCTTGGCCGCCGACTGAGACGAATAAGAACACAAAGCGTGTCGCCCGAGCACGAGCAACTCGGTGTTCTTCCCCTTTCCTCGTCACTCCTCTTCAACAAGTAACGAGTTGCCGTGACAAAAGTTTTCCTGTCTGAACGCAGACTTACAGAATTCGGGCAAGTATATGTACTTGTATCAATCAGGTTTTAAATACCTACTCAGAAATCGCGTACTCGATACTTATACTACGATTTTGCAGGTATCCCACAATATGGGTAACCGTTAAGTGGATGCGTTCACTTACCTATGGGTTAGCAGATTAGTTACTTTTGTTTAAGACCTTACCCTACTAGACGGAAGTAGCCATGGCGGATTAAATTTACTAATTCCAACACAGCTTTTCAGCTGTTACCAACACACTAGCATTTTGATATTTCGTTAGTTTCCTAATGCTAGAAGAAACGGCAATATTCAGAATATTACAGGCCAGAAATCACGTGCGCTAGAGAGGGCAAGCAGTAGACTAAGCAGCAATATAATATAATATTTGAATTTTATTTCTTATATGTTTATTACAAAAAAAAATGTTTTACTTTTCAAGGAACTAAGCCCCCCGCTCCAAAGCCCAGTTGGCTCATCGTCTGATGAATCAAGTTTTTCCCTGCAAAGCCCAGGAGCGACATCTTCGAGTGCTTCACATTTTTCCCTGCTTAGCCCACCAATGACTTCAAGTGAATTTATCGATATAGTAAGTTAATGTAGCGTACGCAATAAACAATTTAATGTCATCTATTTTTATAGACCTCTGATGCGAGTAGCAGTGGCGTTAGCAAAGAGCCACAGACTAAACGGGCAAAGGTATGGAAAATCGCTAGTTAATTTGTTTGCTGTAAAATTTTTAATCCATTAAAAGCGTATACATATTTAGAAGCCTTATATGTTAATTGGTTTTTTTTTTTAAGAACAATGCACTGTGCAGGTTGCGGAAGGATTTGGCCTCATTCAAAGAGAGGATCGGTGAAAAGCGCAGGAAACCATTTGCTTGGTTGGGCAATTTGGTGGCAACCAAAATGGAAGAAATAATTCCCCAACAGCAGGATGACGCTGCATGGGAGGTTCAGTGCCTTAGGCGACGATTAGTATTAAAATCGAAGAACGCCTCATCATCACAATCCGCTCCAAATGACCTGCTACAAAATGCAATGAGTGGAATCTTCGATGAAACTGATTTTGAATGATTGTAAGTAATATTGATGTGATGTCCTATAAAAGCAAATCGAAAACTGTTTTCTCTTTATTTTTACAGCTCCTTGTAAAAAGTGATACTGCGTAATGAAGTACCTGCAAAATTTATTTTTTTTTTATGTAAAAAGGTTGTGATGAAATATATTTTTTTAAAGACTGAATTATTATCAAGTATATGTTATATGTAAGCGTAGTTTAGAGAACATTTATTTTTTCTAATGTAAAAAGGTTGTGATGAAATATTTTTTTTTAAAGACTGAATTATTATTAAGTATAAGTTATATGTAAGCGTACTTTAGTAAAAAGCAATTTTTCGAAACCGATGAAGTTCAAAGTTTTATTTGTCATTGAAATTACAAAAATCCTTGTACCTAAGCTTTTTCTATTGAATATACTTATAAATAAATGAAAAAAACTTTTTGTTGTGCTGTAGCGTTATGAATTTAGTATTATTTTTATTAAATATTTTAAATATAAATACATTTTGGCATTTGCTCAAGAAGAGATTTATTTATTTATATCACCAATCAATTTTCCCCTCATTGTTGAAATATGCCATAAATTCTTGACGGTTAGCTTCCGCCCCACCTCTACGGGGATTGTAGGAATTGCCTGAAACAACAGGAGACTCTTCTGCTGGAGAGTAGTTTAAATTTGTTGTAGTATTGCTTCTGCTAAATAATTGTGCAAAACACAGCAAGCAAGGGTAATTTTTTGCACCGATACAACTTTTAAATTAATTGGAGCAAGGAACACTGGGAACCTATTAGAGAGAATTCCGAAGGAGTGCTCCACGAAGTGCCTTGCGCCAGAAAGCCGTGAATTGAAGACTTGCTTTTCGCGAGAGTTGGAATGATAGGGGTACGGCTTCATTAAGTGTGTCTGCAGCGGGAAAGCATCATCGCTAACAACAACATATGGTAGGCAGCGGTTATTTCCAATTGTGGCATTTTTGGGCAGTCCCCTCTCTTCACGTAAAAACATGGACAGTTTGCTTTGGAAAAACACTCCAGCATCATTACAACCAATGTCGATAAAAATGAATTTGCAGTTTGCATCTACAAGGGCCAATAAAACGATGCTGTTTGTACCTTTGTAGTTGTGGTAAAATGCTCCATCTTTTCGCAACGATCTGAAGGTTATATGTTTTCCATCTAATGCGCCTATACAATTTGGAAATTGCCATCTTATAGCAAATTCATTCGCTATGGACTCCCATTCCGAAGAACTATTTGGAAACTAAAAAAAGAGAATTTTGTACAAGTTCATAAAAAGTACGAACTATAAATTTACACCTTCAGTCTTGCCCAAATAGCGTCACACACATCCGGGATGAAGCCACTAACAGAAGCCTTTGATACTTTTGAATGAAAATTCAAGCTCTGAAACGTTTCCCCTGTAAAAGTGAAGTGATTTTAGTCGTATTCCATTTTTAACTACGCTAAATTTAATGCTACACATTTTTTACATATTTCATTGCATATATAAGTTTGTATTGTAGTTTACCTGTAGCAAGAAACCGCAGGGTTAAAGACAATTTTTCTGCTGGAGAAATTGAGGCACGCATTATGGTATCTTGCTTTCTTAAATCTTCCTTTATAAATGAAAGTAGAAAATTAAATTGGGACTCAGACATTCGCAAATAATTTTTATAGCTAGATTTGTCTGTTGTCAATAGCTCTTTTGTTAAGAATGCGAATGATCCTTTTCCGACTTCGCTTTCCTCCACACGTTCATCCATTCACGCTTTTTTTTCCTTATAGGCATTTCTGACACTTTTTCACACATATCGATGAGTCCTGGAGTTAAAAAAATACATTTCATTTAATATTAAATTTCAAAACTAGAATCTCAGTACAAACCTTTACATATGTCCTCCTTTTCGCTATCATCCGAATCTATCTCGATGGCTTCCTCAATGCACTCAAAAATGGGTTGCATTAATTCCATTTTATCTTGATACTCCATATTCTGAAATATTCATGTTAATATGTAATTAGTTCATGATTAATATGTATATGCATACATACATATGTGTATATTTAATTACAAAAAAAAGAAGAACCAAATTTCATTTCTAAACTTACCGTATGTATTCATTTAAAACTCAACAAAACTGCAACCACTGAAAGAATTTATAAATGAAAAGGAATGTAAAATTTCTTGGCCGCCGACTGAGACGAATAAGAACACAAAGCGTGTCGCCCGAGCACGAGCAACTCGGTGCCCTTCCCCTTTCCTCGTCACTCCCTCTTCCACAAGTAACGAGTTGCCGTGACAAAAGTTTCCCTGTCTGAACGCAGCCTTACAGAATTCGGGCAAGTATATGTACTTGTATCAATCAGGTTTTAAATACCTACTCAGAAATCGCGTACTCGATACTTATACTACGATTTTGCAGGTGGGTAACCGTTAAGTGGATGCGTTCACTTACCTATGGGTTAGCAGGTTAGTTACTTTTGTTTAAGACCTTATCCTACTAGACGGAAGTAACCATGGCGAATTAAATTTACTAATTCCAACACAACTTTTCAGCTGTTACCAACACTCTCGCATTTTGATATTTCGCTAGTTTCCTAATGTTAGAAGAAACGGCAATATTCAGAATATTACAGGCCAGAAATCACGTGCGCTAGAGAGGGCAAGCAGTAGACTAAGCAGCACAGCCATGTTTACGAATCGCAAAATACGATCACTTTGTTGTGAAACTTCTTTGGATTTGCGGCAAGTTACCTATATTTTAAGTTTTATTTATTAAAATATTAATATTTTGGTTTTTATTTCAGCAGAACAACGCGGAAAGGATATTTTAAAGGTTAGTATAGAAACTTCGACACGTACATATATTTAGCTAATTTTATTCAAACTTGCAAATATTGCGCACCCAAGCCGGCACAAAATTCTCCGGAGAAGATGGCTGCAGAGGCACTATTGGAAAAAGTAAGTAGAGTGAATTACTTTTAAGGGCTAGTGAAGTGCAGTGAAAATATTGAAAATATATAAAATTTGTTGAATGGAAACAAAGAATGCATTAATGCCCAAATCCATTTAAGTTCCAAATCATAGATGCAAATATTTAACATGCGCAATCTAACTGAATTTTAAACATTTCTTTGGGTGTGCATGTTGGAAAAGATAATATATTAGGGCTTTCTTTTATTTAACCATCCATATGTGTATATCATAAAAAAATATTGAAATTAAGTCATAATTAAAAATACCAATCTTTTTTTCCTGATCACATGTAAACACCAACATGGAGCGGATCACGGAGGAAATATCGACATGTAAGCGGTTTCATCTTTGTAAAATACAGGTAGGTTCATTTAAGATAAATTTCAAATGTTTACTCAAAACTAATTGCCTTTTCTTTAGATTTAGACAACAATTAAGTTATGCCTTCACCATCCTGACAACATCTTCACCAGCTGTTCCTGCATGTGAAAGGTAATAAGAACACAAATATTTATTTAGTTTAATTAATTCAAATGTTTTGTAAAAAATTCGGTAGCTTAATCTTTTTTTTTTCAAATGGAAAATTGAAGTTGTAAATATTAGTTAAGTATGTTATTTAAAGTTTCAACAACTTCTGTCTTCACGCATATCTGTCCCGCTATTCCAATAGGATGTTCTATCAATTAAATATATACACCCGTTACAATCTCTCTTATTTACGTGTATATACATAAGTGCATCCAAACAAATTTACATATGTGCATATGCATATAAAACTAACTCTAATAGAAAGCGCAAATTTAAACCGCTTTTGTATGCTACCACTGACAAAACCGCATACTCGTACAACCCACACAAATGCAAATTATGCTGCCGCTGGTCGACCAAAATGCATAAACAACAAACAACTAACCAAAACCGAGCAAGGATTGTGCCATCTTACCGTACTTTATCATCTTTACCAACAAGTTTTAGGGTATGTAAAATTATAATCTCACTTTGATTATAGAGGCAAAGCCTGATTTTATTTTCTTTCTCCTTTTTTTACGTCGTACCCTGGTTATCTTCGATGTCAAAGAGAACCGGAAAAACGTCAAGCTGTCACAATTGACACTTGGCGTCCGCCATTACATAGAAGAGAACGGGGCTGCCACACGTTTGGTTTTACGTATAATTTATTACATTCGGCCTTAACCTGACAACCGATCGACCTCGATCGACTCTAGTGGGAACTCCCCGGTCTCTTCCAGATATTCATAATCCGTACATTCATCATAATTACATTGGTCATTATCTATATGGTTTTCTTGAATACTGGGGGTGTTGCCTTCTTGTCTCGGATCCTCGCCGCTTTGGCTGAATTGCACCCAGCGTCGAAGTCTGCTGGAGTCGAGGACACTACTGTAAGGAATTTGCGTGACCTGGCAGTTTTCTATGTCAGTCACTACGTAACGGTCGTGCCCCAAGTGTTTCTGAATGACATAAGGTCCCTTATACTGAGGAATAAGTTTCTTATTTCTGCCGATGGTGTTGTCTACATTCTTGATCACTACATATTCACCAACCTCAAAGTGCTGGGCGGGCTTATGGGTTCGGTTAAAATACTATTCGTTCCTTTTCTGTGACGCCTGGATAGCCTCGTCCGCCTGTTCCCTGATTTTGGCCAAATTAGTGATCTCATCGACATAGTTTTCCCGGAGGTACTCGGTCAATTCGTCAACTACACGGCCCCGCTGTTCCACACCGAACAGCAGCCTACTGGGAGTCTGTTTGGTGCTACTATGGACTGTATTGTTGATGGCAAACTCTACATCGACCAGTCTCCCCTTCCAGTTCGTATGGTCTATAGGATCGGTAAGTTTGGCCAACATACTCTTTAATACTCGATTCACCCTCTCTACCTGTCCATTCGATTGTGGGGATGATACAGCATTTAGCACGTGTTCTATACTATGACGACCACAAAATTCCTTGAACTCAACTGATGTGAAACAAGATCCCCGATCACTTATAATCCGTCTGGGTCGACTGTAATCCGTAAAATACCTACTTAATGCGCAAATGGTCTCTTTGGTGCTGGTGTTTACCCCATATAATTTAACGAATTTTGTGAACGAATCCACAACCACCAAAACGTGTCGGTGTTTAGACCTAACAGTTTCCAGAGGACCGAAGTGGTCAATATGAAGCGTATCCCACGATTCAGGTTTCTTCGGAATGCTATACAAGTGTCTTTCATTACTTCGAGACTGTCCCGAATAATAGATACACTTCAGGCAGTTAGCGAGAAAGCCCTTAACCTTCCTCCTCATTCCCGGGAACCAATAGTGTTTTCCAATCTGGTTGACACATTTATCTACTGCTAAATGACCATAGGTCTCGTGAATTAACCGGACCACATTATTCTCCATCTCTGCGGGTACATACAATTGTCTGCTACCGTTCGCAACATGGAAAACCAATCCGTTCTCCATATCGAATCCCGGCACCTCAGTCTCCTCTAACTTCTGTTTTAACTCCTTAATAACGTGATCTCTCATCTGAGCTATTTGAAGATTCACGTCCACTTCACTTTCCTCCACGGTATTAACACACGTCGCCCTGCTTAATGCGTCCACATGGGCCATCTGTGGGTTGATTTGTTTCTTACTGAGAGTCAGTACTAGTGAATTGCAATCTGTCACAATGGTGAAAGGAATTCCGTGAACAAACACTCTGAACCGTTCCAGAGCCCTAACTATCGCCAAAGTTTCCAACTCAAAACTGTGATAACGGGTCTCGGCATCCGTGGTGCTCCTAGAAAAGTACGCCACTGGATGGAACTTATGGTCAGCTTGCTTTTGCAACAAGACGGCCCCGTAGCCATACATGCTGGCATCGGTGTGCAATTCGGTTTCAAGGTTTAAGTTGAATATACACAAAACGGGTGACTTAGTCAGACTGGTCTTCAAAATCTGGAATGCCTGCTTGCATTCGTCAGTCCAATCAAATCGGACGTCTTTACCTAGCAACCTGCTCAGCGGCTTAGCCACTCGTGAGAAGTTAGGTATGAACCTTCGGAAATATGAGAACAACCCTAGACACCGTTGTACTTGTTTTGCATTTTTTGGTTCACAATAGCTTCTGATGGCTTCTACTTGCCTCTCACTGGGTCGTATTCCTCTGTTACTAACCCTATATCCTAAATATTCTAGCTCCTGGTACGCAAATTTGCATTTCTCAAAATTCAATTTCAGTCCGGCCTCTGCGAGTGATTTTAACACTCGCCCTAGCACTTCACCATGCTCTTTAATTGTCCGTGTGGCCACCAAAATATCATCTAAATAAACCACTACCTCTCCGCGAGTAACCATCGGTTGGAGCACTTGGTTGACCAGTCGTTGGAAAACCGCCGGGGCATTAGCTAATCCGAATGGGACAAAGTTATATTCATACTGCCCCATTGGGGTCACAAAGGATGTCAACCGTATTGAGTCCGCGTGCATCGGAATCTGATGATAACCATTCCGTAAATCCAGTGTGGAAAAGTAATTTTTTCCTCCCAAGTACAACAAACAATCTTCAATTAAGGGAAGGGGGTATCGGTCTTTTATGGTTATTTTGTTCAACTCTCGATAGTCAACACACATACGTAATTTCCCATTCCTTTTCCTAACTAGGACTATCGGCGATGCATACGGGGACTCACTCGCTCTTATAATACCCTGAGACAATAGGCTATCAATTATTTCTTGCACCTCGTTCTTCTCTTTAAATGATAATCTGCGTGGAACGCTATACACGGGCGTATCTTTTTCTACTAAAATCTTCATAAAATATTTATCCATCGTTTTGCCCCTCGCCGCTTCTACGTATTCCTTCCAACTGCTCACTTATGTCGTATGTACTAAGTGAAATATGTTTGTTACCCTCACAGTCTGTCTCCCCGCCTAGTGTCACGTCATCGTCACTCTTAACTATTGCCAATTCTTGAACATTTTCCTCCAATAAACTTTCCCCGCTGGGTGCAACCCTTACATACATGGTATCCGATTTTTTTGAAATATTTAACAATGTAAGTGCACCGATAACATTAATTGAAAGCTCATTTGTTCTTGTCTTATTCTTTAACATCAGTAATTCTTTTTTATTATATTTTAGATTTAATACTTTACATAAGTGAATGCCCATTCGGCTCAACAGGTCACGCCCGAATAACCAAGGAACAATGGCTTGGTCATCGGGTAAAATTAAAAAATTGTGGTTAAGTTCAACACCTTTAAATAAAATTTTACATTTCACGTATCCGTACGTATTTAGTCGATTATTTCCGACTCCTCGATATTTTGTTGCTTGCCGCTTGTCCTCGATCTTGAAAGGCACACACGACTTCTGCACAAAACTAACCGGACTACCGGTGTCAAAGAGAACAAAACGTTTCCTAAGTTCAGTGCACTTATCTTGTAAATAAAAGGCAACACTTACCCAATTTCTTGCAGTTAGCTGCTCGGCCACTCTGCGCACCAATCGGTCTTCTTGGTCTTCCTCTCCCTCTTCAATTGCTGTGACTGCTGCTGCTGCACCACTGATCCTCTTCTTCTTTGGGCAGGTGAACCTAGTATGCCCCACTTCGTTGCATACAAAGCAAGCATCTGGGTTGCGTCTGGGTTTGGTGCAAGCACTTTGGTAATGCCCATACGCAAAACAATTGTAGCAACGAACTTTTCCCAGTTCCACCGCACTGCCGCCAGACACTGACTCCTTCTGCTTACTGCCTGTAGTAACCGTCTGCGTTTTGATGCGCCTTTTCTTTTCATAGCGCTCCATCAGCATCTTTAGCTCGACAATAGTGGTGGCACTGTACAACATCGATACTTGTGCAGATCTGTCCTGGAGACCATCGATTATTATGTCGATTAATTCCAGCTCTGGAACGTTGGCGCGACTGGCAATGAGCTGCATCTCGATAACATACTGTCGAGGCGTTTCGTTTGGCCCCATTGTACGTGCTCTCAACTGCGCAAAAACATCTTGCATCGATAACGCCCTTTCGTACTCCTGCAATAGTGCCGACTTAAGCTCACCGTACGTGCGCGCCGTTAAAATGGATGCAAGCCGTTTCGCCTGCCCAGTCATCAGATGGCGCGCCGCGACCAGCTTATCGCGTTCCATATAATTATACGCCTCGAACACATTTTCCGATCACTGACCCACTTTCGTACGTCTTGCAGTTCGGAACCTTCGAACTTGGTGACCATAGCGTCTAATACGGCCAGTTCAATTCGCTTATCGCTGCCCATGCCAATCTCCTGCTGCAACATTCGCAACTCCTGTCGTTTGCGTGCGATGGCGAGCTGCCGATCCAGGAGCTCTTCCTCTTCCTCTGCTTCCTGTAAACGCTGACGGGCTATGGACCTTGAAGGCGTTGTGGACGTCATTGACCGCCGTGACGTATCCGCAACTGGCTGCTGCACTACACCCAAAAACTGGTGCACGACTTCTGGCGGTTGAGAAGCATCCGGCTGCTGGAGGGCATCTGCCTGCTGGGAACATGGCTGCTGAGGAGCATCTGGCTGCTGAGGAGCATCTGGCTGCTGGGGAGCATGTGGCTGCTCGAGAGCATCTGACTGCTGAGATGCGTCTGCCTGCTCCGGTAGTATTAGCGTACCCTTTTTGGCTTTTTCGTAAAGCGTACGTAACTGCACCAACGTGGCCTCGTTGTCATATGGGACACCTGCCGTTGACAGAGCAGCAACAATTTGGTTGCGTGTTAAGCGGTGGTTCGACATTATTCCGATAATAATGCTTTCGGCGTTTACTTAGCAGCGCGTTGAATTCAGACTCCACACCTGAATATATAATCTCACTTTGATTATAGAGGCAAAGCCTGATTTTATTTTCTTTCTCCTTTTTTTACGTCGTACTCTGGTTATCTTCGATGTCAAAGAGAACCGGAAAAACGTCAAGCTGTCACAATTGACACTTGTCGTCCGCCATTACATAGAAGAGAACGGGGCTGCCACACGTTTGGTTTCACGTATAATTTATTACAAAATATTTTTTAAATAATTTACCCGGTAGTATATTTTGCCGCAAGGCGTAAAGCGATTGGGTTTGCTCTTCACCTTGCGGCACCATCGAGAGATCAGCTAACCAACTGACAACTTTCACCAGCAGGCAATCAATGAATTGAGTAATTTTGTGTTATGTACGACGATCTGTATTACCTCCATTGCGACAGTCGCTGCGGCATCGAGGGAGCACAGCTACTGGGATCTTGTGGATGCATTTTTTTCATATCCGCGGATGCGGATCTGTACAAAAAACTTAAGAGTTGGTTTGGTAAGGTAAAAAAACACAGCAATATTTATCCTTTCTTTATTTAATAATAAAGTAGTGAATGAATTACTATTACAAATTAATTCATTTAGAAATTGAATTTGAATACAGGAGCATTATATTTAATGAAGAGTAGAATAGCCGCCTTTTCGGACTCCAAGGGTTGGTGGAGCTGATAAGAGTTTGCGTGCTATTTCAGATAACAGTTTGAACTCGCTTTGATTAACACTCCATCATTTTAGAGGACTCTCATTTAAACTAATTCACTTCTTATTGCGGAAAGTAACTAACTTCTTCTTGAGAATTGCATAAGGGCAAGATTAACACTAAAAAGGCTATCTAAGAAATTAATTTCATGAGCATAATTAACATTAGTTGGAGTTAAGCTATGGTTATTTAATAGGTTTGACCAAATAATTTTATTTAGATTAAAATCACCTAAAACACAAAAGTGCCGATCTTCATGGTGTTCACATATATCTATTATATTATTTACATGAGCGCAGTACAATGAATCATTACTACCAGGGGGAATATACGATACACAGATGAATAATTTACCGTATGAAACGCTAATGCAAACGCAAAGTTGATCAAGAAGAGAGTCCCTAATTGTAAGCTGAACAACTGAAGACATTAGGGAGCTCTTTATGGCAATTAATACCCCGCCGCCTCTTTGACACCCAGTTTTGATAGGATCTCTATCTTTACGATAGGTTTGATACAATTTCTGATCAAAAAATTTCGAAACGAAAAAAGGCCTTATTTTCACATCGCAAGGCCATATCAAAGGGTCAAGCAGTTTATTATAAATAGAGGACGAGATACCAAGTTTAAAGTTACATCGTAATAAAGAGCTAGGATCTGCGTCCTTCTTAATTAACTTAAAACAATGAATAAGCGATGGAGAAATATTTGCAGCATCTGAAATATAGTCGACAATATCACTTGCGTTAACCGTCGGCTTAAAAGATGATAAATGTAACCATTTTAGCCGCACTGCTAATTGAAGATTAGCATTTGGGTTACTTCCAGTAATAGCTTTAGGCCCTTTAAGAAGTTTGTTGCTGACTGAGTCAGATTCCTGACAAGCTAAAGCAGCAACATTAGCGTACGAAGTAGTATTGGCACATAAATCAGCGCGATCTGCACTAACTTTATTAATGAGTGCAGCGGCGCTCACTCCCGGCTTCGACGTCAGCGTCGGCTTCGAGTTTAATACGTTACTAACATCAATATCCACAATCGGCGAATTAAGTACAAGCGGCTTATTGCTAGCGAGAACATTAGAGGGCAATGTTGTGAGTACAGGAGAGAGATCGGTTGACGAAGCATTTATAGGCGAATGTGGAGACAAATCCACTAAGAGTGTCTGTTTATTTATTGCAGGTAGGCATGAGTTAGTTTGTTTGTTATTAGAGACAGAATGTTTGGCTTTAGCAGTCGAAACTTTGTTATTGTCTTTGTTACTTACACTAGTACGAATCGGATTGAGTTTGTTTGCATAGCTAGCAACAACGCAATGCAGATTTTTTATTTCCTGAGTTAGCGAAGAAACGACAGCATTTTTCTCATCAAGCTTCGAATGCAAAGATTGTATTTCATTAGCTAAGCTATCACACTTTTGCAATAAATGAGATTTATCGTTTTTCAAAGCCTTCACTTCGGCAAGTATGTGAGAATTTTGAGAACGCAGAGCAGCAATGTCTTTAGCGATGTCAAGTAAAGTCACTTGTTTAGCTTGACTATCCACAATTAAATTAACACTCTGCTCAAAAGACACTTCAGCAGTAGAGAGAGCGGTAGTAGGCGGAGAACGAATCGAATTACGGCGCTCAACCGTACAGATTTTACAATAGAAATGTTTATTTGATACGAGCAGAAAATCAAGGTTATCCGATGACATATTAACACAGTTTAGATGGAAGAGTTCATTGCACTTTGTACACAACACGTTTGGTTGACTGCGATCAACTTTTAGCCCACAAAGACACGGCATACTAAATATGAATTTTATTTATAGAATTATGTATTTATATGACAGCAACTTTTTAAGTTGTTATGTATAATTTCTATTATAGAGTCATTGTCCCTAAGCCTAAATAGGCACGAAATGATTAATAGTCGCAAAATCACTATAAATTATAACAAAATTTCAGAGTGAGAATAAACACGTCCGTGCAGCTCGATGGTACGAGCAGTTAAGTGAATTAAAGTCAAACGCTTACATCAACAACTACTAGTGCAAGAGCCCAAACGCCGATACAGCGAAACATACTTAACTGCCAATATCCTATCTAGAGCAACTACAAATTGCTGATGCTTTAGTCGCAGTGATGCTGATATTGCTGGTTTATACATGGTATGCATGTATATAAGTATATAGTATGTTAATATACTAATGTTTTATCCTTTGTATTGTTATTAGAATTTAGAACCATTATGTGTAATAATTTTGAGGTTCTCTTAAAACTACAAACATATACATACATATGCATGCGCACAGTACGTGCCGATATGGTATAACATACATATGTATACGGCATATCACATATGTAGTTCTAAGTGAAGTATTGATTTTTCTATCATGTGTATTAATTATAATTAGAAATGCATATCATTAGTAAGAATAGTCAATTATCTTTCTGTTCATGTTATTTGCTTTTAAAAATATTAATATTTTGTATGCAAATTTTCAACTTGTAAAAATTCCCTTATTGCATGTGCAGAGTACATGTACGGCAGTTCACATACTTGTAAGTCAAGTAATATGTAATATGTATCAGTAGCCCGTTTCTGTAACCCATTTCGATCGATGTTCTCGACTCAAATTTGATTTCGATTTGACGTCACTCTCACTCAATGTGATTCTGTAAAATAATTACTCGATTCAATCGATAGTCTGCTGATATGTTCCATTCCATTTCAGTAGGAATGCTCGATTGAATGTGTTTCTGTAACCAAATTGAATGAAATACTGTCGATTGGTTTTCTCACTTCCATTTGAGGTGATGACAAAAAAATTTTTCGTTAAATTCAAAATGGAATTAGTTGAATTTAAAGCAAATGTAAGTATATTTTTGTTAATATATTATATATGAATAGTTAAAAAAGATTTGATGCATTTTCTTTACAGAGAAGTACGTCGGGGCGTGTTACGAATGGCCAAAAGAGGCGGTTACTGCACTTAATGCAGCAGCACCGCAGCGTTGGAAGGGGCATAAGTTGCATAAGGAGTAGGCACAGCAAAATATTCATATTTTCTAAATATTATATTCATCTCTGAATATAATCGTTATTTTTTAGTTTTATAACTTAATTTTTAATTTAAAATGATATTGACATTACTTTTATATTAATGGGCATTTTGTTATTATTTTTTAAAACATCTACAGCCGTAGTCACATAAATTGCACACTTTTTTACATTATTTACACTTTTTAAAACTTTCAATTCGTTGTTTTCCAAAATATTGTAATTTCTCTATATTGTTCACACTATTTTGCTTTCATTAATTTATTCAAAAACAATTGTCTATTTTTTCACACTATTTTCTTGTTGGGAAAAGGATTGCTTTTTTTTTTTAAATAGTTGTTATTTCTGTTATATATTCATAATATTAAAAAATAGTAACAAAATGCCCATTAATACAAAATTAATGTCAATGTCATTTTTAATAATGCAGTGTATATATAGTCCTAATGCTTACTTTTCTCAATAATAGTTTCTCAAACATGAAGTTGTCAGTCCGATTCGATAGATTTCTTGTCGATTGGCGTTCCATTTCTCTCACTGTTTCATATTTTGTCGACTTATGCTTACAGAAACACTCGTTCTTGATCAACCGACTAATTTGGATCGAATCGAAATGACGTCACTATAATCGAGTATATTGTCGATTCCTTACAGAAACGGGCTACAAAACTGACTTGTCAATCTTCAGTGATCGCTGTTGTAAATTCTGTGAGGAATGACGTAAGAAACCATACAAGATGACATAAATAAAAAATTGCATTAAAAATGATATATTTATTTTAAATAAATTTAAATAACAACTATTTATAAAAGATTTAGTGAACATTAAATCCATTTAAATAATATGACATCCGGTTGTAAACTGAACGGTCACGGAATTCTGAAGATGTCTTGTGTTCATATTAATTTTTAAAAACTTCACTCAAATAATCGAATTGTTTTCCTTAGATTCTTTTTCTGGACTAGATTCTTTTTCTTGTTTTTTCTTATTATGGCTTAATTTAAAGTATGGTTTTACTGCTGCCGTTATTAACTCGCAAGAAAATTTTACGCGTCGTTGGAAGCTTTCTAATGATGGATGGATATGCTCAATCAAGGTAATCGGTATTCTAATTTTCGGTTTTCGCAAATTAAAATTTCTGGCAATTTATAATTTATAAAAAAAGAAGGATTTAAAATTGTAGTTTATTAGGAGATTTAATTAATTTCGTTTTCTAGGTAGCAATTACTTTAAACAAACAAGAAAATCATCCCTGCCAAATCAGTTGACAAGTGCCATCTGATGTTCTAGCTGTGTCGTTTCCTCAGATACTGAACGGTTTCTTTCACTCATAAGCGTTTTCAATACAAAACTTTTGTAGAGAAATGTATAATACGTTTACATTAAGCCCAAATGCGCATTTCGAACGTGTCATTTCATGACCGTTTATATTGTCTAATTCGCATTTTCTCTGACAATTCATTTGAAACATCTATCTTGTACGAGGGCGGTTTGATAAGTTAGTAACTTTTTAAATTTTCCCACGCAGTATCTATTAGTGACTTCTGTCAAATTTTGGGCAAGCTGTGTCATTTAGTTTATGCTTGATAGTAATTGGAACAGATAACCTATTGACTTTTGACAAAAACTTCGTATGCTGATTAAGCATTAATGTTTACGTAGAAAAACCATCAGCAAAACCAAGGACACTGCACCATCAATGTCAATGGTAAGGAAGAGGTTTACTGAGTTCCGTTGTGGTCGTATCAACACAAGTGACGCCCAACGTTCAGGACATCCAAAAGTGGTCCTAGACCAAAAACTGTCGAGGCGGCTGTGAGCAGGACCATCACATTTTACACGAATGTTTCGACACTAGAAGAACGCTGGACTAAGTGTAAACATTTAAAAGGATATCGTGTTAAGGAATAGAACCCTTTTTTGCCAAAAAAAATATTTTTTATTCAAACTGTGACTGACATATCAAACCGCCCTCTTATTAATTGTGTTGACCATCAATTGTGAGTATCAAAAACTAATCAAATCGCTTGCCAGGGCTGTTATTTTTTTATGCTTTCGAGAAAATATGTCACGTTGGAACGCATTTTGTTCATGATTTTGTTCAAATGCGTTGAAATGAGTCCTTTCGGCACTGAATACCCGAATTCAGTTCGAAGTCTCAGGGCCGGTTTTACGATCCAATCTTAAGTCGAACTCAAGTTTTAGTTAAGACAAATCTTAGCTAAGACATTTGCGTTTCACAATGGAGACTTAAGTATGGAAAATATTTAATTCGGAAATATGGAAGCACCAAAAGAATTTGCAAGAATTCGCCTTGTTTTTCCATATTTTTAAATTTGTTCAAATAGGAAATAACTCATATAAATAGATTTGTGTATGTTTAATTAAAAAAGTATTTTCAAGTTCATATATTACAGAAATATATTTATTGAGTTTAAACAAAATTGAAAATACAAAGAGAAGAAGCATTTTCGCTCCGAATTAGATTGACTTGGTGGGTAATCTAGGGGCAAACAAAATTTTGACACTGTTTTTTTTTGCCTTTGTCGAAGTTTTATAAATTTTCTCTTAACAATACTATAGCGTGTGACGTAAACTCGTATCTTATGGCTCGTGATAAAAAGGCCTGCCAGATAGAATACGTTGAGTGCGATCCAACGAGGCATTCAACTGAAAAGGCGTACGAAACGCAGAGGTACGCCACATTAAAAGCGTTGTCGCATGCAAACAAATTAGTTGTTTTGTATTGGCGGTTCATATTTTTTTTGTATGCAAATCAAATATATCTTAAAGTTGTGCTGATATTTACTTTTGTGTAAAGATTATAAAAAAAATGGAATCAAGTGAAAAAAAAACAATCAGCTGACACTAGCGACGGATTTGAATGCGTCAAAAGTAGAGGGCTACTGTTGTACGTTGCGGCATCGCATGTGGCATTCTGCACTCAAATACACATAATATACTTAGCTGTCAGTCGAATGCTTCGCCGGAATGCACATAACGTGCTCTATCTGACAGGGCTTATAGTAGCTTTGTCGAAATGTTAATAAAACATACTCTCCAGACACAAAGCATGGTTCCTGAGACAAATTAAAGTAGTTTATGTTTCTTTGGAAATAATAAAGGATACACATACAAGATAGTCTTATGCTTTAATTCGATATTATCAATTTAAGGACATTCCAATCATTCTTGAAATAAAATCGGTCGCGAAAATCTTTCTCATCGACAATTGAAATTACTTTAGTTCTCCTTAATACAATAATATTTATAACTTCGTCGTACTCTAAGGGCCGGTTTCTTAAAGACTGATTAGTGCTTAAACGGAAGTTAAACGGAATTTTGGTGAAAAAGTCTTTTTTCAATGTCCGGTTAGCACAAATTTGTCGGTTAACAACCGATTAAGTTAACTAGGCAATGGCCCACCGATTAGCTGCTAACCGAATAAAAACGGACATCTATCTGACAGTTGTGAAAATAGCGAAAATTAATTTATTCAAATTTGCAAGAAAATTTTTAAAAATAGTAATGGAATATATGGGGCTTTCTGCTATCTCCAATTTGGGTTCGAGGCGTTCAGTAAGAAAACCAAGGGAATATAGAGAAAGAGAAAATTTCTTTGAAAAATACGACGAGAATACTTTTATTCAAAGGTTTCATCTTTCGAAAAAAAGTACTCTGAACATTTTGGAAAAAATTGAAATAAATATTCGAAATTACACTGAAAGGTTTGTGAATATATGTTTATATATAATCATATTCGTTTAACAGAAATCACGCTCTTATCCCATCGGAAATGTTATTGCTAGCGTTGCGTTTCTATGCATCAAGGAGCTTTTTAATAACGGTGGCAGATTTCTGTGGAGTAACTGTGCCCACTGCAAGCCGCATAGTAAAAAGAGTTTCCTATGCAATTGCAGGACTTTCGGCACAATTTATTAAAATGTCAAAAAACAGTGCAGAATTGGAAACTGTGAATCGAAGTTTCCACCGCATTGCGAATTTCCCAAAAGTTGTCGGGTGTATAGACTGTACCCATGTGAAGATACAATCACCTGGTGGAGAAAGTGCCGAAATATTCCGAAATCGGAAAGGGTACTTTTCCTACAATGTTCAAGCAGTCTGCAATGCAAATCTTGAGATAACTGATCTTGTATGTCGATGGCCTGGTTCCGCTCATGACGCCAACATTTTTAATAATAGCCGTATGAAGCATCGTTTTGAATTAAAAGAATTCAAAGACTGCTTTTTATTAGGCGATAGTGGGTATGGTGTCAGTAGTTACATGATGACTCCACTTGTACACCCCAATACTGCTGCAGAACGGTTATATAACGAGTCTCAAATACGAACCAGAAATTGCATTGAGAGGTGCTTCGGCGTATGGAAGCGTCGCTTTCCAGTGCTTTCAACAGGATTAAGGGTTTCGCTAAACACTACTATAGCAATTGTTGTTGCCTGTGGTGTTTTACATAACATCGCTCGGCAAAATAGAGATGCAGACCCGTCCGTCGAAGAGGATTTTAATGCTGAAGAGATCACTGCAAACGCAATGGAGGAAGATGAATACACGACCGAAACACCTTCAGTCTCTTTTATAAGGTCGAGCACGTACAACAATCATTCTTTCTTTTGTTTTCAGGTTATAAAGGAATAAGCTCTACACATGAACTCGCTAGAAACGGTGGCAACATGTACTCGTATGTATCTACATAAGTATGTGTATATTCAGACGTAGTTTGAAAATTTAGCCAAAAATAAAGTCCTATAGTTTCGAATTCAGTCGAAGTGCTAATTTTTATTTATATTTTATTTTATCTAATGCTGTAATATTTCTTTTAAATTTCTATTAGATATATTGTGAGTCTATTTGACAGATTTCATATATGTACATAAATGGAACGAATGGGAAACATATCGGATAATGAGAAATACATGTTTACATGTTTACTTATTTGTATATGTACAATCTCTCTCACTTTTCCGCTTTTTAAAACTTATATCAATTTCTAGGAGTTTTAACTTCATCTCTACTTCCGCAATCTCTAACTCGTGCTTTTGTTTAGCCCACTGATGGCTTTCGGCTGCCCTCTTGTTCTCCTTTTCCCAGAAAACTTGCTGATGATCAACTACTTGCTTTCCCTGCTAGTTTTTCTGATTTTTTCTTTCTAAGCAGTGTTGGGTTCCATGCGCTCCAATCTGTTGTGTCCTAAAAAATGTTACATTTGTTAAGAAAATGAAATTCGAAATATAATATAATATACGTTTTCTACGGCCTCAGTTGCTTCAAGTACAGGCTCCACTGTATAGCTTCTCATGGATTCCTCCAAAATTTCGGGAACGGAATCATTTTCTTCTATCGGCTCTATTTCATATGTAATAACTGAAATACAATTAGCATTAATAAATATCAAACAGTGACTGTTCACACATAACGACAGTGACCCATGTAAAACAGGAATAATTCCGTGCACATAGCCGCCCCGATTGCCGTAAATGTTCAGAAGAAAGCCGTATCTACAGTAGTAGTGCTTTCTTGCCATGTACGGGATACAAGTCACAGGATAGCTATTTCCACGGGAATATTCTTATAAAGACACGGGTCTTTGTCCGTGAAACCTTGTGTGGTGAAAAGTCACATCGTATAAATAACAATCACAAGTAAACACACACAAAATCTTACCATCACTATCGAAACTATTGGACAAGCCGGTTGCTGACTGGCCCATTAATGCTGCTAGCCTGTTTGTATTGGCGTCAGTAAAACTTCGGAAATCACCACCCCCCGTTTTGTACATTTCCCTTCTCTCTTCGGCCAGGGACTTTCTCGCTTTCCTTTTCAAATTCTCATACTTCTCCCGTAAGTTCTTCGGCCCTCTTTTAACACCTATCTGGACCTGGAACGCAATATCGATTGCCTCCCACACCCTTTTTTTATCCTCGCAGAATACAGCATCAGTTCGCTTATTTTCTATGACCGTGGCGTGCTGCTCAGCCAAAGATAACAACAAATCCTCCTATGCGCTGGTGAAGTTTGGCAGGCGACTTTTTCTTTTATTTGCTTCCATTTACACTAGTTTTTACAAATTTACAATAAAATTGGAAAAATATCAACAAAAACCAAAATATCAAAAATCAGCTGTGTGGTCTGCTTTTGTCTATTCACAATGCCTTTTTTGTGAACTTTTTGCTAAATTATTCACAATGATCAACCTGATCAGAGGTAAGCTAATCAGACATTGGTGAAAACGAAATTGTCATTTTAAGAAATCAGCGATAAATCAACCGCTGATTAAATTTAATTTAACCAGTCTTTAAGAAACCGGCCCTAAGCAGTGTTTAAAAAACTGCAATTGCTTTTAAATAACTTGCTTTTGCTTCTGAAAAAAGTGGAAGTCGCAGTCGAAGCAAAAGGAGAAAATTATAACTGACAAAATGAGCAGCACTTTCGGCAGTCGTCAATTTCAAATTTTCATTCAGTCGTCTGCAGTCGCAGTCGTAAATCAGAAATGTGTCTGCTTTTGCAAGTCGCAGTCTGTGAAGCAAAATTCGTGTGCTTGCACAGTCGTCATCAGTCGCAGTCATAGAAGCGAAAATTCGACTGTTTTTACAGTCATCAGCAGCTACAACAGCAGTCTGTGAAGCAAAAATATTTGTGCTTGCACAGTCGTCAATTCGCAGTTGTAGAAACGAAAATTCGACTGATTTCACAGTCCTTTATTAATTAATATTTTCTAATATATAAATACACATATACATAATATATCATTTATTATTATTAAACTAATACTCAATAATAAAAAAAGAAAAATACACCTTGGTAGGTACATAAGTATTTAAAAAATAAAATAAAATAGCTCATTATTATGTTCGTAGTATCAATAAATTAATAAAATTAAATTTATTTCATATCTATTATTCACTATTATCAACTTCTTCTTCAAAAAGAGGCAATCTTTCTATGACTGTGTCACGAAAACTTGGGTTTAATTTTACCAGCAAAATATTTTCAAGAACCTGTTGATTAATTAGAATCAAGAGTAGGTAGAAAAAACAGTGTGCCATAAAAAGGCGCAATGGCACATGCAGTATTAGAAAGTAAAGCTGATTTTCAGAAAAAAAAACACAAACCATATTTACACAATTCTTCAGGCTAATTATTCCTTAAATTTTTTGCGCGAATCCTTTTGTTTAGAGATTTTTTTACATTTTGGTCTGCTATATACATATGTATGTGCTTAACTAAATCTGCACTAATCACTTCCTTTTTACCTAAAAGTTAGTATACATACATATATGTTTATACAGAAAATTTTTTTATCTATGACTTACTACTCTGTAACATCTCCTTGAATTACTTCCATTGAACCGTACTGATTAAGCTTATTATTTTAATATGCAACAAACCCAAATGCAAAAAAAACTCAAAACATAGGGATTTGTGCAACAAATTTAAGGAGTTATTAGTCTGAAGAATTTGCCATGGAGGTGGTAAATGTGTTAAAGCGATATAATATTAACTTAAACCAAATCGTTTCGATAACATCGGATAATGGCGCAAATATGCTTAAAGCGACAAACATTTTATCTTTTGTGTGCGAAGAAGAAAACGATGAATTGTATACCAATGAAGATTATTTAGAAAAAATTGCCCTTGTTGAAAAAGTACCAAACCTGCTAGTAGGAAACATTCAAGATTGCCGTTGCGCCGCACACACATCCCAGTTGGTTGCTATCGACGTGGCAAAATAGACAGTCATTCTTAAATACCTATGGAATTTTCGCAACCTCACAAAATATATCAGAAAGACGTGAAATGGGTATCGCGAAATATTTGAATTTAGACAATTGAAAATGCCCCAACTAGATTGCCCAACCAGATGGGGCTCTACATATACCTACAATGCTGCAAGATTTACTAGCTGCCAGATATGTGCTTACCAAATTGAATCCGTAAAAAATAGAAATCAAGATGAAAACTTCGAAATAGGATCGTCATTTTGGGATTTAGTTGAAAGCTATTTCATAGTTTTCAGTCCCTTGCAAAAAGCCAGAAAAAATTTCAAGTAGAGCAATTGCACTATGGAAATTTTTACGCTCAATGGTTAAAATTAAAAGTATGTACCGAAAAAATAAAACGAGAATCAAATCAAGAATTCATAATAACACTTGGCAACAAGATTTTAAAGTCAATAGAAACACGAACGCCAATATTATTGAATAATAAGTTTTTGATATCGTGTTTGTTTTTGGACCCTCGTTTCCAACATACTTTGACGACACAGCAAAAAAACCGATGCCGTTCTTCACCTGAAGATGTACATAATTACGTTTTGGAAAAGAAAACAGTACACGGATCCAGAACTGTGCGAAATAAGTAATGTCTGTTTTGCAGTACCACCTACACAGGTAAATATACTTTAATTATTAATATGTAGATCATAGTTTAATAATTTTCATTTGCGACAGGTCACGATTGAGCGAGTATTCTCGACATTAAGGCTTACTGACTATTGCAATCGAATTAGTCAAGAGGTTCTTGAAAATATTTTGCTGTTAAAATTAAACCCCAGTTTTCTTGACACAGTCATAGAAAGATTGCCTCTTTTTGAAGATGAAGTTGATGATAGTGAATAATAGATATGAAATAAGTTTAATTTTATTAATTTATTTATACCAGAAACATAATAATGAGCTATTTTATATTATTTTTTAAATACTAAATAATATTTTTAATACACCAATGTGTATTTCTCTTTTTTTTATTATTGAGTATTAGTTTAATAATAATAAATGATATGTTATGTATATGTGTATTTATATATTAGAAAATATTAATTAATAAAGGATGTATATTTCAATATATGTGCATAATTATTTAACAAGAGCGAATTAAATAAACACAGGCTACTTAAGCTAACGCATTTTTGCTTCTACAGCTGCTACCGACTGTGAAATCAGTCGAATTTTCGTTTCTACAACTGCGACTGATGACGACTGTGCAGGCACACGAATTTTTGCTTCACAGACTGCGACTATTTACGACTTGCAAAAGCAGACAAATTTCTGATTTACGACTGCGACTGCTGACGACTTTGACTTTGTCAGTTATCATTTTCTGCTTTTGCTTCGACTGCGTCTTCTGCTTTTTTTAGAATCATAGTTTAATTTCAGCAGTTACAAAAGCCAAAGCAACCAAAAGCAGAAATTTTACGACTTTTGCTGCTTCGACTGCAGCAATTTAAACACTGACTCTGAAGGCCAGTTTTTCAGTGCAAGTTGATCTCTGTTCGTCGTTTTAACTAAGTTTAAACTCAGTATGCAGTTTTTCAGTCAACTTTAAACGGTGTTCAAACTAAGTTTAAACGACCGATTATGCACGGTTAAACTTAGTTTAACTTATCAGCTGTGTGCTGACTACTTCGGTTTGTGTATATATATAATTTTGGCGCGTACACTATATAGCTCAGTGTTTGGCCGAGCTTCTCCTGCCATTTGTGGTGTGCGCCTTTTATACTATACCACAAATGGAGGGACCTACAGTTTTGTGCCGACTCCGAACGGCAGATGTATTTAATGAGAAGCTTTTTCATGGCAGAAATACACTGACAGAAAAAAATGGTAAAATGAAATGAAAACTTTTTTAAATCAAATGAAAACATATTCAAAAGTAGTCTATAATGGAAATTTTTAAATGAATTAATTTGTAATAGTAATTCATTCACTACTTTATTATTAAATAAAGAAAGGATAAATATTGCTGTGTTTTTTTACCTTACCAAACCAACTCTTAAGTTTTTTGTACAGATCCGCATCCGCGGATATGAAAAAAATGCATCGACAAGATCCCAGTAGCTGTGCTCCCTCGATGCCGCAGCGACTGTCGCAATGGAGGTAATACAGATCGTCGTACATAACACAAAATTACTCAATTCATTGATTGCCTGCTGGTGAAAGTTGTCAGTTGGTTAGCTGATCTCTCGATGGTGCCGCAAGGTGAAGAGCAAACCCAATCGCTTTACGCCTTGCGGCAAAATATACTACCGGGTAAATTATTTAAAAAATATTTTAAATACCCGAAAACTTGTTGGTAAAGATGATAAAGTGCGGTAAGATGGCACTATCCTTGCTCGGTTTTGGTTAGTTGTTTGTTGTTTATGCATTTTGGTCGACCAGCGGCAGCATAATTTGCATTTGTGTGGGTTGTACGAGTATGCGGTTTTGTCAGTGGTAGCATACAAAAGCGGTTTAAATTTGCGCTTTCTATTAGAGTTAGTTTTATATGCATGGACATATGCACATATGTAAATTTGTTTGGATGCACTTATGTATATACACGTAAATAAGAGAGATTGTAACGGGTGTATATATTTAATTGATAGAACATCCTATTGGAATACCGGGACAGATATGCGTGAAGACAGAAGTTGTTGAAACTTTAAATAGCATACTTAACTAATATTTACAACTTCAATTTTCCATTTGAAAAAAAAAGATTAAGCTACCGAATTTTTTACAAAACATTTGAATTAATTAAACTAAATAAATATTTGTGTTCTTATTACCTTTCACATGCAGGAACAGCTGGTGAAGATGTTGTCAGGATGGTGAAGGAAGGTATTTTTAATTATGACTTAATTTCAATATTTTTTTATGATATACACATATGGATGGTTAAATAAAAGAAAGCTCTAATATATTATCTTTTCCAACATGCACACCCAAAGAAATGTTTAAAATTCAGTTAGATTGCGCATGTTAAATATTTGCATCTATGATTTGGAACTTGAATGGATTTGGGCATTAATGCATTCTTTGTTTCCATTCAACAAATTTTTATATATTTTCAATATTTTCACTGCACTTCACTAGCCCTTAAAAGTAATTCACTCTACTTACTTTTTCCAATAGTGCCTCTGCGGCCATCTTCTCCGGAGAATTTTGTGCCGGCTTGGGTGCGCAATATCTGCAAGTTTGAATAAAATTAGCTAAATATATGTACGTGTCGCAGTTTCTATACTAACCTTTAAAATATCCTTTCCGCGTTGTTCTGCTGAAATAAAAACCAAAATATTAATATTTTAATAAATAAAACTTAAAATATAGGTAACTTACCGCAAATCCAAAGAAGTTTCACAACAAAGTGATCGTATTTTGCGATTCGTAAACATGGCTGTGCTGCTTAGTCTACTGCTTGCCCTCTCTAGCGCACGTGATTTCTGGCCTGTAATATTCTGAATATTGCCGTTTCTTCTAACATTAGGAAACTAGCGAAATATCAAAATGCGAGTGTGTTGGTAACAGCTGAAAAGTTGTGTTGGAATTAGTAAATTTAATTCGCCATGGTTACTTCCGTCTAGTAGGGTAAGGTCTTAAACAAAAGTAACTAACCTGCTAACCCATAGGTAAGTGAACGCATCCACTTAACGGTTACCCATGGGATACCTGCAAAATCGTAGTATAAGTATCGAGTACGCGATTTCTGAGTAGGTATTTAAAACCTGATTGATACAAGTACATATATTTGCCCGAATTCTGTAAGTCTGCGTTCAGACAGGGAAACTTTTGTCGCGGCAACTCGTTACTTGTGGAAGAGGGAGTGACGAGGAAAGGGGAAGGGCACCGAGTTGCTCGTGCTCGGGTGACACGCTTTGTGTTCTTATTCGTCTCAGTCGGCGGCCAAGAAATTTGACATTCCTTTTCATTTATAAATTCTTTCAGTGGTTGCAGTTTTGTTGAGTTTTAAATGAATACATACGGTAAGTTGAGAAATGAAATTTGGTTCTTCTTTTTTTTGTAATTAAATATACACATATGTATGTATGCATATACATATTAATCATGAACTAATTACATATTAACATGAATATTTCAGAATATGGAGTATCAAGATAAAATGGAATTAATGCAACCCATTTTTGAGTGCATTGAGGAAGCCATCGAGGTAGATTCGGATGATAGCGAAAAGGAGGACATATGTAAAGGTTTGTACTGAGATTCTAGTTTTGAAATTTAATATTAAATGAAATGTATTTTTTTAACTCCAGGACTCATCGATATGTGTGAAAAAGTGGCAGAAATGCCTATAAGGAAAAAAAAGCGTGAATGGATGAACGTGTGGAGGAAAGCGAAGTCGGAAATGGATCATTCGCATTCTTAACAAAAGAGCTATTGACAACAGACAAATCTAGCTATAAAAATTATTTGCGAATGTCTGAGTCCCAATTTAATTTTCTACTTTCATTTATAAAGGAAGATTTAAGAAAGCAAGATACCATAATGCGTGCCTCAATTTCTCCAGCAGAAAAATTGTCTTTAACCCTGCGGTTTCTTGCTACAGGTAAACTACAATACAAACTTATATATGCAATGAAATATGTAAAAAATGTGTAGCATTAAATTTAGCGTAGTTAAAAATGGAATACGACTAAAAGCACTTCACTTTTACAGGGGAAACGTTTCAGAGCTTGAATTTTCATTCAAAAGTATCAAAGGCTTCTGTTAGTGGCTTCATCCCGGATGTGTGTGACGCTATTTGGGCAAGACTGAAAGGCTTATATATGAAGGTGTAAATTTATAGTTCGTACTTTTTATGAACTTGTACAAAATTCTCTTTTTTTAGTTTCCAAATAGTTTTTCGGAATGGGAGTCCATAGAGAATGAATTTGCTATAAGATGGCAATTTCCAAATTGTATAGGCGCATTAGATGAAAAACATATAACCTTCAGATCGTTGCGAAAAGATGGAGCATTTTACCACAACTACAAAGGTACAAACAGCATCGTTTTATTGGCCCTTGTAGATGCAAACTGCAAATTCATTTTTATCGACATTGGTTGTAATGATGCTGGAGTGTTTTTCCAAAGCAAACTGTCCATGTTTTAACGCGAAGAGAGGGGATTGCCCAAAAATGCCACAATTGGAAATAACCGCTGCCTACCATATGTTGTTATTAGCGATGATGCTTTACCGCTGCAGACACACTTAATGAAGCCGTACCCCTATCATTCCAACTCTCGCGAAAAGCAAGTCTTTAATTCACGGCTTTCTGGCGCAAGGCACTTCGTGGAGCACTCCTTCGGAATTCTCTCTAATAGGTTCCGAGTGTTCCTTGCTCCAATTAATTTAAAAGTTGTATCGGTGCAAAAATTACCCTTGCTTGCTGTGTTTTGCACAATTATTTAGCAGAAGCAATACTACAACAAATTTAAACTACTCTCCAGCAGAAGAGTCTCCTGTTGTTTCAGGCAATTCCTACAATCCCCGTAGAGGTGGGGCGGAAGCTAACCGTCAAGAATTTATGGCATATTTCAACAATGAGGGGAAAATTGATTGGTGATATAAATAAATAAATCTCTTCTTGAGCAAATGCCAAAATGTATTTATATTTAAAATATTTAATAAAAATAATACTAAATTCATAACGCTACAGCACAACAAAAAGTTTCTTTCATTTATTTATAAGTATATTCAATAGAAAATGATTAGGTACAAGGATTTTTGTAATTTCAATGACAAATAAAACTTTGAACTTCATTGGTTTCGAAAAATTGCTTTTTACTAAACTACGCTTACATATAACTAATACTTAATAATAATTCAGTCTTTAAAAAAAAAATATTTCATCACAACCTTTTTACATTAAAAAAAATAAATGTTCTCTAAACTACGCTTACATATAACTTATACTTAATAATAATTCAATCTTTAAAAAAAAATATTTCATCACAACCTTTTTACATTAGAAAAAATAAATGTTCTCTAAACTACGCTTACATATAACTTATACTTGATAATAATTCAGTCTTTAAAAAAATATATTTCATCACAACCTTTTTACATAAAAAAAAAATAAATTTTGCAGGTACTTCATTACGCAGTATCACTTTTTACAAGGAGCTGTATAAATCAAGAGAAAACAGTTTTCGATTTGCTTTTATAGGACATCACATCAATATTACTTACAATCATTCAAAATCAGTTTCATCGAAGATTCCACTCATTGCATTTTGTAGCAGGTCATTTGGAGCGGATTGTGATGATGAGGCGTTCTTCGATTTTAATACTAATCGTCGCATAAGGCACTGAACCTCCCATGCAGCGTCATCCTGCTGTTGGGGAATTATTTCTTCCATTTTGGTTGCCACCAAATTGCCCAACCAAGCAAATGGTTTCTTGCTCTTTTCACCGATCCTCTCTTTGAATGAGGCCAAATCCTTCCGCAACCTGCACAGTGCATTGTTCTTAAAAAAAAAAAGCAATTAACATATAATATGTATACGCTTTTAATGGATTAAAAATTTTACAGCAAACAAATTAACTAGCGATTTTCCATACCTTTGCCCGTTTCGTCTGTGGCTCTTTGCTAACGCCACTGCTACTCGCATCAGAGGTCTATAAAAATAGATGACATTAAATTGTTTATTGCGTACGCTACATTAACTTACTATATCGATAAATTTACTTGAAGTCATTGGTGGGCTAAGCAGGGAAGAATGTGAAGCACTCGAAGATGTCGCTCCTGGGCTTTGCAGGGAAAAACTTGATTCATCAGACGATGAGCCAACTGGGCTTTGGAGCGGGGGGCTTAGTTCCTTGAAAAGTAAAACATTTTTTTTTTGTAATAAACATATAAGAAATAAAATTCAAATATTATATTATATTGCTGCTTAGTCTACTGCTTGCCCTCTCTAGCGCACGTGATTTCTGGCCTGTAATATTCTGAATATTGCCGTTTCTTCTAACATTAGGAAACTAGCGAAATATCAAAATGCGAGTGTGTTGGTAACAGCTGAAAATCTGTGTTGGAATTAGTAAATTTAATTCGCCATGGTTACTTCCGTCTAGTAGGGTAAGGTCTTAAACAAAAGTAACTAATCTGCTAACCCATAGGTAAGTGAACGCATCCACTTAACGGTTACCCATATTGTGGGATACCTGCAAAATCGTAGTATAAGTATCGAGTACGCGATTTCTGAGTAGGTATTTAAAACCTGATTGATACAAGTACATATACTTGCCCGAATTCTGTAAGTCTGCGTTCAGACAGGGAAACTTTTGTCACGGCAACTCGTTACTTGTGGAAGAGGGAGTGACGAGGAAAGGGGAAGTACACCGAGTTGCTCGTACTCGGGCGACACGCTTTGTGTTCTTATTCGTCTCAGTCGCGGCCAAGAAATTTGACATTCCTTTTCATTTATAAATTCTTTCAGTGGTTGCAGTTTTGTTGAGTTTTAAATGAATACATACGGTAAGTTGAGAAATGAAATTTGGTTCTTCTTTTTTTTGTAATTAAATATACACATACATATGTATGTATGCATATACATATTAATCATGAACTAATTACATATTAACATGAATATTTCAGAATATGGAGTATCAAGATAAAATGGAATTAATGCAACCCATTTTTGAGTGCATTGAGGAAGCCATCGAGATAGATTCGGATGATAGCGAAAAGGAGGACAAATGTAAAGGTTTGTACTGAGATTCTAGTTTTGAAATTTAATATTAAATAAAATGTATTTTTTTAACTCCAGGACTCATCGATATGTGTGAAAAAGTGGCAGAAATGCCTATAAGGAAAAAAAAGCGTGAATGGATGAACGTGTGGAGGAAAGCGAAGTCGGAAAAGGATCATTCGCATTCTTAACAAAAGAGCTATTGACAACAGACAAATCTAGCTATAAAAATTATTTGCGAATGTCTGAGTCCCAATTTAATTTTCTACTTTCATTTATAAAGGAAGATTTAAGAAAGCAAGAAACCATAATGCGTGCCTCAATTTCTCCAGCAGGAAAATTGTCTTTAACCCTGCGGTTTCTTGCTACAGGTAAACTACAATACAAACTTATATATGCAATGAAATATGTAAAAAATGTGTAGCATTAAATTTAGCGTAGTTAAAAATGGAATACGACTAAAAGCACTTCACTTTTACAGGGGAAACGTTTCAGAGCTTGAATTTTCATTCAAAAGTATCAAAGGCTTCTATTAGTGGCTTCATCCCGGATGTGTGTGACGCTATTCGGGCAAGACTGAAAGGCTTATATATGAAGGTGTAAATTTATAGTTCGTACTTTTTATGAACTTGTACAAAATTCTCTTTTTTTAGTTTCCAAATAGTTCTTCGGAATGGGAGTCCATAGCGATTGAATTTGCTATAAGATGGCAATTTCCAAATTGTATAGGCGCATTAGATGGAAAACATATAACCTTCAGATCTTTGCGAAAAGATGGAGCATTTTACCACAACTACAAAGGTACAAACAGCATCGTTTTATTGGCCCTTGTAGATGCAAACTGCAAATTCATTTTTATCGACATTGGTTGTAATGATGCTGGAGTGTTTTTCCAAAGCAAACTGTCCATCGTTTTACGTGAAGAGAGGGGACTGCCCAAAAATGCCACAATTGGAAATAACCGCTGCCTACCATATGTTGTTGTTAGCGATGATGCTTTCCCGCTGCAGACACACTTAATGAAGCCGTACCCCTATCATTCCAACTCTCGCGAAAAGCAAGTCTTCAATTCACGGCTTTCTGGCGCAAGGCACTTCGTGGAGCACTCCTTCGGAATTCTCTCTAATACATAGGTTCCGAGTGTTCCTTGCTCAAATTAATTTAAAAGTTGTATCGGTGCAAAAAATTACCCTTGCTTGCTGTGTTTTGCACAATTATTTAGCAGAAGCAATACTACAACAAATTTAAACTACTCTCCAGCAGAAGAGTCTCCTGTTGTTTCAGGCAATTCCTACAATCCCCGTAGAGGTGGGGCGGAAGCTAACCGTCAAGAATTTATGGCATATTTCAACAATGAGGGGAAAATTGATTGGTGATATAAATAAATAAATCTCTTCTTGAGCAAATGCCAAAATGTATTTATATTTAAAATATTTAATAAAAATAATACTAAATTCATAACGCTACAGCACAACAAAAAGTTTCTTTCATTTATTTATAAGTATATTCAATAGAAAATGATTAGGTACAAGGATTTTTGTAATTTCAATGACAAATAAAACTTTGAACTTCATTGGTTTCGAAAAATTGCTTTTTACTAAACTACGCTTACATATAACTAATACTTAATAATAATTCAGTCTTTAAAAAAAAATATTTCATCACAACCTTTTTACATTAAAAAAAATAAATGTTCTCTAAACTACGCTTACATATAACTTATACTTAATAATAATTCAGTCTTTAAAAAAAAATATTTCATCACAACCTTTTTACATTAAAAAAAATAAATGTTCTCTAAACTACGCTTACATATAACTTATACTTGATAATAATTCAGTCTTTAAAAAATGTATTTCATCACAACCTTTTTACATAAAAAAAAAATAAATGTTGCAGGTACTTCATTACGCAGTATCACTTTTTACAAGGAGCTGTAAAAGTAAAGAGAAAACAGTTTTCGATTTGCTTTTATAGGACATCACATCAATATTACTTACAATCATTCAAAATCAGTTTCATCGAAGATTCCACTCATTGCATTTTGTAGCAGGTCATTTGGAGCGGATTGTGATGATGAGGCGTTCTTCGATTTTAATACTAATCGTCGCATAAGGCACTGAACCTCCCATGCAGCGTCATCCTGCTGTTGGGGAATTATTTCTTCCATTTTGGTTGCCACCAAATTGCCCAACCAAGCAAATGGTTTCTTGCTCTTTTCACCGATCCTCTCTTTGAATGAGGCCAAATCCTTCCGCAACCTGCACAGTGCATTGTTCTTAAAAAAAAAAACCAATTAACATATAATATGTATACGCTTTTAATGGATTAAAAATTTTACAGCAAACAAATTAACTAGCGATTTTCCATACCTTTGCCCGTTTCGTCTGTGGCTCTTTGCTAACGCCACTGCTACTCGCATCAGAGGTCTATAAAAATAGATGACATTAAATTGTTTATTGCGTACGCTACATTAACTTACTATATCGATAAATTTACTTGAAGTCATTGGTGGACTAAGCAGGGAAGAATGTGAAGCACTCGAAGATGTCGCTCCTGGGCTTTGCAGGGAAAAACTTGATTCATCAGACGATGAGCCAACTGGGCTTTGGAGCGGGGGGCTTAGTTCCTTGAAAAGTAAAACATTTTTTTTTTGTAATAAACATATAAGAAATAAAATTCAAATATTACCTCAAAATTACTTTGACCGCTCCTAATGTTTGTGTGCGCTTCAAGAAATTGCAATTGTGTGATGCACCACAATTTTGGTGTGTACACATCGCAGACTCCTGACCCACTTTTTTTAGACGCTCGCAATTCTCGCATCTCTCTCAGAAACTGCGTCCTCAAATTTTTCCACATTTTCTTGACTTCCATTACGTTTAATGCAGGAATTTCCAAATCTTCACAGATTTTATTAAAGGCTTGAGCCTTGGCGTTGCGGTCTAAATAACCTGCAGACTTTACATTATAAATGCATTCATATTGTTGCACCAAATATATCAGCTTTTCTATATCCGCTTGAGTCCATTTAATTTTTTCTGCCATGGCTAGAAAGCAAAGAAGCAAGCACATTACGCAAATTAACATAAGTACGAAAATTAATGTTAAAATTTAATTTTTCAACTCACCTTTTATTTATAATCACAAATTTTGTCAGAAGTTGTAAATGCAGCGTAAGCGAAACGTACAGAAATTTGCGAAAATAATATAAAATAAAATGTCAGAAAATTGCCTGAACAGCGTTGCGCTGTGTGACGAGCAACACCAAAAGGAAAATCGCCGATAATAAGCAACAAAAGTTTCCCTGTTTGAACGCGGTCTAACTTGATATTATCTCAAGTCTGAAAATGACCTAGAGATTATTGCCTTTCTTCGCAATCACGTTTTTCTCTGTTTCTTTTATTTTACTTTTTTTGTGAGAGGGTCACAATTAAGAGACTTTATTATGAGACTAGAGGCTTTATTTTGAAACGAATGCCCAAATTCAGAAACTTGGTACCATCTCATGTTTCAAAATGAGCTGGAGATTATTGCTGTTCCTCACTTTCACGTTTTTGTCTTTTGTTTTTAATTAATTTTTTTGTGACCTGCTCATCACCGGGTCACAATTAATGCCCGAATTAGTAACTTTGTATCATTTCAAGTCTCAAATTTTTTGTGACCTGGTCATCACTATTTCACAATTTAAACGGTGTTTCCATGCCAATTGAATCATGTTTGAATTACGAATGGCCAATCAACCCGTTTATACAACACATTCGTGATTCATTTGGAATATCTGTTGCTGTTGTAATACGTACATACATACTTTTGCGTCTTTATTCACTCTACAACCTCTTTTACATGATTATTTGGTTAATATTCGATTCACCGCCCAGCATACCGTTAGAAAGAGGAAAGAATAAAATTTTCCATAAGCCCACTCTGGTTCCTCTTGACCCTCGGTGAGGCCATATGGAAGCCTTAATATGTAGCGAAATATTTATTTATTAGTGAAAAGGGACACAGGCGAAAATTTCCAATATATTACGAAATATTTATTTGTGAAAAATGCCACAAATCGGGCGATTTTTAATTACAAATTTTCAATATATCACGAAATATTTATTTCTGAAATACTCCACAGGCCTTAATTGTGGTGTATGTAATTTTGAAACGTATCTCAGAGCTCCTTTCAGCGTACTTTTAGCTTACTGGGTTATATCAATTTCCCTTTTGTTTCTTCGTTTCGTTCGTTGTTTTCAGTAGTTTGACAGGTGCATTTGCAGGAATTTTAGTCTTTTGTGCGGGGCTTAAAAATGCAACTTTTTATTTAAGATATGCAAAGTATTTAAATAGTTTTTGTTTCTAAAAACAGTAAAAGCTGATAGCACAATGTGTTTATAATATGTGTATGCTAAAACGAATGCTTTAGTGGGTCGATATTAAGTGCAGAGAATGAAAATCAAACACCATATATGTGAAAAATGCAAAAAAAGAGCATATTTAAAGTAAAATTCTGATAAAATTTGTGGACGAATTTTAGCAAAATGATAGTTAAACAAAAGTTTATTTTGTTGTTCATTCGCATGTAAATTCAGATTGAATCAACTACAAATGAGATGATTCGCTCAAAAAAATTTGTATGGGAATCGAGCGGATTCGGTTCGTGACTGGGCTGCCAATTACGAATGAGAGAGCGAATTACGAATGGGAGAGCGCATCATGTGGCGTGGAAACATAGTATTAGAGACGGGGCGGGGTTGTAAAGTCTGAACCAAAGTAACAAATTTGCTAACCCATTGGGAAGTGACCGCTTCCACTTATCGCTCACCCATATTGTACGATACTTGCAAAATCGTAGTATAAGTGTCGAGTACGCTATTTCTAAATAGGTATTTGAAACCAGTAGTGTGATTCAGTAACTTTTAACAACAAAAAGATTTGTTGTTTGCAACAGCGATTGTGCGATTCAGTAACTCATCTGGCATCCCAGGTAACGAAGTGGGAAAATTTACAAAAAACACAAAAAGGAATGCAAAAAAAACATTGCAATTCATCCCGCCAATAATTGGAGCATTGGAGCTCAAATTCAGCAAACCAAAAGAAAGTATACTTAATTAAAGTTATTAAATAGATTTTTTACTTTTCTTTTTCTATTTTCAGAATGGTCTCAACAAGCCAAGCAGCAAAGGGGAGCCGTGCCTCAATGGACCAGCTGAGTGGGATGAAGGATTTCTTTTAAGAGAAATCGTGCTAGCCAGCGGAAAGTTTCATCGGCTCCATGGGAGGATGGAGCTGGAAAAGAAGTGGGAAGAGGTGGCTTCCAAACTGAATGCCATCGGAGGTGGTGAAAAGTCCGCCAACAAATGGCGCACGGTAAGTAATAACCCGGTGATATTTGAATATACTCACAAAGAGCTGTGCGGTGCTGGCAAATGTGCATTGTGCTTGGAATTGTGAAAAATTAAACCGCGTGTGAATATATAAATTCATCACTTTCATTAATATACGTGTAATAATGTTTGTGAAATAAATATCTTTTTTGTGTAGATAACCAAGTGCATATTGCCAAGCTAATTCAATGTATAGCTTTGTGTATATATCTGTAGATTGTATTCTATCTGTTTATTTAATTTTTATTTTATGGAGATGGAGGAGCGGGTGCTGGAATTGATAGGAAGCCAGTATGTAGATAGCCTCTCTGTGGCAGACAGCTTGCCAATGGAATGCTTTGAAAAAATTAGTTTTTAATTCTTCAAAACAATGTACCTGAATATTTATTTAATTTTGATACTCTTGAAGTTTTTGTGAATAAATAAGGTTTATAAAATGTTTCTGTATATGTTGCAAATGCGTTTATTTCAATAATATACTTATATATATGTATATTTAATATTTATTTATACTATAATTACACAAATACATTTACTCTTCCGTTTCTAATAACACAAAACTAAATACCGACAGCTTAACAACACAGCTGAGTTTACGATACCGTATGTTGTCAAAAATTTGTTACGGAATAGCAATTCAGTTAACATCTGTTGTTAAGCTGCGTTGGCAACTTCGAGTGTTGTTAAAAAAGTAACTGAATCGCGCTACTGGTTCCACAAGTCGAGTTCATGCAAATTTGTTGATAGACAATCAAAGTGCTATACGAATGATTGAAAGTAGACTACGTACCATCTGAACAAAACCTATCCGATATATTTATGAAACCACTAGGAGTTAACAAACATATACATATATTTTGTAACTACGTAAACATTAATGCTTAATCAACATACAAAGTTTTTGTCAAAAGTCAATAGGTTATCTGTTTCAATGTCTATGAAGCATAAACGAAATGACACAGTTGCCCAAAATTTGACAGTAGACACTAATAGATACTATTAGTTTCTGCGTGGGAAAATTCAAAAAGTAACTGACTTATCAAACCGCCCTCGTACAAGATAGATGTTTTAAATGAATAGTCAGAGAAAATGCGAATAAGACAATAAAACGGAAATGAAATGACTCGTTCGAAATGCGCATTTGGGCTCAAGGGAAACGTATTATACATTTCTCTACAAAACTTTTGTATTGAAAACGCTTAAGAGTGAAAGAAACCGTTCAGTACCTGAGGAAACGACACAGCTAGAACATCAGATGGCACTTGTCAACTGATTTGGCAGGGATGATTTTCTTGTTTGTTTAAAGTAATTGCTACCTAGAAAACCAAAGTAAATAAATCTCCTAATAAACTACAATTTTCAATCCTTTTTTTTTATAAATTATAAATTGCCAGAAATTTTAATTTGCGAAAACCACCAATTTTAAATCCTTTTTTTTATATATTATAAACTGCCAGAAATTTTAATTTGCGAAAACCGAAGATTGGAATACCGATTACTTTGATTGAGCAAATACATACATCCATCAATAAGAGTTTCAAACGACGCGTAAAATTTTCTTGCGAGTTAAAAACGGCAACAGTAAAACCATACTTTAAATTAAGCCATAATAAGAAAAAACAAAAAAAAAGAATCTAGTCCAGAAAAAGAATCTAAGAAAAACAATTTGAGTATTTGAGTGAAGTTTTTAAAAACTAATATGAACAGAAGACATTTTCAGAATTCCATGAACGTTCAGTTTACAACCGGATGTCATATTATTTAAATGGATTTAATGTTCACTAAATCTTTTATAAATAGTTGTTATTTAAATTTATTTAAAATAAATATATCATTTTTAATGCAATTTTGTGTTTATGTCATCTTGTATGGTTTCTTACGTCATTCCTCAAAGAATTTACAACAGCGATGACTGAAGATTGACCTGTCAGTTCTGATACATATTACATGTACTCTGCACATGCAATAAGGGAATTTTTACAAGTTGAAAATTTTCATACAAAATATTAATATTTTTAAAAGCAAATAACATGAACAGAAAGATAATTGACTATTCTTACTAATGATATGCATTTCTAATTATAATTAATACACATGATAGAAAAATCAATACTTCACCTAGAACTATGTGATATGCCGTATACATATGTATGTATGTTATACTATATCGGCACGTACTGTGCGCATGCATATATGTTTGTAGTTTTCAGAGAACCTCAAAATTATTACACATAATGGTTCAAAATTCTAATAACAATACAAAGGATAAAACATTAGTATATTAACATACTCTCTAACTAATATTTACAACTACAATTTTCCATTTGAAAAAAAAAACATTTGAATTAATTAAACTAAATAAATATTTGTGTTCTTATTACCTTTCACATGCAGGAACAGCTGGTGAAGATGTTGTCAGGATGCTGAAGGCATAACTTAATTGTTGTCTAAATCGAAAGCAAAGGCAATTAGTTTTGAGTAAACATTTGAAATTTATTTTAAATGAACCTACCTGTATTTTACAAAGAAGAAACCGCTTACATGTCGATATTTCCTCCGTGATCCGCTCCATGTTGGTGTTTACATGTGATCAGGAAAAAAAGATTGGTATTTTTAATTATGACTTAATTTCAATATTTTTTTATGATATACACATATGGCTGGTTAAATAAAAGCAGCCCTAATATATTATCTTTTCCAACATGTACACCCAAAGAAATTGTTAAAATTCAGTTAGATTGCGCATGTTAAACATTTGCATCTATGATTTGGAACTTGAATGGATTTGGGCATTAATGCACTCTTTGTTTCCATTCAACAAACTTTATATATTTTCAATATTTTCACTGCACTTCACTAGCCCTTAAAAGTAATTCACTCTACTTACTTTTTCCAATGGTGCCTCTGCAGCCATCTTCTCCGGAGAATTTTGTGCCGGCTTGGGTGCGCAATATATGCAAGATTGAATAAAATTAGTTAAAATATATGTACGTGTCGAAGTTTCTATTCAAACCTTTAAAATATCCTTTCCGCGTTATTTGCTGAGATAAAAACCAAAATATTAATATTTTAATAAATAAAACTTCAAATATAGGTAACTTACCGCAAATCCAAAGAAGATTCACAACAAAGTGATCGTATTTTGCGATTCGTAAACATGGCTGGTTAAATGAGCACTTCCGCTCCATCGCCAACCGACGACGGCAGATGGCACAACACCTACCGCATACACATCTACACAAACACACCTCCGTTTACAGTTGACACATGATCTCACCACTTACACACATACACCAGTACACAATTGTAAACATAAACAAACCACTGTCACTATATACCACACACACATACATGTACAAAAATTATAAAATCTTTCGTTTGTAAGCCTGCGCGGACGTACCTTCTTCAATTCGATCCTCTTAAAATAAATACAGTTTATAACGTCTTAAAAACCGGTGTTTTAATCTAAAGGTGAAAGTTGTGCGGATACAGTGAAGGTTGTGCGGATATAGTAAGTTTTTATATATATACAAAAGGCCAAAAGAACTCGTGTTCATGGTCCTTCTTCGCAAAAAGAAAGGCACCTATGGAAAATAAATCTATAAAAAAAATAAATTAATTCGGGCGCGTATCGATAAACAGTTATCAAAAAAAAAAAAAAAAAAAAGAAAAGATATTAAATATTATTAGCGGGCGCGAAAAATAGAAAACAAAATTTTTTTTAAATAATAAACAAAGTAACAAACAATCAACAATTTCAACGAACTAGCCAAGACAAGGACTAACAGGATTGCTGCAAACAGCGAGGGACACAAGAAAATATTTGGACACTACAGGAAGTTGAACAAAACCAAAATTATACCCAAAAATAAATCCTCCCTATTTCCCCCGGAGCCACAGTGAGTTGTATCGTTTCCTTTTTTATGTACATGCATATTGAAAGTTGCTGATAAACTTTCCCCTGCTCTTAACCGTATTTTGAGAAAAAAAAAATGTAAATAAGTATATTTTTTAAAAACAACCAGAGAACGGTGATCTAAATCTTATATATGTACATGCAATTTAGCGGCACTCTAAAATATAATATTTCTTAAAATAGGAAACATACAACACTCGCATACGAGTATATGTATGTATGTACATTAGACTGGACTTTTTTTGTATGTAATTTTTTTTTTTTATCAAAAAAATCATGCCGGGGTCTAAAATTTTTCTAAATGATATAAGTATACATTTTGCAAAATATTAAGCCCCTGCTTCAATTATAAGGCGTGGCACATTGCATCTTAAAAAAAAAAAATTGATTTTTATATGAAATTGAAGAATATTGATACATCAATTTGATATTATTGTATTTTTGTTTATTTATAGAGTAAATACTGTACTAATAAATGAGTTCAATATCAAAATATTGAACATTAACCACTTCTCCTATCAGGATATCAGAAAACTAAGAATATTATGATATTTTGATTTTCTTAAAATAAATTATTTGTTGGGATTTCCAATTTTCATGAAAATAAAAGTAAAATTGCAACTAGAAATTTTTGTTCTTTCTATACGTCGAGAGTATGCCAGAAAAAACCATTACCTACCAAACGAGCCCAGAATTAATTTACCGTTCATCACAATTTTTTTTTTTCATAATTGTAATCATGAAGCAAAAACAAAGCATTCAATAAGCAGCGGTGGTTTACAGTTACAATTTTAATAAAGCCCACAACTGCAAAACAACAACTCTTCTACTGTGACGCGTTTCTGTCAAATTCACTGAATGCCGAATAGCGGTAAAAGATTAGCGCTACCTTATTTCTCTACATTGCAGCCTTTAACGATATTTGTCAGTAAGTTCTTGATTTTCAAGCAAAGCTGCTGTGTGTGCCAAAATATTAATACAATATTAATATAAGTAAAAAATAATAGTGTTAAATTTATTTTACTGCCCAAAATAGTATATAAAGTTGTTTTTGGTAACTGTTTTTAAATGGACACGAGATCCAGTGAAAAAATCTATTTAATAGAGCATGATGAAAGTCAAATTATTGGTGCTAAACTACCGTCTAACGGTCAAGTACTAAAAGTGCTTTTTCATAATATGAGGAAAGTGAAATTAAATTTGAGATCAAGCGCACTTCTTGTTGTGAAGGAGGTAGAAGTTTCATGGGAGAAAGCTCGTATTCCTACAAGAAAATTAGATAGAAGCGTTCAAAAAGTCGAAAGTTTATATCAAAGATGGAAAGTGCTTCAAAAAACATGCAAGAGGCGAACTGCTATTCAGGAACAACGAGAAGAAGAGTTTCTTAGTGACATGGATGATATATTTGATATTGCTCATGGTGATGCTCTCGAAATTATGAGTATCGAAGAGGATAAATTGTTTTTATTCAATCAGAGGAAAAAGGGAAGACCTGGAGCTATGTTGGGGAGTGATCAAGCGCTTTTTAAAAAAGAAAATATAATTCAAAAACGCATTGAAAATGAACAACTGAGACAAAAAGTACATGAATCAAGAAGTTGTATGGCTAACACTGCTCAGTATGGTAATGATGATTATGATGGTGATGATTCTGATGATTGTAATGTTAGTGATCTCCAACCTTGTAAGGAATATGATGACTTAGATTACAGCCCGTCATGTTCACACCCTGTACAACAAAATAAAAGACAACGCCGTATGCATAATTTTATTACTCCAAAGCTTGTCGCAACTTTGGATAAATGTAAATTGAGTGACCGAGATTCTGTCCGGGTTCTTATTGCTACAGCTCAGGCGCTAAATCATGATGTGAATGATTTAGTAGTAAGTAAAACGTCCATAAGACTTTGCCGTAAACAATTCCGTACTCAAATTGCCAGTAAAATAAAAACCATATTTAAAGAAAAGGAGCTGCAAGCAATAACTGTGCACTGGGATGGAAAAACATTTCCATCAGCGCATGGACAGGAGAAAATCGAGCGTTTGCCGGTACTGATTACTTCTTCTGGAGTTGAACAATTACTGGGTGTTCCTTTTCTAAAGGGTAGCACTGGAAAAAATCAGGCTGAAGCAGTGTTTCAACTATTAGAAGAAAACGATCTTACTAGCTCAGTACAAGCTCTATGCTTTGATACAACTGCAACCAACACTGGCCGTTTCAATGGTGCTTGCGTTCTCTTAGAACAGAAATTAGAGAGGGAACTGATGTATTTTCCGTGTAGACACCACATTTACGAAATAATTTTGCGAAGCACATTTGAAAACCAAAATTTGGAGTCCAAAGGTCCTACTCTTACGATTTTCCATCGCTTTCAACGTAATTGGAGTGGCTTCAATAAAAAAAATTACCAAAATGGAATGATAGATCCAACTATTGCTTCGGGCTTGAATAACTCAGGTGAAATTGTCGAATTTGTGAAAAGATGTTTAGCCAAAAAACAACCCAGAGCGGACTACAAAGAAATGCTTGACCTCACCTTGATTTTCCTTGGTCATAATATTTATAGTTATTCATTTAAAGTTCCAGGTGCATTCCATCATGCCAGATGGATGTCCAAAGCCATATATGCTCTGAAAATATTTTTGTTTAGACATGAATTCAGCATGACAAAAGCTGAAATCAAATCTTTACAAGAACTTTGTCTTTTCATATGTAAATTATATATTAAGCCGTGGATGGAAGCATCAGTTGCCGCAAAAGCTCCACAACAAGATCTAAACTTTGTTAAGGATCTTTTACAATACCGCACAATAAATGAAAATCTTGCGGAAGCATCTTTGAGCAAATTATCCAAACACTTATGGTATTTATCTCCAGAAGCAGTAGCATTATCATTCTTTGATCCTGATATTACGTACGCTGTTAAAGCAAAAATGGTCAAAAAACTTCAAACAGAATGCAGCAATGATTGTAAGCGGCTCGTTGTGGGAAGTATGGAAGAATTACATTCCAAAAATATTGATGATTTTGTTTGCAATAAAACCCTGACGTTTTTCAAAAGATTTGGAATTGACACCAGTTTCATTGATAAAGATCCAGCTGAATGGGAGCTTGAAGCTGCTTATCAAAAAGGATTGGAAATCATAAATCATATTAATGTTGTTAATGATAGTGCTGAACGTGGTGTTAAACTTATGGAGGAATACAACAACACATTATCACATGACGAAAAAGAGAAGCAAAACATACTGCAAATTGTTGCTCATTATAGGAAAGAGTATGATTGTATAAACAAATCAGCCTTATCCGATAATTTATAATTGCCAGGCCTATATCTAAGTTTTATTAAGTTTAAAATGCAACTGAATAAAAAATATTTCCAAAAACCAATGAAAAATACATATAAAACCGTTTTTTTATTTTTAAGTCGAATGTGCCACGCCTTAACGTTGACCAATCAAGTCGAAATTTTGGAAATATGTGGTAAGCACTATTTGTAAAAAAAAATAGGGGGCGGCATGCCTCATATCACAAAAAAAAAAAAAAAGTCCACTCTAATGTACATATAACCCCACAAAAGTACAAAAGCACATACATATGTACATACAAAATTTCTCTAGCTTATTTTCGTGTGCAATATTTTCCCGGCAATACCCCTTCTGTTTGTGTATCAAGCAAAAGCAGGATTGCATACAAAAAATAAGCAAAAGAGAAAACAACACCCAATATATATGTGTAACTGGCGGTAAAAAGTTAAAAATACATTTATATTTACATATTTACAAATATTTGCATTATATACTCAACAACATATTACATACAGTTCAAATATTAGCAAAATTAGGCACCAACTATAGTTTCTTGCCTCCCGTCATAGCCAGAGTGATTAGAAAAAAAGTGTACAAACACACAATAGCATCATACAATAAACATACCCACAAACATATATTAGTACGGTCATCGCACACTCACTGTCCATTTAACCGGCGAAAAAGTTCGATAACCCCAACAGCATTAAATATATGTATGTATGTACACACAATTCGTATCAGCTGAATTCCAATTGCTAATTTCCCATTATCCCGTCCTTCGCTAATGCACGCACGTATATACACACACACTAACCATTGTAATCCGCCTACGTCTAACACTGCAAGCATTAACGCACACACGCACTTTTAACGAATAGACCGCTCAGTGCATCTATTAGCACTGCAGTATTAAAGCACGTACATATCGCAAACTAACATTAGTGCGGGTCTAAATTAACAAACAAAAAAAATTTTTTTTTCACCTTAAATATCGCGGGTTCAACATAAACACTTTAAAACGCAAAAATAATATTTATAACAAACAACAACAAGAATTATATTGAAATTACAAAAGAAAAAAGTATTATAATCGTCGTTATTAAGAGTAATACGTACATACATAGCCCAGTAAATATACATATCTATTTTAAATATAATTCAACCTAAAATTTACGTAGTTTAAATTTTTCATTAAAACAAAACCTATATCAAAATCCTTCTTGCATGCAATCAGAAAATCCCTCATCGAAACAACAAGAAGTCAAACCACCCCAATTATTAGAAATACCAAAAATGGTTGATGACGAAAAACCCCAAGGCACACCTGCAGAAGCTACACGCTCAAGACAGGGTGCAAAAGCAAAAAAAAATAAAGAAAATTCAGCCGCAAGATTTATTTCCGACAGTGACAGTATTATAAGATACTGCACTAGATTCTCTTCAGCCCCAATAGAAGATAACTCAGAATCAGTCCTGGAAATAAAAAATAGTAATCTTGATAACTTTTGGGCACGCCTTCAAGCGGCGTATGATATAATTGTCGAAACGGATGATTCCGATTTGCCCGACAACTTTAAATCTTCAGCTTTCGCCAAATTCGAAAACTGTCTTGACCAGTATGAAGAGACAAAAGCTAAGATTTCAGATCAGCTTAAATTATTAAAACCAATTGCACCTACACCACCCCCGCGAGTAGAGCTGCCCCCAACCACAATACATGAAGCAAGTTCAGGCATTTACCTCAAAGTGCCAGCATGTGACACAGAAATATTTCATGGAGGTTATAAACAATGGCCGTCTTTCCGGGACATGTTTACGGCCGTGTACATAAACCATCCAAAATTATCCCAGGCGCAAAAATTGTACCACCTCAGGTACAAAACAAAAGGTCAAGCAGGCGCTATAGTGAAACAATTCGCATTAAATAATGACAACTTTAACCTGGCTTGGTCGGCACTAAAAGAAAGATACGAAAATGAAAGAGTACTAGTGGACAATCAAGTAACAAGAGAAACAAGCGAAGAATATATAAAATTACAGTCCACTGTCACAAACTGTCTATCAGTGTTAGCAACACAAAATATTCCCACAGATAACTGGGACCCAATTCTGTTCAATGTTTGCGCTGCAGCATTGCCAGAGAAATCGTTACTTTTATGGGAACAATCACTCTCATCCCGCAAAAGATGCCCGACGTGGCAACAAATGAAAGATTTTCTCACTACCCAGTACGAAATAGCAGAGAGGGTAGATAAAAAAGCGCCAAAAATTAAACACACACAAAACGATCTACATAGAAGCTTCACAAAACCCCAAGCCAGTAATTACAATTCTTATAACAGAAGCTTCAATAGATCGCAATCATATGTCTCAGATCAAAAGAAATTTGCGTCATGCGAATTGTGTAAAGGAGGTCACCCTTTAAGATCTTGCGAGAGATTTAAAAACTTGTCAATCAATGAAAGAAATAATTTTATTCGAAATTCCAAATTATGCACAAATTGTTTTTCACATTCCCACATGCTAAAAGACTGTGAGAGCAAATTTAATTGCGTATATTGCCACAAAAGGCACCACTCGAAGCTCCACTTAACCAATTTTTCCTACACACCCCAAAATGGTTCAAACGTGAAAAGAGCAACAGGGCTAGTAGCAATATCAAGTCCAGAGAACCTTGAAACTAGAAATCCCGAAAATACTGAACAACCATGCTGTTCAAAATCAGCAAATATACAAGCTTTTCATTCAGCAAATGAAAGCAAAATTCTTTTACCCACAGCACTCATCTCCATCGAACACCGAGGAGAACTGTTTAAGCTCCGAGCCTTAATTGATCAAGGCTCACAACGATCCTTTATTGCATCAAAGGTGCAAAACCGGCTAAAGCTGCCAGTAACAAATTCAAACTTTGAAATTTCGGGAATGGGTGGTAGAGTAATTCAAAACTCTAATTTCCCCCAACGCGAGGATAAGAATAAAAGCATAAGCTATAGTTCTTCCGCAACTTACCAACATGCTTCCAAGCTATAAAATAAACAATATGGATCGACAAAGATTCGCACACCTCAAGTTAGCAGATCCCAACTGCCACACTTCCGCTCAAATAGATATTTTATTAGGCAGCGACCTAATCCCTCAAATTATGCTTGAAGGTATAGAAAAAATTTCAAATACTCTACTTGCCAAAAATACCATATTCGGTTGGATTTTAAGTGGCAAAATCACAGAAAGAATATCTACTTTCTCCACACAAGTGGAAGAGATTTCAAATGAATTTCTAAATATGCAATTAAAAATTTTGGGAGATAGAAGAACTCCCCCCCATCCAAATAACAGTGCCAGAAGGTCAGTATTGTGAAGATTTTTACAAAGCCACAACTACGAAATCAAAAAATGGTAGGTATGTCGTACGACTACCACTCAAGCCACAATTTCCAGACACGCTCGCATTAGGTCGCTCCCGAACCTCCGCATTGCAGTAGTTTGTAGGCATGGAAAAAACCCTCCTTAGAAAAAGCGAGCTCAAGCCAGCATACGATGGTGTCCTGGAAGAGTATATAAAGTTAAAACAAATGGAGGAAATAATCCCACATGAAAAAATATCCAATGGCAATTACCATTCATTTTACCTTCCCCATCATGCGGTAGTAAAGCCGGATAAAAAGTCTACAAAGGTAAGAGTAGTCTTCAATGCCTCAAAATGCACAAGTTCTGGCAATTCTTTAAATGACATTTTATATACGGGGCCTAAACTACAACCCGATTTAATGCTTCTGATACTCAATTGGCGTATGTTCAAATATGTATTTAATGGAGATGTCGAAAAAATGTATCGACAAATACTCATGCACAAAGCCGATCAAGATTTTCAGCGCATCGTCTTCCGCAACTCCACTAACAGTCCAATACGCGACTATAAAATAAAAACTGTTACCTTTGGTGTTAACTGTGCCCCCTTCTTAGCCATTCGAACACTCCACGAATTGGCAAAAGATATACAACCACACTTACACAAGCGTGCGAATCATTAACCCAAGTTATTCAAGCTCTGAATTCGGCAGGATTTCCACTAAAAAAAATTACTGCAAACCACCCCGAAATATTAAAAAATATTGGCAAGGAAAATTTATTGGATACGAATTTTCTTAAATTTGAGAAAGATAGTACCACAAAAACCCTGGGAATTCAATGGAATGCGATATCAGATCAATTCTCATACACTCTTGAATCGATATCCGCAATTTCCGCAATAACTAAGAGGCAAATTCTGTCGTCTGTGGCAAAACTTTTCGACCCCGCAGGATGGCTTTCGCCAATTATGATACAAGCTAAAATCCTGATTCAAGAATTATGGCTAGACGGAACAGACTGGGACGAGGAAGTCAAACCTCTGCGCTTAGTTAAATGGTCTCAGTTTGCGAGTAACTTAAACACTATTTCGGAGATACAAATCCCCCGTTGGGTTAATTACTCTCCCGACAATAAAGTCGAAATGCACGGTTTTTGCGATGCCTCAGAAAAAGGCATATTGCGCAACAATATATGTGCGCACCCAAAACAATGGCACCATCTCCACCCATTTATTGGTAGCCAAAACTAAAGTAGCTCTTCTAAAAACACTCAGTCTACCACGACTTGAACTCTGTGGCGCGCTACTTCTCGCAAAATTAGCATCAACAGTGAAGCATCATTTAAACATGACCAGTGAAAAATTATATCTATGGTCAGACCCCGAAATCGCCTTAGCCTGGTTAGAAAAACCTCCCCACACATGGAAAACATACGTTTCCAATCGCATATCTCAAATCCTTGATTTTGTAGGACCAGCCACTTGGCGGCATGTAGCCAGTGCTGATAATCCCGCTGATCTTGGCACAACTCCACTTTGGTGGACAGGCCCCAACTGGTTAAAAGAATCTTCTGATTCTTGGCCAAAATCTCCGACCCACAATGTTATCGCCCCAAAAAGTAGAAAAATTGAAACCTTTCACACCATATTGGATGACACTGACATCTTAGAGCGATTTTCTTCGTTCCCCCGAGCCCTCAGAGTAGTGGCATATGTGATTCAATTCGTAAGACGCCTCAAAAACAAAATCGAAAAAAAACCGAATTCTCCTTATACAACATTGACCCATGCAGATCTGCAAAAAGCAAAGATCTCGCTCATTACCTCCACCCAAATGCGCTATTTCAGCCGCGAAATCTCAATGCTAAGAGAATCAAAACCCATTGATAAAAAGAGCCCACTCTTAGTAGTCAATCCATTTTTGGACACGAAGGGTATACTTCGTGCTAATGGACGACTAGCGAATTCAAGCCTAACGTACAATGAACGCTACCCAATAATAATACCGGAAAAATCTCCATTTTCCTTATTATACATAAGATTCCTCCATTTACTTATGCTACATGCCGAACACCGCCTCATACAACAAATGGTCCGACAGGAATTCCACATTCCACGACTGTAGCCTCAAGAAGTGTATATCTATGTGCAAAGTGTGCACTATTCATAAACAGAAGATGCGTACGCAGATCATGGCAGCTCTTCCACCGGAACGCTGCAACTTCTCGCTCCCCTTTACTATTACTGGTGTTGATTTTGCTGGGCCTTTCAAGATAAAGGCTTCCATGTTAAGATCTTCATCCATTACGAAGGGCTATGTGGCCGTCTTTGTGTGCTTTACGGCAAAAGCGGTGCACCTCGAGCTATGTTCTGATCTGACAACTGCAGCTTTTCTCGCGGCCTTTGCTCGTTTTGTCGGAAAGCGTGGATTTCCTTCAAAACTAATGAGTGACAATGGGAAAACCTTTATTGGAGCCCAAAGAGCTACTGAGAAAGAATTTGTTAAATTCATAGAGGAAGTCTCGCCAGAAATTGTTGAAAAATACGCACCCCAAGGCCTTGACTGGCAATTCATACCACCGAGCTCTCTACATTTGGGTGGACTCTGGGAATCAGCCGTAAAAAGCTTTAAGTCACATTTTAAAAAGGCCGCTGGTAATCACAACTTCAATTATGAAGAATTTACTACTTTACTAGCCCGAATAGAAGCCGTTCTCAACTCACGACCCCTCTCTGCACTCTCGCAAGATCCCTCCGATTTTACGGCCCTCACTCCTGGGCATTTTCTTAGAGGAGCTCCACTTCTGGCCATCCCCGAACCAGAGGAGCAATCCATATCCCTCATAAATCGATGGGAACGGATAAAAACCCTCCATCATGAATTTAGTCGCCGTTGGAAAGAAGATTATCTCAAAGATCTTCTTAAAAGATACAGATGGAAGAACGCTGAAAAGGAGCCTAAAGTCGGAGAATGTGTCCTCATTCACGATGAATGTCTTCCCCCTGCCGAGTGGCGTCTCGCAAGAATTAAAAAGCTACATCGTGCATCTGATGGTCACATAGGAGTAGTAGATTTGCGTACCCAAAACTTCCGCTCCATCGCCAACCGACGCCGGCAGATGGCACAACACCTACCGCATACACATCTACACAAACACACCTCCGTTTCCATTTGACACATGATCTCACCACCTACACACATACACCAGTACACAATTGTAAACATAAACAAACCACTGTCACTCTATACCACACACACATACATCTACAAGAATGTTGTTTGTGAGCCTGCGCGGACGTGTTTTAATCTAAAGGTGAAAGTTATATATATATACAAAAGGCCAAAAGAACTCGTGTTCAATGGCTGTGCTGCTTAGTCTATTGCTTGCCCTCTCTAGCACACGTGATTTCTGGCCTGTAATATTCTGAATATTGCCGTTTCTTCTATCATTAGGAAACTAGCGAAATATCAAAATGCGAGTGTGTTGGTAACAGCTGAAAAGTTGTGTTGGAATTAGTAAATTGAATACGCCATGGTTACCTCCGTCTAGTAGGGTAAGGTCTTAAACAAAAGTAACAAATTTGCTAATCGTAGTATAAGTATCGAGTACACGATTTCTGAGTAGGTATTTAAAACCCGATTGATACAAGTACATATACTTGCTCGAATTCTGTAACTTGAAAACCGCAATATATGGTGTACCACCGTATATCAAAAAAAGACTTTCAAATATATTTAGTATTACGCACGTCTGTTCGGCTTCGTGGTTCAGTCAGCCATCCTCACAACCTTTTATTCCGTTCAAAAAATGGTTGTTATCCATAAACGTATTTCGTGCACCCATCTATTACTACCAATATGTGTTTGTACTTCGTGTTGCTGCTGTGAATGGGACCATAGTGGTCAATGTGCACCATTTCAAATGGCTTGTTGGCCTTTGGAATCATGTGCAGGTGCCCTTCTTTTTTCCCGTGTTTTGCAGAGAATGCTATGCATTTCAAGCAATTTTCAACGTGAACAATTGCTTTTTTTCTAATGTTTGCTAACCAGTAGCTCTTCTTTATTGTATCTACGACCTTGTCGGCACCGACATGTCCCATCTCGTCATGATACTTATATAAAACGTGTTTTTCCATTGATTTTGGTACATAAAAGTATAAGTTATCTTTGCCCTTTTTGTAAATTTTACCGTTTCTCATTTCGTAATGTTTATCTTCGGAGGTTTCTAACTGTTTTCTAACAGTCTTTAATTTTTCATCTCTATTTTGGCATATAATTAGGTTCTCTTCGAATGTGTTTGTATGTATAGTCAGGACACTATTCACTCTACTGAGCGCATCTACATGTTGCATCCTCTTTCTCGCCCTATGCTCTAGCTCGTAATCGTAGTTCTATAATTCCAGTGCCCACCTTGCGATTCGTGGGTTAATGTCTTTTTTGTTGAGCGTTAAAGTTAACGAATTACAGTCAGTGACAACTTTAAACTTAATACCCTGCAAGTACACTCTAAATCTTTTTAACGCATATATTATTGCCAATGTCTCCAGCTCAAAACTGTGGTATCTGGACTCAACGTCAGTCGTACGCTTCGAAAAATAAACTATAGGGTGCAATTTTTTGTCTCTCTTTCTTTGAAACAGAATTGCTCCAAAGCCTAACGCACTTGCGTTGCAATGAAGTTCGGTAGCATCGTTGGGGACATAAATCGCTAATATGGGAGATTCCACCAACTTTCTTTCAAAAGTTTCAACTTCTTTTTGACCGAACGTAAACTTTTCTTCTTTTTTTAAAAGGTCATTAAGCGGTTTGGCTATTATTGAGAAATCTTTTATAAATCTGCGGAAGTATGAACAAAGTCCAAGAAATTTTCTACTGCCTGCAGTCCTTTTTTGTCAGCCCTAATGCCTTTACCAGTTATTAAATAGCCCAGGTAGGAAATTTCAGACTGGAGAAATTCACACTTGTCCAGCCGTAAATCTAACTTGTTCTGAACTAAACGTTGGAAAACTTTTCTTAACATCTGAATATGCTCGTCCAAAGTTTCTGTTGCCACCATAATGTCATCAAGGTATATTATTACCTCGCCGCTTCGTATCATGTCATCAAAAACTTTGTTTACGAACTTCTGAAAAGTCGCTGGAGCATTCCTCAACCCGAAAGGCATTCTCAAGAACTCAAACTGTCCTAGAGGTGTTGTGAAGGCGGTATATTTTACCGACTGCTCTTCGACATAAACATGAAAAAACCCATTTTTCAAATCAAGCTTCGAAAACAACTTTTTATTTGCTAATCTATCTAACAGATCATCTGTTAAAGGTATAGGGTAGTTGTCCTTGGCTGTAATTTTATTTAATTTCCTATAATCAACACAAATTCGGAGCTCGCCGATTTTCTTTTTTACTAATACTATTGCAGAAACAAACTCAGACTCACTGGTACGGTTGTAAGCTTTCGCTAAATATTCGTCGAGTATCTTCTGTAACTCAGCTTTTTCCTTATATGCCAATCTTCTAGGAGCACAATAAAATGGTTTATTATTTTCTAACACCAACCGAATTTCCATAAATTCTACAATACCAATTTTTAACCTAGCTTTACTGGCCGTAATAAAATGTCTACCCAATACCATTGAGTTGCCAGTCGATTCATTAGGGACCACCATAAGTTCAATCAAAACATATTTATTCAGAACTTAGACATTACATTTTGTTTTACAAAAAATTTTTAACGTAGACATATTTAATCCAAAATAAGGGCATTTCACTTCTTGCAATTGAACTCTTTTAGGCACTAGGTATTCTTTGATGAAACTTATAGGCATTGTGTATAATAAACAAGTGAGATATCTTTTCGATAAACGTCAAAATTTGGAACAGCTGAGATCACCTGTTTTTGCAAAGTAAATTCGCAACCCAGGCGTTCCTCGTATATTTTACCCGAATGCAGGGACGGATACAGGGGAGGGGTTCTGGGTGTCTGGATTCCCCCAAAATATCGGTAGTCTCAGAAAATTTCAACCGTGTTTTCAAAGTCGTAGCACACACAAAAACTCACTCTAGACAAAAAAATTAAAAATTATTACCCAGTAACTGGAATACAAAGAATGCTTTTTTGCCGAAAAGTATATTTTATTCTAAATGTTTATGACTTATCAAACCGCCTTAGTAATATGCAATTTTACAAACACATTTACCGAGTTTTTCAAATCAGTGTTACGTTGCCAGTCACGGTGGCTCCGAGTGAACGGTGGTTTTCTATTTTACGGAGATTGAAGACGTATCTCGAGATATTGAGGTTACTTGTGACCTAGATATTTTGGCAAAGAAAAAGGGGAGAATCGATGAAACACTTTAAACCCCTGACGTTTTATGATTCTATTGATTCAAATGATGGCATAGCCTATCGATGGCTTTATAAAAATGCATTCAACATTTTACCCAATATTATTATATCTATGTTTATAATGGATATTAATCGAATATCTCAAAATATGTAAAATGTCCTAAAAAATTGAAACCCCCCAAAAATATTTTCAGATCAGCTTTTTCCAACTTCGGGCCATTCGTAATTGTCGACATATTGGCGGCCAGCTTAGGTACCCTGTCAAACACCATCTTAGGTATCCTGTCAAAAGCAACTGTCAAATAAGATATCTCACTTGTTGTTATACACAATGCTTATAGGGCTCCCGGAGTCGACTAGGCATTCTATAATCATATTAACGTTAGGTTCAGCTAAGATACTAATATTAAAATAACTTACAAAATTATTCGTTAACGGAGTCTTCTTATATTTTCTACGTAGCGTAGTGGCCTTTCTCGCCGCAAGCAAAGCATGTGCCCATTTCGCGTCTCGGTTTCCGACAATCTTTCGATATGTGGCCGGAGCGGTTGCAGTTGTAACATCTCACTCTGTCCTCGTTTTGTCTTGGAGATGAACGATGTGGCAACTCGATAATGCGGAACGCCTTAGCCAAACTGCAGGCTGTTGAAAAATTTTGCAAAATTGCCTGGATCTGTAGCTGCTTGTCCGGGATACCGTCGATTACATGTTCGACCAACTCTGCGTCGCTTAAATTTAGACCACTGGCAAGCAAACACTTTTCAATATAGTAATTTGCAAAAGATTCTTCGTATTGCCAGGAGCGTTTTTCAAAGCGACGTCGTACAACCAAGAGGTTGTCGTTGCGGATGAACACTGTAGCCATCTCTTCCAGCACCTCGTCAAAACTCTTCAAGAACATTTTATTTGTATTATACCAAGTTAAAGCCATTCCTTTTAACTTCAGCTGTAGCACCAACCCAAGCATTTCTTTGTCGACCTTGAGTGTTTGCTGCAGGTGCGTTAGTTGTGGACGCCACATTTCGAAGTTTTCACCGCCGTTGTATTCCGATAATAATTGTTTTACTGTATCGAGAGTGAACTCTTTTGGGGCGGTAGGTATACTTTTCTGTTCTTTGATTGACAACTTTAGCTTTAACATTTCAATCTCTTTTTGCAGTAGCCTAATTTTAAGCCTCTCGGTTTCGTGTTTTCGACTATCCAACTCAGTCACAGCTTCTTGAATACTAGCTGCACTATCTGGACGTACACGTGTACCAAACTGCCCATTTATGTTGCAGTGTGCACCTCCGCTTGAACTGTTGTCCGCTTCGTTGTCTGCTCCGTTGTCTGCTACATCGCCCGCTGTATTAACCGCTACGTTGTCTGTTGCATTTACCGCTACTTTGTCCACTGTATTAACCGCTACGTTGTCTGTTGCATTTACTGCTACGTTGTCCGTTTCTTCGTCGAAATCGCTGGTCGATTCGTTGCTTATTTCAGCAACGTTGTCATTATTTGCCTCCGTCAGATCTGCCCTTTCATTTCCTGGACACAGTCCGCGCGCCTCTGCTGACAATACACTCAGCCTGGCCGCTAGTGATGCTTTCGCCCCACTTGCATTCACTCCAACGGCTGTGCACCAGGCTTTCAATTGTAGCAGCGTGTATTTTTCAGCGCTGATCACTTCGTCTGACATGTTGACTGGTTACGCTTTATTAATTGGAAAAACTTACGTCGGGATGGGTTCAACGACCACTTCTGATGAAAACCGCAATATATGGTGTACCACCGCATATCAAAAAAAGACTTTCGGCTTCGTGGTTCAGTCAGCCATCCTCACAACCTTTTCTTTATTCCGTTCAAAAAATGGTTGTTATCCATAAACATTCTTTTGACATAACGGGATAACTTATGTCCCACATACCACTTATAATCTAATGTTGCTTAGGGTGTACACACACTTTTTAACTTAAGAACTATTACATTATTCCTTAAGGCTAGTTACACATACGAATGAGATACCAACCAACATGCTTACAAACTTGATAATATCTCAAGTCTGAAAATGACCTAGAGATTATTGCCTTTCCTCGCAATCACGTTTTTCTCTGTTGCTTTTATTTTACTTTTTTTGTGACCAGGTCACAATTTAGAGACTTTATTATGAGACTAGAGGCTTTATTTTGAAACGAATGTCCAAATTCAGTAACTTGGTACAATCTGAAGTTTCAAAATGAGCTAGAGATTATTGCTGTTCCTCACTTTCAAGTTTTTTTCTTTTGTTTTTAATTAATTTTTTTGTGACCTGCTCATCACCAGGTCACAATTAATACCCGAATTCAGTAACTTTGTATCATCTCAAGTCTCAAATTTTTTGTGACCTGCTCATCACTTTTTCACAATTTAAACGGTGTTTCCACGCCAAGTGAATCATGTTTGAATTACGAATGGCCAATCAACCCTTTTACACGACACATTCGTGATTCATTTGGGATTTCTGTTGCTGTTGTAATACGTACATACATTCTTTTGCGTCTTCATTCACTCTATATCCTCTTTTACATGATTATTTGGTTAATATTCGATATAGCGCCGCATAAAAAGGGTGTGCTGGGCGGTGAAGGACAGCACACCGTTAGAAAGGGGAAATAATAAACTTTTCCATAAGCCCCCTCTGGTTCCTCTAGACCCACGGTGAGGCCCTAGGGAAGCCTCAATACATAGCGAAATATTTACGTATTAGTGAAAAGGGCCGCAGGCGAAAATTAGTAATAAAAAATCGCGCGGTTTGTAATTACAAATTTCCAATATATTACGAAATACAGTAAAAGCTGATAGCACAATGTGTTTATAATATGTGTGTGCCAAAACGAATGCATTAATGGCTCGATATTAAGTGCAGAGAATGAAAATCAAACACCATATATGTGAAAAATGCAAAAAAAGAGCATATTTAGAGTAAAATTCTGATAAAATTTGTTGACGAATTTTTGCAAAACGATAGTTAAACAAAAGTTTATTTTGTTGTTCATTCGCATGTAAATTCAGATTGAATCAACTACAAATGAGACGATTCGCTCAAAAAAATTTGTATGGGGAATCGAGTGGATTCGGTTTGTGATTGGGCGCGAATTACGAATGGAAGAGCGAATCATGTGGCGTGGAAATATGGTATTAGAGACGGGGCGGGGTTGTAAGGTCTTGAACCAAATTAACAAATTTGCTTACCCATTGGTAAGTGACCGCTTCCACTTAACGCTTACCCATATTATACGATACTTGCAAAATCGTAGTATAAGTGTCGAGTACGCGATTTCTGAGTAGGTATTTAAAACCTGTAGTGTGATTCAGTAACTTTTAACAACAACAAGGTTTTTGGTTTGCAACAGCGATTGTGCGATTCACTAACTCATCTGGCATCCCAGGTAACGAAGTGGGAAAATTTACAAAAAACACAAAAAGGAATGCAAAAAAACATTGCAATTCATCCCGGAAATAGTTGGAGCATTGGGGCTCAAATTCAGCAAACCAAAATTAAAATTATTGAATATATGTTTTACTTTTCTTTTTCTATTTTCAGAATGGCCTCAACAAGCCAAGCAGCAAACGGGAGCCGTGCCTCAATGGACCAGCTGAGTGGGATGAAGGATTTCTTTCAAAAGAATTCGGGCTAGCCAGCGGAACGTTTCATCGGCTCCATGGCAGGATGGAGCTGGAAAAGAAGTGGGAAGAGATGGCTTCCAAACTGAATGCCATCGGAGGTGGTGAAAAGTCCGCCGACAAATGGTGCACGGTAAGTAATAACCCGGTGATATTTGAATATACCCACAAAGAGCAGCACCGCACAATGTGCATTGTGCTTGGAATTGTGAAAAATTAAACCGCGTGTGAATACATGTATAAATTCATCACTTTCATTTACATATGTGTAATAATGTTTGTGAAATAAATATGTTTTTTGTGTAGATAAACAAGGGCATATTTCGTAGCCAATTTCATGTATAGCTTTGTGTGTACATATATATGTAGATAGTATTCTATCTGTTTATTTAATTTTTTTTTTCTAACGTTGGTGCGATTTAAAAAGTAGGACCAGTGTCCGACTGCGCGACCGGAGAAGACAACAGTCTTTAACCTACAACAGGCCCTTAAAGCAGCCACCCTTATCACAGCTGGAGGAGCGGGTGCAGGAATTGATAGGAAGCCAGTATGTAGAGGGCCTCTCTGTAGCAGAAAGCTCTCCAATGGAATACTTTGAAAAAATTAGTTTTTAATTCTTTAAAATTATGTACCTGAATATTTATTTAATTTTGATACTCTTGAAGTTTTTGTGAATAAATAAGGTTTATAAAATGTTTCTGTATATATTGCAAATGCGTTTGTTTCAATAATATACTTAGGGCCAGTTTTTCAGTGCAAGTTGAACTCTGTTTGTCGTTTAAACTAAGTTTAAACTCAGAATGCAGTTTTTCAGTCAACTTTAAACGGAGTTTAAACTAAGTTTAAACGGCCGATTGTGCTCGGTTAAACTTAGTTTAACTTATCAGCTGTTTGCTAACTACTTCGTTTTGGTTGCAACAAATTTATTTGGGCGCAAGGAAACTAAGTTTAAATTTAAACTGAGTTTAACTAAACTTAGTTTAAACTGAGTTTAAACCAGCACTGAAAAACTGGCCCTTAGATGTACATTTAATAATTATTTATACTATCATTACACAAATACATTTACTATCGCGTTTCTAATAACAGAAAACTAAATGCCGACAGCTTAACAACACATCGGAGTTTGTTAACATCTGCTGTTAAGCTGCGTTGGCAACTTCGAGTGTTGTTAAAAAAGTTACTGAATCGCGCTACTGGTTCCACAAGTCAGAGTTCATGCAAATTTGTTGATAGACAGTCAAAGTGCTATACGAATTATTGAAAGTTTTTAAAATTGCAAACGATCTAAGCACATTGATATCAAAGCACATTTTATAAAAGATGTTGTAAGGAAAAACATAATTTCAGTAGACTACGTACCATCTGAACAAACCTATCCGATATATTTACGAAACCACTAGGAGTTGACAAACATATATATTTTGTACCTACGTCAACATTCAAGCTAAATCAGCATACGTTCAAACATCTGTTTCAATGTCTATGAAGCATAAACTAAATGACAGCTTGCCCAAAATTTGACAGAAGACACTAATAGATACTATTAGTTTCTGCGTGGGAAAATTCAAAAAGTTACTGACTTATCAAACCGCCCTCGTACAAGATAGATGTTTCAAATGAATTGTCAGAGAAAATGCGAATAAGACAATATAAACGGTCATGAAATGACTTGTTCGAAATGCGCATTTGGGCTCAATGTAAACGTATTATACATTTCTCTACAAAAGTTTTGTATTGAAAACGCTTAAGAGCGAAAGAAAACGTTCAGTATCTGAGGAAACGACACAGCTAGAACATCAGATGGCACTTGTCAACTGATTTGGCAGGGATGATTTTCTTGTTTGTTTAAAGTAATTGCTACCTAGAAAACGAATGTAATTAAATCTCCTAATAAACTACAATTTTAAATCCTTCTTTTTTTTATAAATTATAAATTGCCAGAAATTTTAATTTGCAAAAACCGAAAATTGGAATACCGATTACTTTGATTGAGTATATACATCCATCAATAGAAAGTTTCAAACGACGCGTAAAAAATTTTCTTGCGAGTTAAAAACGGCAGCAGTAAAACCATACTTTAAATTAAGCCATAATAAAAAAAAACAAGAAAAAGAATTTAGTCCAGAAAAAGAATCTAAGGAAAACAATTTGAGTATTTGAGTGAAGTTTTTAAAAATTAATATCAACAGAAGACATTTTCAGAATTCCATGAACTTTCAGTTGTTATTTAAATTCATTTTAAATAAATATATAATTTTTAATGCGATTTTGTATTTATGTCATCTTGTATGGTTTCTTACGTCATTCCTCACAGAATTTACAACAGCGATCACTGAAGATTGGCCAGTCAGTTCTGATACATATTACATATTACTTGACTTAGAAGTATGTGAACTGCCGTACATATACTCTGCACATGCAATAAGGGAATTTTCACAAGTTACTAATGATATGTAGTTCTAATTAAAATTAATACACATAATAGAAAAATCTGTACTTCACTTAGAACTATGTGATATGCAGTATACATATGTATGTATGTTATACTATATCGACACTTACTGTGTACATATATGCATGCGATATGTATGTACTTTTCACGGAACCTCAAAATTATTGCACATAAAGGTTATAAATTCAAATAACAATACAACGGATAAAACAATAGTATATTAACATACAAAACATTTAAATTAATTAAGCTAAATAAATATTTGTGTTCTTATTACCTTTCACATTCAGAAACAGCTGGTAAATATGTTGTCAGGATGGTGAAGGCAGAACTTAATTGTAGTCTAAATCGAAAGAAAAGGCAATTAGTTTTGAGTAAACATTTGAAATTTATCTTAAATGAACCTACCTTTATTTTACAATGAAGAAACCGCTTACATGTCGATATTTCCTCCGTGATCCGCTCAATATTGGTGTTTACATGTGATCAGGAAAAAAGATTGGTATTTTTAATTATGACTTAATTTCAATATTTTTTTATGATATACACATATGGATGGTTAAATAAAAGAAGCCCTAATATATTATCTTTTCCAACATGCACAACTGAAGGAATTGTTTAATTTCAGTTAGATTGCGATTGTTGAATATTTGCATCTATGATTTGGAACTTGAATGGATTTGGGCATTAATGCATTCTTTGTTTCCATTCAACAAATTTTTTTTTTCACTGCACTTCACTAGCCCTTAAAAGTAATTCACTCTACTTACTTTTTCCAATGGTGCCTCTGCAGCTATCTTCTCCGGAAAAATGTGTGCCGGCTTGGGTGCACAATGTCTGCAAGTTTGAATAAAATTAGTTAAAATATATGTACGTGTCGAAGTTTCTATACAAACCTTTAAAATATCCTTTCCGCGTTGCTTCTGCTGAAATAAAAACCAAAATATTAATATTAAATAAATAAAATATAGGTAACATACCGCAAATCCAACAAAGTTTCACAACAAAGTGATCGTATTTTGCGATTCGTAAACATGGCTGTGCTGCTTAGTCTATTGCTTGCCCTCTCTAGCACACGTGATTTCTGGCCTGTAATATTCTGAATATTGGCGTTTCTTCTAACATTAGGAAACTAGCGAAATATCAAAATGCGAGTGCGTTGGTAACAGCTGAAAATTTGAGTTGGTATTAGTAAAATCAATTCGCATGGTTACCTCCGTCTAGTAGGGTAAGATCTTGAACAAAAGTAACAAATATGCTAACCCATAGGTAAGTGAACGCTTCCACTGAACGCTTACCCATATTGTAGGATACTTGCAAAATCGTAGTATAAGTATCGGGTACGCGATTTCTGAATAGGTATTTAAAACCTGATTGATGCAAGTACATATACTTGCCCGAATTCTGTAACTTGGTATTATCTCAAGTCTCAAAATGACCTAGAGATTATTGCCTTTCCTCGCAATCACGCTTTTCTCTGTTGCTTTTATTTTAATTTAATTTTTTGTAATCTGCTCATCACCAGGTCACAATTTTGAGGATTTATTTTGAAACGAATGCCCAAATTCAGTAACTTGGTACAATCTCAATTTTCAAAATGAGCAGGAGATTATTACTGTTCCTCACTTTCACGTTTTTTATTTTGGTTTTATAAAATTTTTTTGTGACCTGCTCATCACCAGGTCACAATTCATGCCCGAATTCAGTAACTTTGTATCATCTCAAGTCTTAAATTTTTTGTGACCTGCTCATCACTATGTCACAATGTAAACGGTGTTTCCACGCCAAGTGAATCATGTTTGAATTACGAATGGCCAATCAACCCGTTTAGACAACACATTCGTGATTCATTTGGGATCTCTGTTGCTGTTGTAATACTTACATACATACTTTTGCGTCTTTATTCACTCTACAACCTCTTTTACATGATTATTTGGTTAATATTCGATATAGCGCCGCATAAAAAGGGTGTGTTGGGCGGTGAAGGACAGCACACCGTTAGAAAGAGGAAAGAATAAACTTTTCCATAAGCGCACTCTGGTTCCTCTAGACCCTCGGTGAGGCGCTAGGTTAGCCGCAATATATAGCGAAATATTTATTTTTAGTGAAAAGGGCCACAGGCTAAAATTTGTAATAAAAAATCGCGCGATTTTTAAATAAAAATAAAAATTTTTAATTACAAATTTTCAATATATCACGAAATATTTATTTGTGAAAAACGCCACAGGCCTTAATTGTGGTGTATATAATTTTGAAACGTATCTCAGAGCTCCTTTTAGCGTACTTTTAGCTTACTGGGTTATATCAATTTCCCTTTTGTTTCTCCTTCGTTCGTTGTTTTCAGTAGTTTGACAGGTGCATTTGGCAGGAATTTTAGTCTTTTGTGCGGGGCTTAAAAATGCAACTTTTTATTTAAGAAATGCAAAGTATTTAAATAAATTTTGTTTCTAAAAACAGTAAAAGCTGATAGCACAATGTGTTTATAATATGTGTGTGCCAAAACGAATGCATTAGTGGCTCGAAATTAAGTGCAGTGAATGAAAATCAAACACCATATATGTGAAAAATGCAAAAAAGAGCATATTTAAAGTAAAATTCTGATAAAATTTGTGGCCGAATTTTTGCAAAACGATAGTTAAACAAAAGTTTATTTTGTTGTTCATTCGCATGTAAATTCAGATTGAATCAACTACAAATGAGATGATTCGCTCAAAAAAATTTGTATGAGGAATCGAATGGATTCGGTTCGTGATTGGGCTGCCAATTACGAATGAGAGCGCGAATTACGAATGGAAGAGCGAATCATGTGGCGTGGAAATATGGTAATAGAGACGGGGCGGGGTTGTAAGGTCTTGAACCAAATTAACAAATTTGCTTACCCATTGGTAAGTAACCGCTTCCACTTAACGCTTACCCATATTGTACGATACTTGCAAAATCGTAGTATAAGTGTCGAGTACGCGATTTCTGAGTAGGTATTTAAAACCTGTAGCGTGATTCAGTAACTTTTAACAATAATAAGGTTTTTGGTTTGCAACAGCGATTGTGCGATTCACTAACTCATCTGGCATCCCAGGTAACGAAGTGGCAATATTTGCGCAAAACACAAAAAGGAATGCGAAAAAAACTTTGCAATTCATCTCGCTAATAATTGGAGCATTGGAGCTCAAATTCAGCAAACCAAAAGTAAATATACTTAATTAAAGTTATTAAATAGATGTTTTACTTTTCTTTTTCTATTTTCAGAATGGCCTCAACAAGCCAAGCAGCAAAGGGGAGCCGTGCCTCAATGACCAGCTGAGTGGGATGAAGGATTTCTTTCAAGAGAATTTGGGCTAGCCAGCGGAAAATTTCATCGGCTCCATGGCAGGATGGAGCTGGATAAGAAGTGGGAAGAGATGGCTTCCAAGCTAAATGCCATCAGAGGTGGTGAAAAGTCCGCCGAAAAATGGCGCACGGTAAGTAATAACCCCGTGAAATTTGAATATACCCACAAAGAGCTGTGCGGTGCTGGCAAATGTGCATTGTGCTTGGAATTGTGAAAAATTAAACCGCGTGTGAATATATAAATTCATCACTTTTATTAATATATGTGTTATAATGTATGTGAAATAAATATCTTTTTTATGTAGATAAACAAGGGCATATTGCAAAGCCAATTCCATGTATAGCTTTGTGTGTATATATGCAGATAGCATTCTATCTGTGGCCGCTGTGGTCGAGTTGATAGCGGTGCGTGCTATAACTTGATATGCCGGTGAGTTCGAGGTTCGAATCTCAGTCAGGCCAGCAAAATCTTATTAATAGAAACAGTTTTTTCTAAAAGCGAAAACCCCTCGGCAGGCAATGGCAAACCTCCGAGGGTATTTCTGCAATGAAAAAGCTTCTCATTAAATACATCTGCCGTTCGGAGTCGGCACAAAACTGTAGGTCCCTCCATTTGTGGTATAATATAAAGACGCACACCACAAATGGTAGGAGAAGCTCCGCCAAACACTGAGCTATATAGTGTACGCGCCAAAATTATATATATTCTATCTGTTTATTTTTTGTTTTTCTAACATTGGTGCGATTTAAAAAGTAGGACCAGTGTCCGGCAACAGGCCCTTAAGGCATCCACTCTTATCATAGCTGGAGGAGCGGGTGCTGGAAGTGATAGGAAGCCAGTATGTAGAGGGCCTCTCTGTGGCAGAATGCTAGCCAATGGAATACTTTGAAAAAATTATTTTTTAATTCTTCAGAACTATGTACCTGAAATTTATTTAATTTTGATACTCTTGAAGTTTTTGTAAATAAATAAGGTTTATAAAATGTTTCTGTATATATTGCAAATGTGTTTATTTCAATAATATACTTAGATGTACATTTAATAATTATTTATACTATCATTACACAAATACATTTACTATCGCGTTTCTAATAACAGAAAACTAAATGCCGACAGCTTAACAACACATCGGAGTTTGTTAACATCTGCTGTTAAGCTGCGTTGGCAACTTCGAGTGTTGTTAAAAAAGTTACTGAATCGCGCTACTGGTTCCACAAGTAAGAGTTCATGCAAATTTTTTGATAGACAGTCAAAGTGCTATACGAATTATTGAAAGTTTTTTAAATTGCAAACGATCTAAGCACATTGATATCAAAGCACATTTTATAAAAGATGTTGTAAGGAAAAACATAATTTCAGTAGACTACGTACCATCTGAACAAACCTATCCGATATATTTACGAAACCACTAGGAGTTGACAAACATATATATTTTGTAACTACGTCAACATTCAAGCTAAATCAGCATACGTTCAAACATCTGTTTCAATGTCTATGAAGCATAAACTAAATGACAGCTTGCCCAAAATTTGACAGAAGACACTAATAGATACTATTAGTTTCTGCGTGGGAAAATTCAAAAAGTTACTGACTTATCAAACCGCCCTCGTACAAGATAGATGTTTCAAATGAATTGTCAGAGAAAATGCGAATAAGACAATATAAACGGTCATGAAATGACTTGTTCGAAATGCGCATTTGGGCTCAATGTAAACGTATTATACATTGCTCTACAAAAGTTTTGTATTGAAAACGCTTAAGAGCGAAAGAAAACGTTCAGTATCTGAGGAAACGACACAGCTAGAACATCAGATGGCACTTGTCAACTGATTTGGCAGGGATGATTTTCTTGTTTGTTTAAAGTAATTGCTACCTAGAAAACGAATGTAATTAAATCTCCTAATAAACTACAATTTTAAATCCTTCTTTTTTTTATAAATTATAAATTGCCAGAAATTTTAATTTGCAAAAACCGAAAATTGGAATACCGATTACTTTGATTGAGCATATATGTACATCCATCAATAGAAAGTTTCAAACGACGCGTAAAAAATTTTCTTGCGAGTTAAAAACGGCAGCAGTAAAACCATACTTTAAATTAAGCCATAATAAAAAAAAACAAGAAAAAGAATTTAGTCCAGAAAAAGAATCTAAGGAAAACAATTTGAGTATTTGAGTGAAGTTTTTAAAAATTAATATCAACAGAAGACATTTTCAGAATTCCATGAACTTTCAGTTGTTATTTAAATTCATTTTAAATAAATATATAATTTTTAATGCGATTTTGTATTTATGTCATCTTGTATGGTTTCTTACGTCATTCCTCACAGAATTTACAACAGCGATCACTGAAGATTGGCCAGTCAGTTCTGATACATATTACATATTACTTGACTTAGAAGTATGTGAACTGCCGTACATATACTCTGCACATGCAATAAGGGAATTTTCACAAGTTACTAATGATATGTAGTTCTAATTAAAATTAATACACATAATAGAAAAATCTGTACTTCACTTAGAACTATGTGATATGCAGTATACATATGTATGTTATACTATATCGGCACTTACTGTGTACATATATGCATGCGATATGTATGTACTTTTCACGGAACCTCAAAATTATTGCACATAAAGGTTATAAATTCAAATAACAATACAACGAATAAAACAATAGTATATTAACCTACAAAACATTTAAATTAATTAAGCTAAATAAATATTTGTGTTCTTATTACCTTTCACATTCAGAAACAGCTGGTAAATATGTTGTCAGGATGGTGAAGGCAGAACTTAATTGTAGTCTAAATCGAAAGAAAAGGCAATTAGTTTTGAGTAAACATTTGAAATTTATCATAAATGAACCTACCTTTATTTTACAATGAAGAAACCGCTTACATGTCGATATTTCCTCCGTGATCCGCTCAATATTGGTGTTTACATGTGATCAGGAAAAAAGATTGGTATTTTTAATTATGACTTAATTTTAATATTTTTTTATGATATACACATATGGATGGTTAAATAAAAGAAGCCCTAATATATTATCTTTTCCAACATGCACAACTAAAGGAATTGTTTAATTTCAGCTAGATTGTGCTTGTTGAATATTTGCATCTATGATTTGGAACTTGAATGGATTTGGGCATTAATGCATTCTTTGTTTCCATTCAACAAATTTTTTTTTTCACTGCACTTCACTAGCCCTTAAAAGTAATTCACTCTACTTACTTTTTCCAATGGTGCCTCTGCAGCTATCTTCTCCGGAAAAATGTGTGCCGGCTTGGGTGCACAATGTCTGGAAGTTTGAATAAAATTAGTTAAAATATATGTACGTGTCGAAGTTTCTATACAAACCTTTAAAATATCCTTTCCGCGTTGCTTCTGCTGAAATAAAAACCAAAATATTAATATTAAATAAATAAAATATAGGTAACATACCGCAAATCCAACAAAGTTTCACAACAAAGTGATCGTATTTTGCGATTCGTAAACATGGCTGTGCTGCTTAGTCTATTGCTTGCCCTCTCTAGCACACGTGATTTCTGGCCTGTAATATTCTGAATATTGCCGTTTCTTCTAACATTAGGAAACTAGCGAAATATCAAAATGCGAGTGCGTTGGTAACAGCTGAAAATTTGAGTTGGTATTAGTAAAATCAATTCGCCATGGTTACCTCCGTCTAGTAGGGTAAGATCTTGAACAAAAGTAACAAATTTGCTAACCCATAGGTAAGTGAACGCTTCCACTTAACGCTTACCCATATTGTAGGATACTTGCAAAATCGTAGTATAAGTATCGGGTACGCGATTTCTGAATAGGTATTTAAAACCTGATTGATGCAAGTACATATACTTGCCCGAATTCTGTAACTTGGTATTATCTCAAGTCTCAAAATGACCTAGAGATTATTGCCTTTCCTCGCAATCACGCTTTTCTCTGTTGCTTTTATTTTAATTTAATTTTTTGTAATCTGCTCATCACCAGGTCACAATTTAGAGGATTTATTTTGAAACGAATGCCCAAATTCAGTAACTTGGTACAATCTCAATTTTCAAAATGAGCAGGAGATTATTACTGTTCCTCACTTTCACGTTTTTTATTTTGTTTTTATAAAATTTTTTTGTGACCTGCTCATCACCAGGTCACAATTAATGCCCGAATTCAGTAACTTTGTATCATCTCAAGTCTTAAATTTTTTGTGACCTGCTCATCACTATGTCACAATGTAAACGGTGTTTCCACGCCAAGTGAATCATGTTTGAATTACGAATGGCCAATCAACCCGTTTAGACAAGACATTCGTGATTCATTTGGGATCTCTGTTGCTGTTGTAATACTTACATACATACTTTTGCGTCTTTATTCACTCTACAACCTCTTTTACATGATTATTTGGTTAATATTCGATATAGCGCCGCATAAAAAGGGTGTGTTGGGCGGTGAAGGACAGCACACCGTTAGAAAGAGGAAAGAATAAACTTTTCCATAAGCGCACTCTGGTTCCTCTAGACCCTCGGTGAGGCGCTAGGTTAGCCGCAATATATAGCGAAATATTTATTTTTAGTGAAAAGGGCCACAGGCTAAAATTTGTAATAAAAAATCGCGCGATTTTTAAATAAAAATGTTCAATATATAGGGAAATATTTATTTATTGGTGGGAAGCGCCACAAATCGCGCGATTTTTAATTACAAATTTTCAATATATCACGAAATATTTATTTGTGAAAAACGCCACAGGCCTTAATTGTGGTGTATATAATTTTGAAACGTATCTCAGAGCTCCTTTCAGCGTACTTTTAGCTTACTGGGTTATATCAATTTCCCTTTTGTTTCTCCTTCGTTCGTTGTTTTCAGTAGTTTGACAGGTGCATTTGGCAGGAATTTTAGTCTTTTGTGCGGGGCTTAAAAATGCAACTTTTTATTTAAGAAATGCAAAGTATTTAAATAAATTTTGTTTCTAAAAACAGTAAAAGCTTATAGCACAATGTGTTTATAATATGTGTGTGCCAAAACGAATGCATTAGTGGCTCGAAATTAAGTGCAGTGAATGAAAATCAAACACCATATATGTGAAAAATGCAAAAAAGAGCATATTTAAAGTAAAATTCTGATAAAATTTGTGGCCGAATTTTTGCAAAACGATAGTTAAACAAAAGTTTATTTTGTTGTTCATTCGCATGTAAATTCAGATTGAATCAACTACAAATGAGATGATTCGCTCAAAAAAATTTGTATGGGGAATCGAATGGATTCGGTTCGTGATTGGGCTGCCAATTACGAATGAGAGCGCGAATTACGAATGGAAGAGCGAATCATGTGGCGTGGAAATATGGTAATAGAGACGGGGCGGGGTTGTAAGGTCTTGAACCAAATTAACAAATTTGCTTACCCATTGGTAAGTGACCGCTTCCACTTAACGCTTACCCATATTGTACGATACTTGCAAAATCGTAGTATAAGTGTCGAGTACGCGATTTCTGAGTAGGTATTTAAAACCTGTAGTGTGATTCAGTAACTTTTAACAATAATAAGGTTTTTGGTTTGCAACAGCGATTGTGCGATTCACTAACTCATCTGGCATCCCAGGTAACGAAGTGGCAATATTTGCGCAAAACACAAAAAGGAATGCGAAAAAAACTTTGCAATTCATCTCGCTAATAATTGGAGCATTGGAGCTCAAATTCAGCAAACCAAAAGTAAGTATACTTAATTAAAGTTATTAAATAGATGTTTTACTTTTCTTTTTCTATTTTCAGAATGGCCTCAACAAGCCAAGCAGCAAAGGGGAGCCGTGCCTCAATGACCAGCTGAGTGGGATGAAGGATTTCTTTCAAGAGAATTTGGGCTAGCCAGCGGAAAATTTCATCGGCTCCATGGCAGGATGGAGCTGGAAAAGAAGTGGGAAGAGATGGCTTCCAAGCTAAATGCCATCAGAGGTGGTGAAAAGTCCGCCGAAAAATGGCGCACGGTAAGTAATAACCCCGTGAAATTTGAATATACCCACAAAGAGCTGTGCGGTGCTGGCAAATGTGCATTGTGCTTGGAATTGTGAAAAATTAAACCGCGTGTGAATATATAAATTCATCACTTTTATTAATATATGTGTTATAATGTATGTGAAATAAATATCTTTTTTATGTAGATAAACAAGGGCATATTGCAAAGCCAATTCCATGTATAGCTTTGTGTGTATATATGCAGATAGCATTCTATCTGTGGCCGCTGTGGTCGAGTTGGTAGCGGTGCGTGCTATAACTTGATATGCCGGTGAGTTCGAGGTTCGAATCTCAGTCAGGCCAGCAAAATCTTATTAATAGAAACAGTTTTTTCTAAAAGCGAAAACCCCTCGGCAGGCAATGGCAAACCTCCGAGGGTATTTCTGCAATGAAAAAGCTTCTCATTAAATACATCTGCCGTTCGGAGTCGGCACAAAACTGTAGGTCCCTCCATTTGTGGTATAATATAAAGACGCACACCACAAATGGTAGGAGAAGCTCCGCCAAACACTGAGCTATATAGTGTACGCGCCAAAATTATATATATTCTATCTGTTTATTTTTTGTTTTTCTAACATTGGTGCGATTTAAAAAGTAGGACCAGTGTCCGGCAACAGGCCCTTAAGGCATCCACTCTTATCATAGCTGGAGGAGCGGGTGCTGGAAGTGATAGGAAGCCAGTATGTAGAGGGCCTCTCTGTGGCAGAATGCTAGCCAATGGAATACTTTGAAAAAATTATTTAAATGCCGACAGCTTAACAACACATCGGAGTTTGTTAACATCTGCTGTTAAGCTGCGTTGGCAACTTCGAGTGTTGTTAAAAAAGTTACTGAATCGCGCTACTGGTTCCACAAGTAAGAGTTCATGCAAATTTTTTGATATACAGTCAAAGTGCTATACGAATTATTGAAAGTTTTTTAAATTGCAAACGATCTAAGCACATTGATATCAAAGCACATTTTATAAAAGATGTTGTAAGGAAAAACATAATTTCAGTAGACTACGTACCATCTGAACAAACCTATCCGATATATTTACGAAACCACTAGGAGTTGACAAACATATATATTTTGTAACTACGTCAACATTCAAGCTAAATCAGCATACGTTCAAACATCTGTTTCAATGTCTATGAAGCATAAACTAAATGACAGCTTGCCCAAAATTTGACAGAAGACACTAATAGATACTATTAGTTTCTGCGTGGGAAAATTCAAAAAGTTACTGACTTATCAAACCGCCCTCGTACAAGATAGATGTTTCAAATGAATTGTCAGAGAAAATGCGAATAAGACAATATAAACGGTCATGAAATGACTTGTTCGATATGCGCATTTGGGCTCAATGTAAACGTATTATACATTGCTCTACAAAAGTTTTGTATTGAAAACGCTTAAGAGCGAAAGAAAACGTTCAGTATCTGAGGAAACGACACAGCTAGAACATCAGATGGCACTTGTCAACTGATTTGGCAGGGATGATTTTCTTGTTTGTTTAAAGTAATTGCTACCTAGAAAACGAATGTAATTAAATCTCCTAATAAACTACAATTTTAAATCCTTCTTTTTTTTATAAATTATAAATTGCCAGAAATTTTAATTTGCAAAAACCGAAAATTGGAATACCGATTACTTTGATTGAGCATATACATCCATCAATAGAAAGTTTCAAACGATGCGTAAAAATTTTCTTGCGAGTTAAAAACGGCAGCAGTAAAACCATACTTTAAATTAAGCCATAATAAAAAAAAACAAGAAAAAGAATTTAGTCCAGAAAAAGAATCTAAGGAAAACAATTTGAGTATTTGAGTGAAGTTTTTAAAAATTAATATCAACAGAAGACATTTTCAGAATTCCATGAACTTTCAGTTGTTATTTAAATTCATTTTAAATAAATATTTAATTTTTAATGCGATTTTGTAGTTATGTCATCTTGTATGGTTTCTTACGTCATTCCTCACAGAATTTACAACAGCGATCACTGAAGATTGGCCAGTCAGTTCTGATACATATTACATATTACTTGACTTAGAAGTATGTGAACTGCCGTACATATACTCTGCACATGCAATAAGGGAATTTTCACAAGTTACTAATGATATGTAGTTCTAATTAAAATTAATACACATAATAGAAAAATCTGTACTTCACTTAGAACTATGTGATATGCAGTATACATATGTATGTTATACTATATCGGCACTTACTGTGTACATATATGCATGCGATATGTATGTACTTTTCACGGAACCTCAAAATTATTGCACATAAAGGTTATAAATTCAAATAACAATACAACGGATAAAACAATAGTATATTAACATACAAAACATTTAAATTAATTAAGCTAAATAAATATTTGTGTTCTTATTACCCTTCACATTCAGAAACAGCTGGTAAATATGTTGTCAGGATGGTGAAGGCAGAACTTAATTGTAGTCTAAATCGAAAGAAAAGGCAATTAGTTTTGAGTAAACATTTGAAATTTATCTTAAATGAACCTACCTTTATTTTACAATGAAGAAACCGCTTACATGTCGATATTTCCTCCGTGATCCGCTCAATATTGGTGTTTACATGTGATCAGGAAAAAAGATTGGTATTTTTAATTATGACTTAATTTCAATATTTTTTTATGATATACACATATGGATGGTTAAATAAAAGAAGCCCTAATATATTATCTTTTCCAACATGCACAACTGAAGGAATTGTTTAATTTCAGTTAGATTGCGCTTGTTGAATATTTGCATCTATGATTTGGAACTTGAATGGATTTGGGCATTAATGCATTCTTTGTTTCCATTCAACAAATTTTTTTTTTCACTGCACTTCACTAGCCCTTAAAAGTAATTCACTCTACTTACTTTTTCCAATGGTGCCTCTGCAGCTATCTTCTCCGGAAAAATTTGTGCCGGCTTGGGTGCACAATGTCTGCAAGTTTGAATAAAATTAGTTAAAATATATGTACGTGTCGAAGTTTCTATACAAACCTTTAAAATATCCTTTCCGCGTTGCTTCTCCTGAAATAAAAACCAAAATATTAATATTAAATAAATAAAATATAGGTAACATACCGCAAATCCAACAAAGTTTCACAACAAAGTGATCGTATTTTGCGATTCGTAAACATGGCTGTGCTGCTTAGTCTATTGCTTGCCCTCTCTAGCACACGTGATTTCTGGCCTGTAATATTCTGAATATTGCCGTTTCTTCTAACATTAGGAAACTAGCGAAATATCAAAATGCGAGTGCGTTGGTAACAGCTGAAAATTTGAGTTGGTATTAGTAAAATCAATTCGCCATGGTTACCTCCGTCTAGTAGGGTAAGATCTTGAACAAAAGTAACAAATTTGCTAACCCATAGGTAAGTGAACGCTTCCACTTAACGCTTACCCATATTGTAGGATACTTGCAAAATCGTAGTATAAGTATCGGGTACGCGATTTCTGAATAGGTATTTAAAACCTGATTGATGCAAGTACATATACTTGCCCGAATTCTGTAACTTGGTATTATCTCAAGTCTCAAAATGACCTAGAGATTATTGCCTTTCCTCGCAATCACGCTTTTCTCTGTTGCTTTTATTTTAATTTAATTTTTTGTAATCTGCTCATCACCAGGTCACAATTTAGAGGATTTATTTTGAAACGAATGCCCAAATTCAGTAACTTGGTACAATCTCAATTTTCAAAATGAGCAGGAGATTATTACTGTTCCTCACTTTCACGTTTTTTATTTTGTTTTTATAAAATTTTTTTGTGACCTGCTCATCACCAGGTCACAATTAATGCCCGAATTCAGTAACTTTGTATCATCTCAAGTCTTAAATTTTTTGTGACCTGCTCATCACTATGTCACAATGTAAACGGTGTTTCCACGCCAAGTGAATCATGTTTGAATTACGAATGGCCAATCAACCCGTTTAGACAAGACATTCGTGATTCATTTGGGATCTCTGTTGCTGTTGTAATACTTACATACATACTTTTGCGTCTTTATTCACTCTACAACCTCTTTTACATGATTATTTGGTTAATATTCGATATAGCGCCGCATAAAAAGGGTGTGTTGGGCGGTGAAGGACAGCACACCGTTAGAAAGAGGAAAGAATAAACTTTTCCATAAGCGCACTCTGGTTCCTCTAGACCCTCGGTGAGGCGCTAGGTTAGCCGCAATATATAGCGAAATATTTATTTTTAGTGAAAAGGGCCACAGGCTAAAATTTGTAATAAAAAATCGCGCGATTTTTAAATAAAAATAAAAATTTTTAATTACAAATTTTCAATATATCACGAAATATTTATTTGTGAAAAACGCCACAGGCCTTAATTGTGGTGTATATAATTTTGAAACGTATCTCAGAGCTCCTTTCAGCGTACTTTTAGCTTACTGGGTTATATCAATTTCCCTTTTGTTTCTCCTTCGTTCGTTGTTTTCAGTAGTTTGACAGGTGCATTTGGCAGGAATTTTAGTCTTTTGTGCGGGGCTTAAAAATGCAACTTTTTATTTAAGAAATGCAAAGTATTTAAATAAATTTTGTTTCTAAAAACAGTAAAAGCTGATAGCACAATGTGTTTATAATATGTGTGTGCCAAAACGAATGCACTAGTGGCTCGAAATTAAGTGCAGTGAATGAAAATCAAACACCATATATGTGAAAAATGCAAAAAAGAGCATATTTAAAGTAAAATTCTGATACAATTTGTGGCCGAATTTTTGCAAAACGATAGTTAAACAAAAGTTTATTTTGTTGTTCATTCGCATGTAAATTCAGATTGAATCAACTACAAATGAGATGATTCGCTCAAAAAAATTTGTATGGGGAATCGAATGGATTCGGTTCGTGATTGGGCTGCCAATTACGAATGAGAGCGCGAATTACGAATGGAAGAGCGAATCATGTGGCGTGGAAATATGGTAATAGAGACGGGGCGGGGTTGTAAGGTCTTGAACCAAATTAACAAATTTGCTTACCCATTGGTAAGTGACCGCTTCCACTTAACGCTTACCCATATTGTACGATACTTGCAAAATCGTAGTATAAGTGTCGAGTACGCGATTTCTGAGTAGGTATTTAAAACCTGTAGTGTGATTCAGTAACTTTTAACAATAATAAGGTTTTTGGTTTGCAACAGCGATTGTGCGATTCACTAACTCATCTGGCATCCCAGGTAACGAAGTGGCAATATTTGCGCAAAACACAAAAAGGAATGCGAAAAAAACTTTGCAATTCATCTCGCTAATAATTGGAGCATTGGAGCTCAAATTCAGCAAACCAAAAGTAAGTATACTTAATTAAAGTTATTAAATAGATGTTTTACTTTTCTTTTTCTATTTTCAGAATGGCCTCAACAAGCCAAGCAGCAAAGGGGAGCCGTGCCTCAATGACCAGCTGAGTGGGATGAAGGATTTCTTTCAAGAGAATTTGGGCTAGCCAGCGGAAAATTTCATCGGCTCCATGGCAGGATGGAGCTGGAAAAGAAGTGGGAAGAGATGGCTTCCAAGCTAAATGCCATCAGAGGTGGTGAAAAGTCCGCCGAAAAATGGCGCACGGTAAGTAATAACCCCGTGAAATTTGAATATACCCACAAAGAGCTGTGCGGTGCTGGCAAATGTGCATTGTGCTTGGAATTGTGAAAAATTAAACCGCGTGTGAATATATAAATTCATCACTTTTATTAATATATGTGTTATAATGTATGTGAAATAAATATCTTTTTTATGTAGATAAACAAGGGCATATTGCAAAGCCAATTCCATGTATAGCTTTGTGTGTATATATGCAGATAGCATTCTATCTGTGGCCGCTGTGGTCGAGTTGGTAGCGGTGCGTGCTATAACTTGATATGCCGGTGAGTTCGAGGTTCGAATCTCAGTCAGGCCAGCAAAATCTTATTAATAGAAACAGTTTTTTCTAAAAGCGAAAACCCCTCGGCAGGCAATGGCAAACCTCCGAGGGTATTTCTGCAATGAAAAAGCTTCTCATTAAATACATCTGCCGTTCGGAGTCGGCACAAAACTGTAGGTCCCTCCATTTGTGGTATAATATAAAGACGCACACCACAAATGGTAGGAGAAGCTCCGCCAAACACTGAGCTATATAGTGTACGCGCCAAAATTATATATATTCTATCTGTTTATTTTTTGTTTTTCTAACATTGGTGCGATTTAAAAAGTAGGACCAGTGTCCGGCAACAGGCCCTTAAGGCATCCACTCTTATCATAGCTGGAGGAGCGGGTGCTGGAAGTGATAGGAAGCCAGTATGTAGAGGGCCTCTATGTGGCAGAATGCTAGCCAATGGAATACTTTGAAAAAATTATTTTTTAATTCTTCAGAACTATGTACCTGAAATTTATTTAATTTTGATACTCTTGAAGTTTTTGTGAATAAATAAGGTTTATAAAATGTTTCTGTATATATTGCAAATGCGTTTATTTCAATAATATACTTAGATGTACTGGTTCCACAAGTAAGAGTTCATGCAAATTTTTTGATAGACAGTCAAAGTGCTATACGAATTATTGAAAGTTTTTTAAATTGCAAACGATCTAAGCACATTGATATCAAAGCACATTTTATAAAAGATGTTGTAAGGAAAAACATAATTTCAGTAGACTACGTACCATCTGAACAAACCTATCCGATATATTTACGAAACCACTAGGAGTTGACAAACATATATATTTTGTAAGTACGTCAACATTCAAGCTAAATCAGCATACGTTCAAACATCTGTTTCAATGTCTATGAAGCATAAACTAAATGACAGCTTGCCCAAAATTTGACAGAAGACACTAATAGATACTATTAGTTTCTGCGTGGGAAAATTCAAAAAGTTACTGACTTATCAAACCGCCCTCGTACAAGATAGATGTTTCAAATGAATTGTCAGAGAAAATGCGAATAAGACAATATAAACGGTCATGAAATGACTTGTTCGAAATGCGCATTTGGGCTCAATGTAAACGTATTATAAATTTCTCTACAAAAGTTTTGTATTGAAAACGCTTAAGAGCGAAAGAAAACGTTCAGTATCTGAGGAAACGACACAGCTAGAACATCAGATGGCACTTGTCAACTGATTTGGCAGGGATGATTTTCTTGTTTGTTTAAAGTAATTGCTACCTAGAAAACGAATGTAATTAAATCTCCTAATAAACTACAATTTTAAATCCTTCTTTTTTTTATAAATTATAAATTGCCAGAAATTTTAATTTGCAAAAACCGAAAATTGGAATACCGATTACTTTGATTGAGCATATACATCCATCAATAGAAAGTTTCAAACGACGCGTAAAAATTTTCTTGCGAGTTAAAAACGGCAGCAGTAAAACCATACTTTAAATTAAGCCATAATAAGAAAAAACAAGAAAAAGAATTTAGTCCAGAAAACGAATCTAAGGAAAACAATTTGAGTATTTGAGTGAAGTTTTTAAAAATTAATATCAACAGAAGACATTTTCAGAATTCCATGAACTTTCAGTTGTTATTTAAATTCATTTTAAATAAATATTTAATTTTTAATGCGATTTTGTAGTTATGTCATCTTGTATGGTTTCTTACGTCATTCCTCACAGAATTTACAACAGCGATCACTGAAGATTGGCCAGTCAGTTCTGATACATATTACATATTACTTGACTTAGAAGTATGTGAACTGCCGTACATATACTCTGCACATGCAATAAGGGAATTTTCACAAGTTACTAATGATATGTAGTTCTAATTAAAATTAATACACATAATAGAAAAATCTGTACTTCACTTAGAACTATGTGATATGCAGTATACATATGTATGTTATACTATATCGGCACTTACTGTGTACATATATGCATGCGATATGTATGTACTTTTCACGGAACCTCAAAATTATTGCACATAAAGGTTATAAATTCAAATAACAATACAACGGATAAAACAATAGTATATTAACATACAAAACATTTAAATTAATTAAGCTAAATAAATATTTGTGTTCTTATTACCTTTCACATTCAGAAACAGCTGGTAAATATGTTGTCAGGATGGTGAAGGCAGAACTTAATTGTAGTCTAAATCGAAAGAAAAGGCAATTAGTTTTGAGTAAACATTTGAAATTTATCTTAAATGAACCTACCTTTATTTTACAATGAAGAAACCGCTTACATGTCGATATTTCCTCCGTGATCCGCTCAATATTGGTGTTTACATGTGATCAGGAAAAAAGATTGGTATTTTTAATTATAACTTCATTTCAATATTTTTTTATGATATACACATATGGATGGTTAAATAAAAGAAGCCCTAATATATTATCTTTTCCAACATGCACAACTGAAGGAATTGTTTAATTTCAGTTAGATTGCGCTTGTTGAATATTTGCATCTATGATTTGGAACTTGAATGGATTTGGGCATTAATGCATTCTTTGTTTCCATTCAACAAATTTTTTTTTTCACTGCTCTTCACTAGCCCTTAAAAGTAATTCACTCTACTTACTTTTTCCAATGGTGCCTCTGCAGCTATCTTCTCCGGAAAAATTTGTGCCGGCTTGGGTGCACAATGTCTGCAAGTTTGAATAAAATTAGTTAAAATATATGTACGTGTCGAAGTTTCTATACAAACCTTTAAAATATCCTTTCCGCGTTGCTTCTGCTGAAATAAAAACCAAAATATTAATATTAAATAAATAAAATATAGGTAACATACCGCAAATCCAACAAAGTTTCACAACAAAGTGATCGTATTTTGCGATTCGTAAACATGGCTGTGCTGCTTAGTCTATTGCTTGCCCTCTCTAGCACACGTGATTTCTGGCCTGTAATATTCTGAATATTGGCGTTTCTTCTAACATTAGGAAACTAGCGAAATATCAAAATGCGAGTGCGTTGGTAACAGCTGAAAATTTGAGTTGGTATTAGTAAAATCAATTCGCCATGGTTACCTCCGTCTAGTAGGGTAAGATCTTGAACAAAAGTAACAAATTTGCTAACCCATAGGTAAGTGAACGCTTCCACTTAACGCTTACCCATATTGTAGGATACTTGCAAAATCGTAGTATAAGTATCGGGTACGCGATTTCTGAATAGGTATTTAAAACCTGATTGATGCAAGTACATATACTTGCCCGAATTCTGTAACTTGGTATTATCTCAAGTCTCAAAATGACCTAGAGATTATTGCCTTTCCTCGCAATCACGCTTTTCTCTGTTGCTTTTATTTCAATTTAATTTTTTGTAATCTGCTCATCACCAGGTCACAATTTAGAGGATTTATTTTGAAACGAATGCCCAAATTCAGTAACTTGGTACAATCTCAATTTTCAAAATGAGCAGGAGATTATTACTGTTCCTCACTTTCACGTTTTTTATTTTGTTTTTATAAAATTTTTTTGTGACCTGCTCATCACCAGGTCACAATTAATGCCCGAATTCAGTAACTTTGTATCATCTCAAGTCTTAAATTTTTTGTGACCTGCTCATCACTATGTCACAATGTAAACGGTGTTTCCACGCCAAGTGAATCATGTTTGAATTACGAATGGCCAATCAACCCGTTTAGACAACACATTCGTGATTCATTTGGGATCTCTGTTGCTGTTGTAATACTTACATACATACTTTTGCGTCTTTATTCACTCTACAACCTCTTTTACATGATTATTTGGTTAATATTCGATATAGCGCGGCATAAAAAGGGTGTGTTGGGCGGTGAAGGACAGCACACCGTTAGAAAGAGGAAAGAATAAACTTTTCCATAAGCGCACTCTGGTTCCTCTAGACCCTCGGTGAGGCGCTAGGTTAGCCGCAATATATAGCGAAATATTTATTTTTAGTGAAAAGGGCCACAGGCTAAAATTTGTAATAAAAAATCGCGCGATTTTTAAATAAAAATGTTCAATATATAGGGAAATATTTATTTATTGGTGGGAAGCGCCGCAGGCGAAAATATGTAATAAAAAAGCGCGCGGTTTTTAATTACAAATTTCCAATATATTACGAAATATTTATTTATTTGTGAAAGCGCCACAAATCGCGCGATTTTTAATTACAAATTTTCAATATATCACGAAATATTTATTTGTGAAAAACGCCACAGGCCTTAATTGTGGTGTATATAATTTTGAAACGTATCTCAGAGCTCCTTTCAGCGTACTTTTAGCTTACTGGGTTATATCAATTTCCCTTTTGTTTCTCCTTCGTTCGTTGTTTTCAGTAGTTTGACAGGTGCATTTGGCAGGAATTTTAGTCTTTTGTGCGGGGCTTAAAAATGCAACTTTTTATTTAAGAAATGCAAAGTATTTAAATAAATTTGGTTTCTAAAAACAGTAAAAGCTGATAGCACAATGTGTTTATAATATGTGTGTGCCAAAACGAATGCATTAGTGGCTCGAAATTAAGTGCAGTGAATGAAAATCAAACACCATATATGTGAAAAATGCAAAAAAAGAGCATATTTAAAGTAAAATTCTGATAAAATTTGTGGACGAATTTTAGCAAAATGATAGTTAAACAAAAGTTTATTTTGTTGTTCATTCGCATGTAAATTCAGATTGAATCAACTACAAATGAGATGATTCGCTCAAAAAAATTTGTATGGGAATCGAGCGGATTCGGTTCGTGACTGGGCTGCCAATTACGAATGCGAGAGCGAATTACGAATGGGAGAGCGCATCATGTGGCGTGGAAACATAGTATTAGAGACGGGGCGGGGTTGTAAAGTCTGAACCAAAGTAACAAATTTGCTAACCCATTGGGAAGTGACCGCTTCCACTTATCGCTCACCCATATTGTACGATACTTGCAAAATCGTAGTATAAGTGTCGAGTACGCTATTTCTAAATAGGTATTTGAAACCAGTAGTGTGATTCAGTAACTTTTAACAACAATAAGGTTTTTGGTTTGCAACAGCGATTGTGCGATTCACTAACTCATCTGGCATCCCAGGTAACGAAGTGGCAATATTTGCGCAAAACACAAAAAGGAATGCGAAAAAAACTTTGCAATTCATCTCGCCAATAATTGGAGCATTGGAGCTCAAATTCAGCAAACCAAAAGTAAGTATACTTAATTAAAGTTATTAAATAGATATTTTACTTTTCTTTTTCTATTTTCAGAATGGCCTCAACAAGCCAAGCAGCAAAGGGGAGCCGTGCCTCAATGACCAGCTGAGTGGGATGAAGGATTTCTTTCAAGAGAATTTGGGCTAGCCAGCGGAAAATTTCATCGGCTCCATGGCAGGATGGAGCTGGAAAAGAAGTGCGAAGAGATGGCTTCCAAGCTAAATGCCATCAGAGGTGGTGAAAAGTCCGCCGAAAAATGGCGCACGGTAAGTAATAACCCCGTGAAATTTGAATATACCCACAAAGAGCTGTGCGGTGCTGGCAAATGTGCATTGTGCTTGGAATTGTGAAAAATTAAACCGCGTGTGAATATATAAGTTCATCACTTTTATTAATATATGTGTTATAATGTATGTGAAATAAATATCTTTTTTATGTAGATAAACAAGGGCATATTGCAAAGCCAATTCCATGTATAGCTTTGTGTGTATATATGCAGATAGCATTCTATCTGTGGCCGCTGTGGTCGAGTTGGTAGCGGTGCGTGCTATAACTTGATATGCCGGTGAGTTCGAGGTTCGAATCTCAGTCAGGCCAGCAAAATCTTATTAATAGAAACAGTTTTTTCTAAAAGCGAAAACCCTTCGGCAGGCAATGGCAAACCTCCGAGGGAATTTCTGCAATGAAAAAGCTTCTCATTAAATACATCTGCCGTTCGGAGTCGGCACAAAACTGTAGGTCCCTCCATTTGTGGTATAATATAAAGACGCACACTACAAATGGTAGGAGAAGCTCCGCCAAACACTGAGCTATATAGTGTACGCGCCAAAATTATATATATTCTATCTGTTTATTTTTTTTTTTTTAACATTGGTGCGATTTAAAAAGTAGGACCAGTGTCCGGCAGCAGGCCCTTAAGGCATCCACTCTTATCATAGCTGGAGGAGCGGGTGCTGGAATTGATAGGAAGCCAGTATGTAGAGGGCCTCTCTGTGGCAGAATGCTAGCCAATGGAATACTTTGAAAAAATTATTTTTTAATTCTTCAGAACTATGTACCTGAAATTTATTTAATTTTGATACTCTTGAAGTTTTTGTGAATAAATAAGGTTTATAAAATGTTTCTGTATATATTGCAAATGCGTTTATTTCAATAATATACTTAGATGTACTGGTTCCACAAGTAAGAGTTCATGCAAATTTTTTGATAGACAGTCAAAGTGCTATACGAATTATTGAAAGTTTTTTAAATTGCAAACGATCTAAGCACATTGATATCAAAGCACATTTTATAAAAGATGTTGTAAGGAAAAACATAATTTCAGTAGACTACGTACCATCTGAACAAACCTATCCGATATATTTACGAAACCACTAGGAGTTGACAAACATATATATTTTGTAACTACGTCAACATTCAAGCTAAATCAGCATACGTTCAAACATCTGTTTCAATGTCTATGAAGCATAAACTTGCCCAAAATTTGACAGAAGACACTAATAGATACTATAAGTTTCTGCGTGGGAAAATTCAAAAAGTTACTGACTTATCAAACCGCCCTCGTACAAGATAGATGTTTCAAATGAATTGTCAGAGAAAATGCGAATAAGACAATATAAACGGTCATGAAATGACTTGTTCGAAATGCGCATTTGGGCTCAATGTAAACGTATTATACATTGCTCTACAAAAGTTTTGTATTGAAAACGCTTAAGAGCGAAAGAAAACGTTCAGTATCTGAGGAAACGACACAGCTAGAACATCAGATGGCACTTGTCAACTGATTTGGCAGGGATGATTATCTTGTTTGTTTAAAGTAATTGCTACCTAGAAAACGAATGTAATTAAATCTCCTAATAAACTACAATTTTAAATCCTTCTTTTTTTTATAAATTATAAATTGCCAGAAATTTTAATTTGCAAAAACCGAAAATTGGAATACCGATTACTTTGATTGAGCATATATGTACATCCATCAATAGAAAGTTTCAAACGACGCGTAAAAAATTTTCTTGCGAGTTAAAAACGGCAGCAGTAAAACCATACTTTAAATTAAGCCATAATAAAAAAAAACAAGAAAAAGAATTTAGTCCAGAAAAAGAATCTAAGGAAAACAATTTGAGTATTTGAGTGAAGTTTTTAAAAATTAATATCAACAGAAGACATTTTCAGAATTGCATGAACTTTAAGTTGTTATTTAAATTCATTTTAAATAAATATATAATTTTTAATGCGATTTTGTATTTATGTCATCTTGTATGGTTTCTTACGTCATTCCTCACAGAATTTACAACAGCGATCACTGAAGATTGGCCAGTCAGTTCTGATACATATTACATATTACTTGACTTAGAAGTATGTGAACTGCCGTACATATACTCTGCACATGCAATAAGGGAATTTTCACAAGTTACTAATGATATGTAGTTCTAATTAAAATTAATACACATAATAGAAAAATCTGTACTTCACTTAGAACTATGTGATATGCAGTATACATATGTATGTTATACTATATCGGCACTTACTGTGTACATATATGCATGCGATATGTATGTACTTTTCACGGAACCTCAAAATTATTGCACATAAAGGTTATAAATTCAAATAACAATACAACGGATAAAACAATAGTATATTAACCTACAAAACATTTAAATTAATTAAGCTAAATAAATATTTGTGTTCTTATTACCTTTCACATTCAGAAACAGCTGGTAAATATGTTGTCAGGATGGTGAAGGCAGAACTTAATTGTAGTCTAAATCGAAAGAAAAGGCAATTAGTTTTGAGTAAACATTTGAAATTTATCTTAAATGAACCTACCTTTATTTTACAATGAAGAAACCGCTTACATGTCGATATTTCCTCCGTGATCCGCTCAATGTTGGTGTTTACATGTGATCAGGAAAAAAGATTGGTGTTTTTAATTATAACTTCATTTCAATATTTTTTTATGATATACACATATGGATGGTTAAATAAAAGAAGCCCTAATATATTATCTTTTCCAACATGCACAACTAAAGGAATTGTTTAATTTCAGTTAGATTGCGCTTGTTGAATATTTGCATCTATGATTTGGAACTTGAATGGATTTGGGCATTAATGCATTCTTTGTTTCCATTCAACAAATTTTTTTTTTCACTGCTCTTCACTAGCCCTTAAAAGTAATTCACTCTACTTACTTTTTCCAATGGTGCCTCTGCAGCTATCTTCTCCGGAAAAATTTGTGCCGGCTTGGGTGCACAATGTCTGCAAGTTTGAATAAAATTAGTTAAAATATATGTACGTGTCGAAGTTTCTATACAAACCTTTAAAATATCCTTTCCGCGTTGCTTCTGCTGAAATAAAAACCAAAATATTAATATTAAATAAATAAAATATAGGTAACATACCGCAAATCCAACAAAGTTTCACAACAAAGTGATCGTATTTTGCGATTCGTAAACATGGCTGTGCTGCTTAGTCTATTGCTTGCCCTCTCTAGCACACGTGATTTCTGGCCTGTAATATTCTGAATATTGGCGTTTCTTCTAACATTAGGAAACTAGCGAAATATCAAAATGCGAGTGCGTTGGTAACAGCTGAAAATTTGAGTTGGTATTAGTAAAATCAATTCGCCATGGTTACCTCCGTCTAGTAGGGTAAGATCTTGAACAAAAGTAACAAATTTGCTAACCCATAGGTAAGTGAACGCTTCCACTTAACGCTTACCCATATTGTAGGATACTTGCAAAATCGTAGTATAAGTATCGGGTACGCGATTTCTGAATAGGTATTTAAAACCTGATTGATGCAAGTACATATACTTGCCCGAATTCTGTAACTTGGTATTATCTCAAGTCTCAAAATGACCTAGAGATTATTGCCTTTCCTCGCAATCACGCTTTTCTCTGTTGCTTTTATTTTAATTTAATTTTTTGTAATCTGCTCATCACCAGGTCACAATTTAGAGGATTTATTTTGAAACGAATGCCCAAATTCAGTAACTTGGTACAATCTCAATTTTCAAAATGAGCAGGAGATTATTACTGTTCCTCACTTTCACGTTTTTTATTTTGTTTTTATAAAATTTTTTTGTGACCTGCTCATCACCAGGTCACAATTAATGCCCGAATTCAGTAACTTTGTATCATCTCAAGTCTTAAATTTTTTGTGACCTGCTCATCACTATGTCACAATGTAAACGGTGTTTCCACGCCAAGTGAATCATGTTTGAATTACGAATGGCCAATCAACCCGTTTAGACAACACATTCGTGATTCATTTGGGATCTCTGTTGCTGTTGTAATACTTACATACATACTTTTGCGTCTTTATTCACTCTACAACCTCTTTTACATGATTATTTGGTTAATATTCGATATAGCGCCGCATAAAAAGGGTGTGTTGGGCGGTGAAGGACAGCACACCGTTAGAAAGAGGAAAGAATAAACTTTTCCATAAGCGCACTCTGGTTCCTCTAGACCCTCGGTGAGGCGCTAGGTTAGCCGCAATATATAGCGAAATATTTATTTTTAGTGAAAAGGGCCACAGGCTAAAATTTGTAATAAAAAATCGCGCGATTTTTAAATAAAAATAAAAATTTTTAATTACAAATTTTCAATATATCACGAAATATTTATTTGTGAAAAACGCCACAGGCCTTAATTGTGGTGTATATAATTTTGAAACGTATCTCAGAGCTCCTTTCAGCGTACTTTTAGCTTACTGGGTTATATCAATTTCCCTTTTGTTTCTCCTTCGTTCGTTGTTTTCAGTAGTTTGACAGGTGCATTTGGCAGGAATTTTAGTCTTTTGTGCGGGGCTTAAAAATGCAACTTTTTATTTAAGAAATGCAAAGTATTTAAATAAATTTTGTTTCTAAAAACAGTAAAAGCTGATAGCACAATGTGTTTATAATATGTGTGTGCCAAAACGAATGCACTAGTGGCTCGAAATTAAGTGCAGTGAATGAAAATCAAACACCATATATGTGAAAAATGCAAAAAAGAGCATATTTAAAGTAAAATTCTGATACAATTTGTGGCCGAATTTTTGCAAAACGATAGTTAAACAAAAGTTTATTTTGTTGTTCATTCGCATGTAAATTCAGATTGAATCAACTACAAATGAGATGATTCGCTCAAAAAAATTTGTATGGGGAATCGAATGGATTCGGTTCGTGATTGGGCTTTGCGAAGCATGTCAACGGTCAAAGGTTCAGCGACATACGAAATCACCGCTGGAGAAGTACGTTCTCCCACAGGAAAGATTTTCTCACATAAACATTGATATCGTTGGTCCGTTTCCACTATGCGAAGGACAGCGATACTGTCTTACGGTAATAGACCGCTTCACAAGATGGCCGGAAGCTGTGCCAATTCCAGACATCACTGCAGAAACCGTCACAAAGGCTTTAACAACGCACTGGATCTCCAGATTCGGCGTACCGCAACTTCAGACCAAGGCAGGCAATTTGAGTCATCCGTGTTCAAGGAGCTGGTTTCTACGATTGGAACTAACCACTTGCGTACCACTCCATATCACCCCTAGTCCAACGGGATCGTAGAGCGTTGGCATAGAACGTTTAAAGCTGCCATACTCTGCCACAACCCTGAGAAATGGACATACTACCTTCCTTCGATCTTGCTCGGTCTCAGAGTTGCTTTCAAGCGAGACATTGGTGCCTCGCCAGCAGAACTCGTTTATGGAACTACATTAAGGATTGCAGGTGAATTTTTTCAAACCAGCAAGTCGCCAGAACCGACTAGCGAGTGGGTCGCAAAATTTCGCAAATCCATGGAAACAATACGACCAACTGAAACCGCCTATCACTCGCCACCAACAACATTCGTTTCGCCTAAGCTACAGGCGTCAACACACGTTTTCGTTAGAAACGACTCCATTCATCCTTCTTTGACACACCCTTACGATGGTCCTTACGCTGTTACACGCAAATGTGCCAAATACTTCACAATCATCATCAAAGGACGCCTGTCTAACATTAGCATTGACCGACTTAAACCTGCTTTTTTGACTAATACCGACCTAGAGACATCAGCTAATCCTGAATTAGGTCAGCCGGCACAATACACTTTTGAAGATATCCCGACGAAATCCACCCGCAGTGGCCGCCAGGTTAACATCCCTCAACGATTCAAGTAGCTTTCGTCTGGAGGCGGAGTACTGTGGGGCACCCTGTGCAAGCATGTTAACATTCACCTTATTTTGACATTCTCTTTTTGTATTAGACCAACTCATTTTTGTAAGCTAAGAGTTATGTTTAGTGGAACGATATTCATTCGACTTTGATTCCTGTTAGCGGTAATATCACGCCATCATCTTCTTATAAATAAAAACCTGCGTAAAATAGAATTAATATAAAACTACATCTTTTTGTCTTACGATAATATCGTATATAATATAAGTGTTCAGTCGTTAGGAACACTACGTAGATAGTAGCAAAATACACAGCTACACTGGTGACCCCGACGTTTACCGACTCACGACACAGCGCTACTGGAATACCGCTACGAGTCCCGTTATAGGAATCACGCGTTTTCTGGAAGTTTTTCATCATCGACAAAATGCCTACGGACAGCGGAATATCTTTACCGCTAACGGATGTTCCACAGCAATACGACCGGAATACGATTGGCGAAGCACCCTCAAACGAGCGAAATGCGGCAGTTATCTATGCTCGGCTGCCCGTCCCCGCAATGTCTAGTTCCAACATAGAGGCGTGGTTTACGTCCATGGACTTTTGGTTTACTGCCTCCGGAATCACATCCGACAAGCAAAAAGCAGCGACAGTATTTGCAGCATTGAACCCCGCCGTTATTACCCAGTTGGCTCAAGTTATCGCGGAAATGCCTCAAAACGACAAACTCGAGTACGTCAAAACCAAAATCATCGAGCATTTCGCAGACAGCGAGCAGAGACGTCTAAATATACTATTATCAGAGCTGCTACTCGGTGATAGGAAACCCTCGGAGCGGTACTTCGAAATGAAACGAGTTGCAGGTACTACCTTGGGCGAAGCTGCTCTCAAGGGACTGTGGACTAAACGCCTACCAGAATTCGCGCAACCAGTTATCGCCGCATCCTCGGGCACAGCAGCAGAGTTCACAAAAATAGCCGGTGGCGCACGTGAGAAAAGAGGCAGCAGAGATAAGTCAACTTCGTTTAGCCATAGAAGACTTGTCTAAGCGGTTTGAAAGATTTAACTTGCGTTCTCGCTCTCACTCTCGTTCACGATCTCGACCAGTAACTACGACCTACGATAATACGCAAGGCGTAAATCGACCACACGATGCTAGAGACAGAAGCACATCATCCGTCAATATTGAATGCTGGTATCATCAAAAGTATGGCACAAACGCATGAAAGTGCCGCAGCCCCTGTCGACGGCGACATCGATCAATTCAAGGAGTAACAGACAAACAGAATTGACAAGAAATGCCCGTGGCAGGATTTCCAGAAAATCTTGTCGCCAACCGCTCAGTCTTTCGCCTTCAGGTAAAAGGCAAAACATCGAATAAAACTTTCCGCATCGATACGGGAGCAGACGTTTCCATTCTTCCGCTCACAACGTTATCATATGACATTCGTCCATCCGCTACGAAATTATACGCAGCAAACGGTGCTGCAATTAAAGTACTTGGGGAAAAACGCATAAGATTAGACCTAGGACTTCGCCGCGATTTTGTCTGGTCATTCCTGGTCGCAGACGTCACACAACCTATTATTGGTGCGGATTTCATAAAATTTTTTGATTTGCTCATCAATATGCGACGGAACAAACTTATCGATAATTTGACATCTCTCGCTACATCACTAGGAGAACCGATAAAGAGCGCTGCAGCATCAGTTAAAACGTATACATCGGGGAATTTATTTGCTGATATCTTAGCAGAATTTCCGTCCATAACAAAATTAGCGCCATACGGATCCAAAGCGACGTTCACGGTGTTCCATCGCATAGAGACAACGGGCCAACCAGTGTTTTCGAGACCACGTCGCCTTTCGCCCGACAAGCTGGAAGCTGCTAAAGCAGAATTCGATTTTTTATTGAAGGCAGGAATCTGTCGTCCATCCAGAAGCAACTGGTCAAGCCCGCTACACATGGTAAGGAAGAGCGACGGAACTTGGAGGCCGTGTGGTGACTACAGGGCGCTCAACTCACATACGCTCCCAGATCGGTATCCACTGCCTTATTTGACGGACTTTACGAACATTTTGCGAGCTAAGAAATTTTTTTCTAAAATAGACCTGCAAAAAGCATTTCACCAGGTGCCAGTTCACCCCGCTGACGTCGCAAAAACGGCCGCCACTACCCCCTTCGGATTATACGAATTCGAATTTATGACCTTCGGGTTGTGCAACGCTGCACAAACGTTTCAGCGCCTCATAGACGAAGTCCTACGGGGCCATGATTTTGTATTTCCATACATTGACGACATTTGCGTAGCGTCCGATTCAATCGGTCAACACCTGCGTTTAGTATTTCAACGCCTTTGCGAAAATAATCTTTCCATTAACTTTTCAAAATGTGAAATAGGCAAGGCAGAAATAAAATTCTTGGGTCACCTTGTTGATTCACAAGGCATTAGACCCTTGCCGGAAAAGATTTCGTCGCCTCTAGAAGTTCCTAAGCCGACAGTGGTCAAAGAGTTGAAACGCTTTGTAGCCATGCTTAACTTCTACAGAAGATTTTTGCCACACGCTGTCGATTACCAAAAAGATCTACAAAAACTTATTACAGGGAACAAGAAGAACGATCTTACACCGCTTGCCTGGACACCAGAAGCCGAATCCGCTTTCCGACGCTGCAAGGAAGAACTTGCCAACACAACCTTACTGTTTCATCTATCCGCCGATGCCGAATTATCTTTGCACATCGACGCTTCGGACTTCGCTGTCGGCGCTGCCTTACATCAAATTGTGAACGGTGCATATCAGCCTCTTGCATTCTATTCTAAAAAGTTGACATCACCCCAGTGTAAATACTCCACATATGATAGAGAGCTCACAGCGATGTACCAGGCAATTGTACATTTTCGATACATGATTGAGGGAAGACAATTCCACATACTAACTGATCATCGCCCATTAACATACGCGTTTAGTCAAAAACTCGAAAAAACCGCTCCCCGCAGAGCGCGGCAGCTCGATTACATAGCGCAGTTTACGACCGATATACGACATATTTCGGGCGAATAAAATATTGCAGCGGACTTGTTTTCCCGAATTCAGTCAGTTAAGGACGTCATGGACTACAGGAGCGTAGCTGCGGAACAGCAAACAGACGAAGAACTCCAGCGTCTTTTATTACAAGGTACAAATTCAAGAAACTCTCTCATCCTTAAACACTTTATGCTTCCAGAGACAGATATGCAGCTGATTTGTGACACAAGTACATCGCGTGTACGCCCTTATGTGCCCAAAAAATTTAGATCGCAAATACTTACAAAAATACACTGTTTTTCACATCCCGGCGCGCGTTCTACATCCAAATTATTAACTGCACGATTCGTTTGGAAAGGCGTAAAAAAGGAAGTACCGAACTTCGTACGCAGTTGCGAAGCATGTCAACGGTCAAAGGTTCAGCGACATACGAAATCACCGCTGGAGAAGTACGTTCTCCCACAGGAAAGATTTTCTCACATAAACATTGATATCGTTGGTCCGTTTCCACTATGCGAAGGACAGCGATACTGTCTTACGGTAATAGACCGCTTCACAAGATGGCCGGAAGCTGTGCCAATTCCAGACATCACTGCAGAAACCGTCACAAAGGCTTTAACAACGCACTGGATCTCCAGATTCGGCGTACCGCAACTTCAGACCAAGGCAGGCAATTTGAGTCATCCGTGTTCAAGGAGCTGGTTTCTACGATTGGAACTAACCACTTGCGTACCACTCCATATCACCCCTAGTCCAACGGGATCGTAGAGCGTTGGCATAGAACGTTTAAAGCTGCCATACTCTGCCACAACCCTGAGAAATGGACATACTACCTTCCTTCGATCTTGCTCGGTCTCAGAGTTGCTTTCAAGCGAGACATTGGTGCCTCGCCAGCAGAACTCGTTTATGGAACTACATTAAGGATTGCAGGTGAATTTTTTCAAACCAGCAAGTCGCCAGAACCGACTAGCGAGTGGGTCGCAAAATTTCGCAAATCCATGGAAACAATACGACCAACTGAAACCGCCTATCACTCGCCACCAACAACATTCGTTTCGCCTAAGCTACAGGCGTCAACACACGTTTTCGTTAGAAACGACTCCATTCATCCTTCTTTGACACACCCTTACGATGGTCCTTACGCTGTTACACGCAAATGAGCCAAATACTTCACAATCATCATCAAAGGACGCCTGTCTAACATTAGCATTGACCGACTTAAACCTGCTTTTTTGACTAATACCGACCTAGAGACATCAGCTAATCCTGAATTAGGTCAGCCGGCACAATACACTTTTGAAGATATCCCGACGAAATCCACCCGCAGTGGCCGCCAGGTTAACATCCCTCAACGATTCAAGTAGCTTTCGTCTGGAGGCGGAGTACTGTGGGGCACCCTGTGCAAGCATGTTAACATTCACCTTATTTTGACATTCTCTTTTTGTATTATACCAACTCATTTTTGTAAGCTAACAGTTATGTTTAGTGGAACGATATTCATTCGACTTTGATTCCTGTTAGCGGTAATATCACGCCATCATCTTCTTATAAATAAAAACCTGCGTAAAATAGAATTAATATAAAACTACATCTTTTTGTCTTACGATAATATCGTATATAATATAAGTGTTCAGTCGTTAGGAGCACTACGTAGATAGTAGCAAAATACACAGCTACACTGGTGACCCCGACGTTTACCGACTCACGACACAGCGCTACTGGAATACCGCTACGAGTCCCGTTATAGGAATCACGCGTTTTCTGGAAGTTTTTCATCATCGACAAAATGCCTACGGACAGCGGAATATCTTTACCGCTAACGGATGTTCCACAGCAATACGACCGGAATACGATTGGCGAAGCACCCTCAAACGAGCGAAATGCGGCAGTTATCTACGCTCGGCTGCCCGTCCCCGCAATGTCTAGTTCCAACATAGAGGCGTGGTTTACGTCCATGGACTTTTGGTTTACTGCCTCCGGAATCACATCCGACAAGCAAAAAGCAGCGACAGTATTTGCAGCATTGAACCCCGCCGTTATTACCCAGTTGGCTCAAGTTATCGCGGAAATGCCTCAAAATGACAAATTCGAGTACGTCAAAACCAAAATCATCGAGCATTTCGCAGACAGCGAGCAGAGACGTCTAAATATACTATTATCAGAGCTGCCACTCGGTGATAGGAAACCCTCGGAGCGGTACTTCGAAATGAAACGAGTTGCAGGTACTACCTTGGGCGAAGCTGCTCTCAAGGGACTGTGGACTAAACGCCTACCAGAATTCGCGCAACCAGTTATCGCCGCATCCTCGGGCACAGCAGCAGAGTTCACAAAAATAGCCGACTCAATCATCGATGCTGTCACTCCTTATCAGGTGGCGCACGTGAGAAAAGAGGCAGCAGAGATAAGTCAACTTCGTTTAGCCATAGAAGACTTGTCTAAGCGGTTTGAAAGATTTAACTTGCGTTCTCGCTCTCACTCTCGTTCACGATCTCGACCAGCAACTACGACCTACGATAATACGCAAGGCGTAAATCGACCACACGATGCTAGAGACAGAAGCACATCATCCGTCAATATTGAATGCTGGTATCATCAAAAGTATGGCACAAACGCATGAAAGTGCCGCAGCCCCTGTCGACGGCGACATCGATCAATTCAAGGAGTAACGGACAAACAGAATTGACAAGAAATGCCCGTGGCAGGATTTCCAGAAAATCTTGTCGCCAACCGCTCAGTCTTTCGCCTTCAGGTAAAAGGCAAAACATCGAATAAAACTTTCCGCATCGATACGGGAGCAGACGTTTCCATTCTTCCGCTCACAACGTTATCATATGACATTCGTCCATCCGCTACGAAATTATACGCAGCAAACGGTGCTGCAATTAAAGTACTTGGGGAAAAACGCATAAGATTAGACCTAGGACTTCGCCGCGATTTTGTCTGGTCATTCCTGTTCGCAGACGTCACACAACCTATTATTGGTGCGGATTTCATAAAATTTTTTGATTTGCTCATCAATATGCGACGGAACAAACTTATCGATAATTTGACATCTCTCGCTACATCACTAGGAGAACCGATAAAGAGCGCTGCAGCATCAGTTAAAACGTATACATCGGGGAATTTATTTGCTGATATCTTAGCAGAATTTCCGTCCATAACAAAATTAGCGCCATACGGATCCAAAGCGACGTTCACGGTGTTCCATCGCATAGAGACAACGGGCCAACCAGTGTTTTCGAGACCACGTCGCCTTTCGCCCGACAAGCTGGAAGCTGCTAAAGCAGAATTCGATTTTTTATTGAAGGCAGGAATCTGTCGTCCATCCAGAAGCAACTGGTCAAGCCCGCTACACATGGTAAGGAAGAGCGACGGAACTTGGAGGCCGTGTGGTGACTACAGGGCGCTCAACTCACATACGCTCCCAGATCGGTATCCACTGCCTTATTTGACGGACTTTACGAACATTTTGCGAGCTAAGAAATTTTTTTCTAAAATAGACCTGCAAAAAGCATTTCACCAGGTGCCAGTTCACCCCGCTGACGTCGCAAAAACGGCCGTCACTACCCCCTTCGGATTATACGAATTCGAATTTATGACCTTCGGGTTGTGCAACGCTGCACAAACGTTTCAGCGTCTCATAGACGAAGTCCTACGGGGCCATGATTTTGTATTTCCATACATTGACGACATTTGCGTAGCGTCCGATTCAATCGATCAACACCTGCGTTTAGTATTTCAACGCCTTTGCGAAAATAATCTTTCCATTAACTTTTCAAAATGTGAATTAGGCAAGGCAGAAATAAAATTCTTGGGTCACCTTGTTGATTCACAAGGCATTAGACCCTTGCCGGAAAAGATTTCGTCGCCTCTAGAAGTTCCTAAGCCGACAGTGGTCAAAGAGATGAAACGCTTTGTAGCCATGCTTAACTTCTACAGAAGATTTTTGCCACACGCTGTCGATTACCAAAAAGATCTACAAAAACTTATTACAGGGAACAAGAAGAACGATCTTACACCGCTTGCCTGAACATCAGAAGCCGAATCCGCTTTCCGACGCTGCAAGAAAGAACTTGCCAACGCAACCTTACTGTTTCATCTATCCGCCGATGCCGAATTATCTTTGCATATCGACGCTTCGGACTTCGCTGTCGGCGCTGCCTTACATCAAATTGTGAACGGTGCATATCAGCCTCTTGCATTCTATTCTAAAAAGTTGACATCACCCCAGTGTAAATACTCCACATATGATAGAGAGCTCACAGCGATGTACCAGGCAATTGTACATTTTCGATACATGATTGAGGGAAAACAATTCCACATACTAACTGATCATCGCCCATTAACATACGCGTTTAGTCAAAAACTCGAAAAAACCGCTCCCCGCAGAGCGCGGCAGCTCGATTACATAGCGCAGTTTACGACCTATATACGACATATTTCGGGCGAATAAAATATTGCAGCGGACTTGTTTTCCCGAATTCAGTCAGTTAAGGACGTCATGGACTACAGGAGCGTAGCTGCGGAACAGCAAACAGACGAAGAACTCCAGCGTCTTTTATTACAAGGTACAAATTCAAGAAACTCTCTCATCCTTAAACACTTTATGCTTCCAGAGACAGATATGCAGCTGATTTGTGACACAAGTACATCGCGTGTACGCCCTTATGTGCCCAAAAAATGTAGATCGCAAATACTTACAAAAATACACTGTCTTTCACATCCCGGCGCGCGTTCTACATCCAAATTATTAACTGCACGATTCGTTTGGAAAGGCGTAAAAAAGGAAGTACCGAACTTCGTACGCAGTTGCGAAGCATGTCAACGGTCAAAGGTTCAGCGACATACGAAATCACCGCTGGAGAAGTACGTTCTCCCACAGGAAAGATTTTCTCACATAAACATTGATATCGTTGGTCCGTTTCCACTATGCGAAGGACAGCGATACTGTCTTACGGTAATAGACCGCTTCACAAGATGGCCGGAAGCTGTACCAATTCCAGACATCACTGCAGAAACCGTCACAAAGGCTTTAACAACGCACTGGATCTCCAGATTCGGCGTACCGCAACTTCAGACCAAGGCAGGCAATTTGAGTCATCCGTGTTCAAGGAGCTGGTTTCTACGATTGGAACTAACCACTTGCGTACCACTCCATATCACCCCTAGTCCAACGGGATCGTAGAGCGTTGGCATAGAACGTTTAAAGCTGCCATACTCTGCCACAACCCTGAGAAATGGACATACTACCTTCCTTCGATCTTGCTCGGTCTCAGAGTTGCTTTCAAGCGAGACATTGGTGCCTCGCCAGCAGAACTCGTTTATGGAACTACATTAAGGATTGCAGGGAATTTTTTCAAACCAGCAAGTCGCCAGAACCGACTAGCGAGTGGGTCGCAAAATTTCGCAAATCCATGGAAACAATACGACCAACTGAAACCGCCTATCACTCGCCACCAACAACATTCGTTTCGCCTAAGCTACAGGCGTCAACACACGTTTTCGTTAGAAACGACTCCATTCATCCTTCTTTGACACACCCTTACGATGGTCCTTACGCTGTTACACGCAAATGTGCCAAATACTTCACAATCATCATCAAAGGACGCCTGTCTAACATTAGCATTGACCGACTTAAACCTGCTTTTTTGACTAATACCGACCTAGAGACATCAGCTAATCCTGAATTAGGTCAGCCGGCACAATACACTTTTGAAGATATCCCGACGAAATCCACCCGCAGTGGCCGCCAGGTTAACATCCCTCAACGATTCAAGTAGCTTTCGTCTGGAGGCGGAGTACTGTGGGGCACCCTGTGCAAGCATGTTAACATTCACCTTATTTTGACATTCTCTTTTTGTATTATACCAACTCATTTTTGTAAGCTAACAGTTATGTTTAGTGGAACGATATTCATTCGACTTTGATTCCTGTTAGCGGTAATATCACGCCATCATCTTCTTATAAATAAAAACCTGCGTAAAATAGAATTAATATAAAACTACATCTTTTTGTCTTACGATAATATCGTATATAATATAAGTGTTCAGTCGTTAGGAACACTACGTAGATAGTAGCAAAATACACAGCTACATATATATTACACAAACAAAAAAATAAATTTGAACTTCTTAAACTTACATATATTTCCATTCACAAATATATATATACATATGTATTTTCAAAAACTTTTAGAATTTGTGAACATTCGTAAAACTAAAGTTATGTTCTAAACTTGAGGAGGGGTGTTGAGTATCACACCTGAACACAGTATTAAGTTAATCGATAACAATAACATACTAAAATGTACCATAGCTTGTAAATTTCCTGTTTCCGTAGTTTTCTTCTTAATACATAGTAAATAAAAGATCGTCATGTGGTTTTCCTAATCAAGAATATAAAGTAAAGCTATTTCAATTCCAACAAGTAAAAGTCCATACAACTCTCCGATTTTGATTGTTTCAAAAAAGGCACCCATGAAAAAGGGAAACCCAAAAGAAGGATGGTTATAGATTATCAGAAGATTAACGCTCAAACAATAACAGACAGATATCCTATCCCAGATGTATATATGACTATTCAAAACTAAGGAAAAGCTCAAATATTTAATATTTATCTATATATTTCGTTAGAAAATTTGTTCGAACTCGAACGATTGGTACTCTGAGCGAGTCTTTCGAGTAGCATTCGTTGAACCTTCGGATTCCATTATGTTCCCTTCGGATTTAATTTATCGCCTTTCGTTTAACTAAAATTTTGTACTCTGTGTTCCCAAAGTTAATGTCATAAAGGTCGAAAGTTCGAAAATTCTATTCGACTAAAACCAAGCTCACGGAAATCAACAAAAATGTTAATTCTCACAATTAAAATAAAATAAACTGCGACATTTTTATATAAATATTAGCTGACCCGGCAAACGTTGTTTTGGCATATATGTTTTTTCTAGGAAATATTTTTTTTAGGGAATATTTAAAAAATAGCTAACACTTTTTGGTATGTAATGATTATTGTCTGTCTTTAGCGAATTCAAACTAACTGGATTGTTTGCCCAAGCGAGAACATGCCATATGAGTATAGTTGTCCGTGGGAAAAGCATGGTGTCCCAAATCTAACCCACAAACAGACAACGTTTGGCCTTGTGACTAATTGATCGTCATTGCGAAAGAATATCTAATTGGCATATCTGTTGGAATCTTAGGGATTCGTGGTAGCAATACATTTCATTATTTTTTTAATGACTTATAGTGTTACAATGCAAAACCGTGGTGGGTTTAAATTACGAAGTAATCGGAGACCCAACCTTCAATTGTAAATGGTGCGGTCATGCCCGGCATATCCAATGAATTCAAAAACTCAATTGGATAATTCACAGATTCGTTGGCATCGCAAACAGCATCGATAGATTTGCAAGTTCCCTTGCAACAACTTTTGTATCTTGGAATTCAATCCATTGACGTCCACATTTTTCGTGCATTTTGTGTGTACATCGGGAAATGTATTGTCGAAGAGAGTATTTTGTGAGTTGATGATTGTGCATAAATCCGTCGGTAATTTTATACATCCAGTATTTTCATGTACAGCCACTTTTCCATTGGCAATATCTAACAGTTGTTTTGAGAAAGTTTCGGCAGATGGATCTTGAAGCATATGAACGTGTTGATTTATATCAGATTGCTTAATCAATTAGAAATGAGAACAGTCTTTGTTAATTATTAATAAAATATAAATAAATAATAATAGCACTGAGAAATAATGATAAATTCACTATGAGAATAAAATTAACTGGAGAGTTGCACTGAAAAATTAAAATGATACGTCACTGTCACAGTCACTACTATGATTGAGGCACAAATAAAACCAAAAATAAAAATGGACGAAAACTGTATAGAGCGAGAGAAAGGAAGCCCGCTTTGTTCTCATCCTTGGGTTAGGTTAGGTAAGGTGGCAGCCCGAAAGGGCTCACTTAGACTTTAATTTATAGTCCATTGTGACACCGCTATGCAGTTTTCCTTCCATGAACTGAAAGACCCGCCAGTAGAGCGTTAAGAGAAACGTCGAGTGTTCTTTATGAAGGAGCGTAGCCTTTCGATGGATACACCGGAGAGCCCCTCGGGAGTATCGAAAAAGTATGAGCCAAGATGTCTGCATCTAAGGCTAGCGAAAGCAGGGCAGCTAAGAAGGTAATGTTGAGATGACTCCACCTCATCATCCTCCATACAGCACCCACATCTTGGATCAGAAATGATGCCCAGCCTAACAGCGTGGGTCCCCATCAGGCAGTGCCCTGTCAGAACACCGATCAGGGCCGAAAGTAATGGCCTCGAAGTGTTTAATAATTCCCCAGACCGTCTGCGGTCCACAACCGTCGAAAAGACTGAGCACGTCGGGTTTTCCGCCCAACGTTTGCAGAGCCGACTGAAAGCCCATTTTTCCAGAAGCAGACCACATGTGGCCATGGGAATTCCAATGCTCTTCCTCCCTGGAGTGATTACTGCTGAAGTACCCTGGCGAGCTAGCTCGGCTGCGAAACAGTTTCCCGCAATGTCGGTGTGACCTGGTACCCAAATCACACGAATGCGGAATATTTCTGAGGCGGCCGATAAGGAGGCTAGGCATTCCCCGACCAGCTGGAGTCAGCGATCCCAGTGCTCTGATTACGGCTTGACTGTCCGGGTAGATGCTTACCACCTTCTGTGTATTAGTAGTGCTGCGATGCAAGTGGTCTACTTCTTCCTTGATGGCAGCTATTGAAAAACGCTGCAGAAATCCGGTAGTCTACACTGACTATGGAGCGACAGTTCCTCGCAGAATACGCCTCCTCCTACCCTTTCCTCCAGCTTCGATCCATCCGAGAACATGTTCACTGCGCCTTTGCACCAGAGGTCGTCCACCTCAGACTCCTCCCTTGATGGGATGTGGGTAGTTAAGGATCCTCTTGGGGCGAGCTTCGGTACGCACTGATCGACATTATCGGAGATGAATTCGAAGTGTTTAAGGACTCCTGAATGCCCGTACTCCGGGGTGAGAGAGAACCCGGCTCCTCGCAGTCAGATGGCAGACCGCGCGGCGGTAACTCTGCCCGCCAAGTCTACAGGAATGATGCCAAGCATCACATTTAGAGCAAGCGTGGGAGTGGTGCGAAGTGATCCGCTGATTCCAATCAAGGCGCAATCAAGGCAAGCCAAAGGACATCTCTGGGAGAGAAAACCCATCTCTTCCCGATGGCACTCCTGCAACAGTATGAAGCGACCGACGCTTTCTTCACGCTGTCTTCGATGTTCGGCCTCCAGTTAAGCTTCTTGTCCAGAATGAGCCCCAAGTACCTGACTCTGTCAGAAAGCACAAGAGGAGTGCCTGCGATCAAAGGTAACTTAACCTGTGGCACTCTATATTTCCTGGTGAACAAGACCAGCTCCGTCTTGTAAGATTTATAGCTAGGCCACAGCTAGCGGACCAATTTGTAACCAAATTTAGATGACCTTGCATGAGATTGTAAAGCGAGTTTGGGAACTTCCCCTTGACTATGAGTGCCACATCGTCCGCATAGGCGTCCACCCGGCAACCCCTCCCTTCCAGTTTCTCTAGAGCCTCGTTCAAGACAATGTTCCAGAGGAAGGGTGAAAGAACACCTCCTTGTGGGATGCCCCTGCTCACCGTTTGCTAAGCCGATGCACTTCCCCACTTCGCTACGACAGTTCTGTCGCATAGGATATTTGAGATAAACCTGATCAAGTTGGTTTCATGTCCAAGCCGGCCAAGGGCCAATATAACCTCATTTGGAAGAACATTGTTGAATGCCCCTCAATGTCGATGAAAACACCCACTGCGTACTCTTTGTGCTCGAACGACTCTTCGATGATTTGAACCGCTTTATGCAGAGCAGATTCTACGGATCTGCCCTTCGTGTAGGCATGCTGAGAGAGAATAAGTCTCTCACGTGGAATTCTATTTATAATATATAGGTCGATCAGCCTCTCTAAAGTCTTCAGAAGGAAGGACGAGAAGCTGATTTGCCTGAAATCCTTTGGCGACACGTAGGAGTTTTTCCCCGCCTTGGGGATAAATGTGACCCTCACCTGTCTCCAGGCCCTCGGGACATACCCCCTGTCCACGCAGTTCGCGTAGATGGGGGCGAGCCACCGACAGGAAACGTCTTTCGCCCTCTGCAGTTGCGCGGGTTTTATACCGTCCGGTCCCGGCGACTTGAAGGGATTGAAAGAGTTAATAGCCCAGAGCAGAGGACGCCCCTCCAGTAGTTCACTGGAGGACACCAAGCCACAGCCGAGAAACGTGCCAGTGGCTATAGAGTTTCCAGTCCCGTTGAAGATTGCTTTTCCTAGCCTTGTTAAAGAGGCGTCTGCTCGACGCCCTTAGTTCGGACAACTCCATCGTCCACCAGCCTGGCTTTGCCCTTCGTGCATTTCTGCTGAGCGGGCACGAGCTTTTGATTGCACTACTGAATGCCGAGGTGAACTTCTCCACCATGCAGTCGATGGAATATTCCGAGAGAGCTTTTCGTGCCGTTTCCTACAGTAAATATTCCACAGTGTTCTTCTGAGGTTCCTAAATGGTTTGCTAATTGAGCGATCTTCGTCTAAAATAAACTGAATATACCTATGGTCTGAGTAGGAGTGAGTCTCCAGCACTCTCCAGTCAGATATGCGGGGTATAAGGGAAGAAGAAATCAGGGTAACGTCTGGCACCCCACGCCTGTCCGCAGTTAAGAAGGTAGGGTCATTTCCTCTATTGCATATAGCTAAGTTCTCGCTAACAATAAAATCAAAAAGTGACTGAGCTTACCTGCGCCACCTTCCAGGCTTACGGTGACAATGTCTTCATTGCTGAAATTGGGCAAAATAAATGATTTTAGTTCTTTCATTTCGAGCATGCAAGATCTAGGTTTACCTGCTTGCATCTGCGCTACCAGCTTATAGCTTGGCGTCCTGATACCAGAAATTCCGTTACTGCTCAGCCACGGCTCCTGTATCAGGACTATGTCGGCTCCACCTTTTTCAAGGTGGATAATGAGGTTTGCGGACGCCGCTTTAGAGTGTTGGAGGTTTATCTGTAGGATCTTCATCCAAGATTTCCTCCATCCACGCCAGTTCGGCGTCCTCATCCACCGCGGTGAGAAGGTTTTCTTCTTCCGCTCTGCCAATGTTCATAACAGAACCCGCCGAAGAGGGAACGTCACTGGCACTTTCCGCCTAAGAAGTCACTGATTCGACGCCCATGATCATGGAGTCGACTGTCGATGATTCCTCGGCCCTGTGCACTTCTGGAGGTGCGGGGCTATCCCCCCCGGCATCGGATTGGTAGACCCTATGGACTACATTTTCGAAGCCGTAGTTTATAACCCCCTGGCACTCGGAGAGGGGGACGAGCGACTCCGCATTCAGCAGTATGACTGCCTGCCTGTTCGGGTCCTCGGACCGCTCTACCTTGACCACCCTCCAGTTGTGCGTCGGTAGGTGCGGGTTGCAGTACCGGAGAAGCTCCTCCATATTCTTCGGCGTGGAAGGCCCTACAGGATGCCAGGCCCAGGCGCGCGGACGCGAAGGCAGATGCTTCTCGTTCACAGCTTCCAGGTTGGCGCCCTTCCAGACCTCCCCCACCAGAGCCACTGCAGCCTTGTAGACGCTTGCTGACCTTTCATCAGCGCAGATTATCCGCTGGTGGATACCATGGTGCCACCCGGCAATTTCACACTTTGGAGAAGGGCCTTGACCGCCCTCATGAACACCGTGGTTATGGCCGCAGCAATCACCCCAAGGGTGGCCGACCCCCTCCGTTTAGCGATTTCGCTGAAGGAAAAAGGTGGGCCTCCCGTCTTGGGTCTTCTGACAGCCGGATTTTCACCTTTCAGAGACCTTTGTCTCTTCGGTGGCTTCATTGAAGAGGGTGCAATTGCCCTCCTTGTCACCGCCTTCTCTCCCTCGGCCTTCATTTCGCTCAGCACCCCACGAGCCCACTCGAGAGTCTTCGCGTGCTTCAGCTGGCCAGTCTTCTGCCCGCCATATCGGCTAATAATTTTAGCAGCTAATCGTCTTTCGGAGTGCGCTCTTCCGAGTGTCCAACCGCTTAGGCGTAGGTTTCTGTGCACTAACGGCGTTATTGGACGCCCCTTTGCTAGTGCTAGCAAAGGCTTGTTCCGCATATGGTTGAGCCGTGGACGGTTTCGCCCTTGGCCCCAAAGCCCCCAGCCCCCTTTCTTCCGTTGGTTGTAGCCGCGGTCCTTTTTGACTCGGCTACCCTACTGGTCGATGACGAAGTCGCCGTCAACCTACCCCCCAGCTTGGAACTAGAGTCAGTAGGGTTTGGTCTCGACCCTCCACCCCGCTCAGCAGGAGCCCTAGTGCTGGGCGTGGTAACCCCACAGGAAATGGGGCCAGCAGCTTGAGACGGTTTCGTCTCCCCGCCTGCCTGCTTCTCATCCTTATTCTGTGATGTTTGCTGGTTGAAAAGTGACAACGGGAGACCCCTGGCGGCTGTGTCATGAAAATTATAGTATACTACAATTATTATATTCACTCGGGTTTTTGTGAATGGAACAGAATAATATAAACATCGCGATTAAAACTCAGTGGTTGATCGTATAAGGGCAAAAATGTATAATTGCATGTATTTTTCAATGCTGAATCATGAAAAAATAAAAACAAACAATTTTGTTCCAAAAAATTAAAAAAAAATTCTGGTGGACCACCCTTAACGTATAGGGGTATGAAAAAGAGACGTTGGCGAATTTTTAGACCTACCTGAAAAGCACACAAAATTTCATCAAAATCAGTCACTTCGGAGGAGTTTGGCAACAAACACCGCGACACGATAATTTTATATATTAGATTATTTTTTAGGGCTTTTAAGGCGCTTCTTTCATTGGACAGATTCCATATATGAGAATCGTGGCATGCACCACCAAATCGCACATCAACAGCATTTATTCTCATCTTGACGTCGCACATTTATGAAGTTTAACTTTAAACTTTTTTGTTGCAAACTTTTGTAATAATGCAGTACTTACCACCATTTCGTTCATACTGTGCTTCAGTTTTCGGTTGTAGTACAAAGGTTCATTTCTTGTGGGTCTAATTAATTGAATGTGCGTCCCATCTATTGCCAGCAATACGCCCGGAGTACCACATTTTGCGTATAAATAGAGTTTAGCCGGTAAAGAAATTTTATGCCCGAATTCAGTAACTTTGTATCATCTCAAGTTTCAAATTTTTTGTGACCTGCTCATCACTATGTCAAAATTTAGAGACGGGGCGGGGTTGTAGGGTCTTGAACCAAAGTAACAAATTTGCTAACCCATAGGTAAGTGACCGCTTCCACTATTTCTAAGTCGGTATTTAAAACCTGTAGTGTGATTCAGTAACTTTTAACAATAAAAAGATTTGTGGTTTGCAATAGCGATTGTGCGATTCACTAACTTATCTGGCATCCCAGGTAACGAAGTGGCAAAATTTACGAAAACACACAAAAAGGAATGCAAAAAACACATTGCAATTCATCCCGTCAATAGTTGGAGCAGTGGAGCTCCAATTCAGCAAACCAAAAGAAAGTATACTTAAATAAAGTTATTAAATAGATGTTTTACTTTTCTTTTTCTATTTTCAGAATGGTCTCAACAAGCCCAGCAGCAAAGGGGAGCCGTGCCTCAATGGACCAGCTGAGTGGGATGAAGGATTTCTTTCAAGAGAATTCGGGCTAGCCAGCGGAGAGTTTCATAGGCTTCATGGCAGGATGGAGCTGGAAAAAAAGTGGGAAGAGATGGCTTCCAAGCTTAATGCCATCGGAGGTGGTGAAAAGTCCGCCGAAAAATGGCGCACGGTAAGTAATAACCCGGTGATATTTGAATATACCCACAAAGAGCTGTGCGGTGCTGGCAAATGTGCATTGTGCTTGGAATTGTGAAAAATTAAACCGCGTGTGAATATATAAATTCATCAATTTTATTAATATATGTGTTATAATGTTTGTGAAATAAATATCTTTTATATGCAGATAAACAAGGGCATATTGCAAAGCCAATTCCATGTATAGCTTTGTGTGTATATATGCAGATAGTATTCTATCTGTGGCCGCTGTGGTCGAGTGTGGCCGCTGTGGTCAAGTTGGTAGCAGTGCGAGCTATAACTTGATATGCCGGTGAGTTCGAGGTTCGAATCTCAGTCAGGCCAGCAAAATCTTATTAATAGAAAAAGTTTTTTCTAAAAGCGGAAACCCCTCGGCAGGCAATGGCAAACCTCCGAGGGTATTTTTGCAATGAAAAAGCTTCTCATTAAATAAATCTGCCGTTCGGTGTCGGCACAAAACTGTAGGTCCCTCCATTTGTGGTATAATATAAAGACGCACACCACAAATGGTAGGAGAAGCTCGGCCAAACACTGAGCTATATAGTGTACGCGCCAAAATTATATATATTCTATCTGTTTATTTAATTTTTTTTTCTAACATTGGTGCGATTTAAAAAGTAGGACCAGGGTTCGGCAACAGGCCCTTAAAGCATCCACCCTTATCATAGCTGGAGGAGCGGGTGCAGGAATTGATAGGAAGCCAGTATGTAGAGGGCCTCTCTGTGGCAGAATGCTAGCCAATGGAATACTTTGAAAAAATTATTTTTTAATTCTTCAGAACTATGTAATAGCAATACTGTTAACATCTGTTGTTTAGCTGCGTTGGCAACTTCGAGTGTTGTTAAAAAATGTTACTGAATCGCGCTACTGGTTCCACAATTCAGAGTTCATGCAAATTTGTTGATAGACAATTAAAAAGCTATACGAATGATTGAAAGTTTTGAAAATAGCAAACGATCTAAACTCATTGATATCAAAGCACATTTTATAAAAGATATTGTAAGGAAAAACATAATTTTATTAGACTACGTACCATCTGTACAAAAACTATCTACTATATTTACGAAACCACTAGGAGTTAACAAACATATATATTTTGTAACAAGACTTAGTATAGATTAATATAACCAATATATTAATGTACACCATATCTTTAAATATATATTACACAAACAACAAAATGAATTTGAACTTATTGAACTTACATATATTTCCATTTACAAATACATACATACATATGTATGTATATTCAAAAACTTTTAGAATTTGTGAACATTCTTAAAACTAAGGTAATGTCTAAACTTGAGGAGGGGTGTTGAGTATCACACTCTGAACACAGTCTTAAGTTAATCGATAACACAGCTTGTAAATTTCCTGTTTCCTTTTTTTTTTTCTAAATAAATATTTTACAATTTTATTGAGCTCAAGGCCAGTTTATGGAAGATTTGTTAGTGAAAAAACAACAACAGTTTTTAATGGTTGAAGTTATAGTACTATTTCGGAAACCACCACATTTCCTCATCAGACTTCTTTTTGATTATTAAATTAAATTATTTTAATTTAATTTTCATAACCACTTCTCTCAGGCTTTGAACCCGGGAGCTCGGAGTTGCAGAGCCAATACGCTACCTATTGTGCTACGCTAGCCGAGTTGGCTGTTGTGTTTATTTCATCTTCCTTAAACAAACCAACTACAAACAAGAGCAACTGATCTGCCGCTATTTAACTTGTTTGTGTGGTTGTTGTTTGTGTTTTTATTTTGCAAATTCTGTTTTTATTTTTACATTATATGCATTTCTAAGGCGTGCTCATCCTTGTCTATAAATGTTTGTTCATTTTTCTGTTGGCCTAGTAAATGTTAATATTTTACAATTTTATTGAGCTCAAGGCCAGTTTATGGAAGATTTGTTAGTGAAAAAACAACAACAGTTTTTAATGGTTGAAGTTATAGTACTATTTCGGAAACCACCACATTTCCTCATCAGACTTCTTTTTGATTATTAAATTAAATTATTTTAATTTAATTTTCATAACCACTTCTCTCAGGCTTTGAACCCGGGAGCTCGGAGTTGCAGAGCCAATACGCTACCTATTGTGCTACGCTAGCCGAGTTGGCTGTTGTGTTTATTTCATCTTCCTTAAACAAACCAACTACAAACAAGAGCAACTGATCTGCCGCTATTTAACTTGTTTGTGTGGTTGTTGTTTGTGTTTTTATTTTGCAAATTCTGTTTTTATTTTTACATTATATGCATTTCTAAGGCGTGCTCATCCTTGTCTATAAATGTTTGTTCATTTTTCTGTTGGCCTAGTAAATGTTAATATTTTACAATTTTATTGAGCTCAAGGCCAGTTTATGGAAGATTTGTTAGTGAAAAAACAACAACAGTTTTTAATGGTTGAAGTTATAGTACTATTTCGGAAACCACCACATTTCCTCATCAGACTTCTTTTTGATTATTAAATTAAATTATTTTAATTTAATTTTCATAACCACTTCTCTCAGGCTTTGAACCCGGGAGCTCGGAGTTGCAGAGCCAATACGCTACCTATTGTGCTACGCTAGCCGAGTTGGCTGTTGTGTTTATTTCATCTTCCTTAAACAAACCAACTACAAACAAGAGCAACTGATCTGCCGCTATTTAACTTGTTTGTGTGGTTGTTGTTTGTGTTTTTATTTTGCAAATTCTGTTTTTATTTTTACATTATATGCATTTCTAAGGCGTGCTCATCCTTGTCTATAAATGTTTGTTCATTTTTCTGTTGGCCTAGTAAATGTTAATATTTTACAATTTTATTGAGCTCAAGGCCAGTTTATGGAAGATTTGTTAGTGAAAAAACAACAACAGTTTTTAATGGTTGAAATTATAGTACTATTTCGGAGACCACCACATTTCCTCATCAGACTTCTTTTTGATTATTAAATTAAATTATTTTAATTTAATTTTCATAACCACTTCTCTCAGGCTTTGAACCCGGGAGCTCGGAGTTGCAGAGCCAATACGCTACCTATTGTGCTACGCTAGCCGAGTTGGCTGTTGTGTTTATTTCATCTTCCTTAAACAAACCAACTACAAACAAGAGCAACTGATCTGCCGCTATTTAACTTGTTTGTGTGGTTGTTGTTTGTGTTTTTATTTTGCAAATTCTGTTTTTATTTTTACATTATATGCATTTCTAAGGCGTGCTCATCCTTGTCTATAAATGTTTGTTCATTTTTCTGTTGGCCTAGTAAATGTTAATATTTTACAATTTTATTGAGCTCAAGGCCAGTTTATGGAAGATTTGTTAGTGAAAAAACAACAACAGTTTTTAATGGTTGAAGTTATAGTACTATTTCGGAAACCACCACATTTCCTCATCAGACTTCTTTTTGATTATTAAATTAAATTATTTTAATTTAATTTTCATAACCACTTCTCTCAGGCTTTGAACCCGGGAGCTCGGAGTTGCAGAGCCAATACGCTACCTATTGTGCTACGCTAGCCGAGTTGGCTGTTGTGTTTATTTCATCTTCCTTAAACAAACCAACTACAAACAAGAGCAACTGATCTGCCGCTATTTAACTTGTTTGTGTGGTTGTTGTTTGTGTTTTTATTTTGCAAATTCTGTTTTTATTTTTACATTATATGCATTTCTAAGGCGTGCTCATCCTTGTCTATAAATGTTTGTTCATTTTTCTGTTGGCCTAGTAAATGTTAATATTTTACAATTTTATTGAGCTCAAGGCCAGTTTATGGAAGATTTGTTAGTGAAAAAACAACAACAGTTTTTAATGGTTGAAGTTATAGTACTATTTCGGAAACCACCACATTTCCTCATCAGACTTCTTTTTGATTATTAAATTAAATTATTTTAATTTAATTTTCATAACCACTTCTCTCAGGCTTTGAACCCGGGAGCTCGGAGTTGCAGAGCCAATACGCTACCTATTGTGCTACGCTAGCCGAGTTGGCTGTTGTGTTTATTTCATCTTCCTTAAACAAACCAACTACAAACAAGAGCAACTGATCTGCCGCTATTTAACTTGTTTGTGTGGTTGTTGTTTGTGTTTTTATTTTGCAAATTCTGTTTTTATTTTTACATTATATGCATTTCTAAGGCGTGCTCATCCTTGTCTATAAATGTTTGTTCATTTTTCTGTTGGCCTAGTAAATGTTAATATTTTACAATTTTATTGAGCTCAAGGCCAGTTTATGGAAGATTTGTTAGTGAAAAAACAACAACAGTTTTTAATGGTTGAAGTTATAGTACTATTTCGGAAACCACCACATTTCCTCATCAGACTTCTTTTTGATTATTAAATTAAATTATTTTAATTTAATTTTCATAACCACTTCTCTCAGGCTTTGAACCCGGGAGCTCGGAGTTGCAGAGCCAATACGCTACCTATTGTGCTACGCTAGCCGAGTTGGCTGTTG